>WACJ01000117.1:600000-1009545 GCA_008973525.1 Stenopsyche tienmushanensis
TAATATTTTCTCTTTTCAAAATTCACGCAAGTTTTCAGGATCGACCAAATTCTGCTTTAAGATCGATCGGTCAATATTTTGATGAACCTATGTATCATTTTTACATGGTTGTTTTCTCTTTTTTTGCACAATAGTATTTGGAATGTATCCTCCATACTAAAAGAAGATTGGATGTGTATGCATATTAGATTATTTTAAATTTATGCATGTGTAATGTTAAGGATAACTGTTTAAATGTTTCTGGTTGCCGTGTTTAGGTGCTCTAAAAAAAATCGTTTTTCAATGTTGTTAATATTTTGAGAATGAAATTGAGTATTTTTTTAATTTGCTTTAATATTTTAGGATTAAAATTCTAAGTTAATAGTAATTCTTAAGTTAATTTTTATTAGATGAGCTATTATTTTTATTTCCAGTTTTCTTCTAACTGAACAGACAATGGATTATATAAAAAGCGACGTTAGAAATTTGACAACCCAATCTTCAAGGTATATTACTTTTCTTGATAGTCTACATTTTTTATTTTTTGTTTTCTAGTATAATCAAAGTTTTTTTTTAATTAGTTGGCCAGCCCTAAAAAATTCAGTAGAATATGGAATAGAAGCCATCGATCAAGAACCAGATGACTCCTGGTAAAAATAGTATTTTTATTTATTGAATCAAATGCAAAAATAAGGCAGAATTTAAATTTTACATACTTCAACAGTAACACTGGAATTAATGTGACCGATGCAAATAATTCAACGGCGGATGCCTTTAAAAGCAAAACATATACAAGGTATGGTTATTGATGGTTTTGAAATCATATCTTAAAATGATTAAGATTATAAGAATACTTTTTTGCTATAGGAATAGAACAGATTCAAAACCAACCCAAAGAGATGGGAAAAATCAGCGGAAAAAAAATGAGTATTGCTATACGCATTTATTGTTAAATATTTTATAATAAACTTTTTTTCATTCAAGTTTTGTTTATAGAAAGAAAATGAAAGAGCAGCAGAATCAAAATGCGGCAGGTTATTCCGTTAGAGAAAATTCTGTTCAAGATAAGTAAGTTCTTGTTAATATTCCAATAATCCAACACGATCCTCCAAAGTTTTTCCCGATTGATGCTGTCATATGCCTTACAAAAGTCTACAAATATGTGATGGAGATTGACGCCGTATTTCCACATTTTTTGTGATAATAGTTCGACTGTAAATGGTTGGTCCACAGTAGACCTGCCGGGTCTGAAACCACATTTGGTATTCTCCGAGAAGTTCCTCTACGATAGGCGACAGCCATTCAATGAGAGCTCTCATAAACAATTGATATGCTATATTTAAAAGGGATATTCAATAATAAGAGGGTTTCAATAATGCAAAAATGATTCCAATTGCTTATTTACAATGAAGAGTTATCTCTGCTTAAATTAACAGCTCTCCTTTTTTAATCATTTAACCGTCAGAGATTTTAAAGATATTTGAACTTGTTTGACTTACATATTTTATTGTCTAAAAGAGACTTATGTGTGTCCTAGTATAAGCATGTATACCACATAAGTCCTACACCGAATCACACAGTGACGTTAAGTGATTAAAAAGAAATTAGTATTATTCTCAAACACTAGTTAAAATCATTCATTCTCAAATTTTTTTTGATTTGAACATTGTGCTAAATTAAACATGTTTTTTTTTTCAACAGAAAGCAAAAATATGAAAAACTATCGAGACAAATTCCGGACGAGCCAGCAGGCAGTACAAAGTAAGTGTATATTTTATTTCAAACTAGCGAATACCCGGCAAGCGTTTAAATACCACACTTAAAAAGCAAGAAAGTGTTTTAATTCTGTTAATTGAAATGCTTCTATATCAGATGTACCAAGATAAAAGGGTGTTTTTATATATGAAATTAATTTCTTTAAGACAAATTTATTTACAAAGATTATTCCACAAAATAATTACCATCGATATTGGGCAAAATTTTTATTCTTTTTCCAAAAAAATGAGGTGATTTCGATTTAAAATAGCCCACAAAACCGTTTTTTATAACATCATTAAATTTATATTTTTTCCATCTAAAAAACTCTGTAAGGAACGAAATAAGTGGTAATCAGATGGTGCCAAGGCCGGTGATTATGGTGGATGCTCTTTTTCAATTCATTTCATTTTCTGTCCAGTTGACTGCAGTATTTTTCAGCCATGATTATTTCTTCGAATTTCAGTAATTCAAAATAAATTATACTTTATCCCAATAAACAGACAATAAGGCCTTTTTCATAGTAAGATCTGATTTAGGGGTTATTTTTTGTATCTGCTGTGCCGATAGCCATTGCTCTTTGGGTCGCTTATTGTCGTACATAACCCATTTCTCGTCTGCAGTCATCATGTATTCTACGAACAGCTTTTTAGTTCGTCGAGGAAAACTTCACACATGCATATGCGCGCCGCCTTATTCTCTTCACTTAATACATATGGTACTCATACGCCTTCTTTCCACGATTTTTTACGAACGTCTGAACTGAACCATAAATATTCATTTTTCTTCGTCATTTCCTGATTGAAAAACTTTGAACAATACAAAACCTTCCATTGTTAAAAGGGGTTGTTTTTGTAATTTTTTGCTTAAGACACGCGCTTCAGCTGTTGATCAAACACTGACAAAAGAAAGACGTGCAATTTGATCGATAGGTGAAATACAACTGACCATCAAAATTACTCATTAATCATTAAACAAACGATTAAAACATTAAAAAAATTTCGAGTCTCCTGTCAAAGTCATGGACGCGTCGTGGATTTTCGTTTTTCACTTTGTTATTTTTATTGGACAGGAGACTTCGTATATTTGTCCCCGTCCCAAAGATCCCACAATATTTTTCTGTGTATTGCGTAACATCTGGTAATAAATAAAAAAGGCGTGAACAGCCCACATATACATATACACAGCTATCCATGTGAGAAGCATGCACGCATACCCTGTGTGTCCCTGTGCTTTGTTGATGCTTGCATTGGAAACTACACATGTTTCAGATCGAAAGGTACATCAGTCGGATTCCATTTCAAACTGTAGCTTCAATAATATTCATCATCTTTTCCTTTTATTTAATAAACGCAGGGTAAAATTAAATCATCAGAATAAATAATGCATTGGATATAAAATTGATATTTTTTTGTGAGAGAAACATTTTTTAGTTAATGATTACGAACGTTTGTTTATTTAGAAAATAATATAATGCTATCTTTTCTGAAATCTAAAATTATTTATTAATGTCGTCTGTATGAATGTCTTCTGTTAGAAAGGTCAAAGAAAATTTTAATGCTGTTATTGAGGAGGTTGCCCTTATAGGCAAAGTCGCGCGACAGTATCAAGAATATGTAGGCAGTAGGTATGTACCACTATTTTTAAATTTTTTGAGAAAATTTGTGTTAAATTTTTTGAGTCTTTTCATATTTTTATCCAACAGGAAACTCGCTACATACTTATCAGAATTTGAAAATAATGATAATAAAAAAAAAGTGGTACAGGAAGTTTTAAACCAATTACGGTGAGTTTTTTTCAATACATAATTCAAATCTGCAATAAACCTTGATGGACACTTATTAATATTTTCCTAAATGCAGTTGAGCCTCTTTTTAAATTGCAAAATAGCATAAAAATATACGGGGCCGGTCTCGGAAGTACTCGACCTAACAAAGAAAACAACAATTTGGAAAAAAATATATTTATTTATTAACATAGTCTCCTTACAATTCGATATATATTCCCCCAGCAATATTAAATAGCTTCTATACCCTGTTTATAGTGAGAACCGTCAAGCTTCTCAAAATAGCCATTAACGGCTAATTCCACCTCTACATTGTAAGCAAATTCTTTGTCCCTGCAGCCCGTCATCTGCTGCAGACCCCTTCAAACTGAGGTTGGACTCGTCATGGCAACCCCCTAGATAGGGTGCTTTGAATTTAGCATAATCTCGCCTCCTTTGAAGGGCGCACAGGAAAAGAGATGAGCACCTGAACACTCTGCGCGTAGCGTCTCTCATAGGGTTAAAAAAATGATGGACGATACTCTCTATGTGGCTGGTCCACATAGCAGCGCCGATAATAGGGTCTGTCATTAAAGATCCTCTACATCATAAGACGCCGTCTGTCGCATTCTGTTCCTATGTCTCAGGTGTAAAGTGATGGGCCTACGGTTATGAATCGACGTAAAAACTCGGCTTTATTGTTATGAACCATCGCCGAATACTCGATTAAAACATCCTCACAATGCTGTTTTTGTTGCATTGTGAGCAAATGCAGCACCCATCATGCGCACAGCTTTTTCTTATCCAAATATAATGAATAAATCAAACAAATTAATCACCAATTGAATTTTGGACCCATATGGAACGAACCGCTAATGCTTATACATCCTTAAACATTAGCATAGTCGAGGTGCAGTCTAATGGGCTCTGCCCCTGACGCTGATAACGGTATTATTAATAGGAAATAATTTTCTCGAATTCTAATTGTAATGAGACGAACATTTTTCTTTCAATTCACTATTAAGGATTTATGATATTTGTAGAATCATAATGATTTGTTTCAGCTGATTTTTAAATGTTTTCGTGTGTTTCAGAAATTTATACGATTCACAGACAATCACTGCATTAGAAGTAGTTAAAATTTCTGACGGATTGATAACGGACGAGATAAAAAAAAGAATGTTAGTATTTAATGAAGTCTGCTTTTTATAAAACCATGAGCACAAATTGAGATCTAGTTTTTATGTTCATGATTATAGCAAAAGACCAAGCTAAGTCAATATATTAAGCATTCAATCAGTCCAGAACATACATTTTTATGTAAAAATACTTTCAAACTTCGGCTTTAAAATGTCCTCGCTTAATAACATGCTCATGTTGTGATTTTTTAGTCTAATACTAATATAAAATAATTATTATAAATTTGATTTGTTTTTAAATTAGTGACACGTCCTTAAAGTTCAAACGCAATTATAAAAATGTGTCTACAGAGTTATCAATTGAAAAACTTGCGCTGTTGAATACCAAATTCCACGAGAGCTCTACTACAACCAGGTAATTCAGTAATTTATTATAAAATGGATTAATTCAATTGAATATTAAATGATATCGCAACATTTGTTTAAACAGAAATCCTCCGTGTTGTATGGCATGTTATTGGCGGCAAACGAATAACGCCAACAACGTAAATGAACCGAGGAACGAACGAATCGATACAAGGTACAATATTTGGATAAAAATCATCTTTATTCATCTTAGCTTGATAACTAATTATTTATTTATTTTTATATCCAGTAAACCTTCGACATCACATCCTGTTTCATTAATTGACGAACCGATTAAAAATACATATAGGTAAGATTCATTTTGTGCAACTAAATTGAACTAATACTTTCATCAATTATATTATATCTCAACATTGTCCAACATTTTACCGACCTCTGCAACTAGATTAATTTCTAAATTTTTCCATGCACATTCATCATTCCTCGTGGTCTTTTGAGGTTTTGCCACGGTTAACATGAAAGATGTACTTATGATGTTTTTATATTATTTTTTCAGTGCTAAAAGTGTCGCAGCAATTATAAAATCAGGCAATGTTTATAAATTTACTGAATTTTTGAACAAAGGGTTCAACGGAAATTTGAGGTGAGCTGATTTGAGAAATTTTACGAAACTTTGAATGAAATTAAACTGATTTTATTAATAATATTGATTATGTCTTTATTATTTTGCAAGGCCTCCGAAAGAAGTTTTCTCCGAGTATTCTATTGCCGTTATTTCTACACAGTTGGCGAAGATGTGCAATAATCATGCGTGAACCAAAGCTTCAATCAAAGCACAGTAATAAATCGACAACATTTTAGCAATAATTTTTCTATTAATATATTATTGTTGTACTATATTATATCAATATTTTTATTTTCACACATTGTTATAGCTGAATAAGCATTATATATAATCTAAATTATGATTTAATGAAATAAAATGTTTTACAATTGTATTTCAATTTATTTGTATTTCAAGTCTTTTTTATACGACTCCCCGTGGAACGTATCTATCGCATAAAAACAGACCCAAGTGTATATATTATAGAATAGAATAGTATAGAATTAGTACAAGTATTGTTTATACAAGCAATTTTTTTTGACCGCGCTACACGTGACCTGAAGCAATAAACCACGTAACTGTGCTACTGTGTCTCTTTTCAAATAATTACTAAGCGTGTGTGGCATTACAACGCATGCCGGGTATTCGCTAGTTCTGAATAAATGTTTCTTTTGCACTTAAATCATATTTGACACTCTTATATATGTAAAACAATATGGAGGTGTGATGTTAAAATATTTGCATTTGTATAGATGTAGCAAACTTATGAAGGCATCTGAATTGTTTTATGATTTTATCCATGATGATTTATGATCGAAGCATATCAGGATATCAAATAAACTGCTTTGAAAATAATTGATAATAAATTTTGTTCAGTCACAGAGAAGAGAAATTTGGAGGAGGCTTTCACCACAATAAAACCATCCCCTAAAACAAGTTTTTTTTTAAGTTAAAGATAAATAAAGCTAATATATTTTTTAAAAAAACCTTTAAATACAATAATAATATCAGAATTTAAGTAGAATACGTATGTAAACAATAGCATTCACATTCTGAATAAATGGTATAGTATTTTTTTTAAATAAAAATCTTATAAATGATTAAATTAGGATAGGTTTATTCAAATTAGAATTTTTAGATAGGAATTGATGTACGAACGAATGGCGAAATTATCACTATTTTTAAATGATATTTAAATACTTGACTGTATTGAAAATCTTTGTGAATTTTAATAAAACACAATATTTCAATCGGAAATTTTTAAACTGAATTTATAATTACAAATTTTCAGTAGCTCGATATTTTACACGGTATTTTTTTCAATGCGAATCAATAACTTTTAAGCTTCCCTATTGTCAAATGCAAGGCTTTTTCGTAAATTAAATAAAAAGAGAATCGTTAGAAATTAACATTTTTAAATATGGCAACATTTTATTTTTATCAATACTTGTAGGTTATATCAACTAGTGTCACTTTTGTTATCGTATCAGTGTATGTTTCCAATAGTAATAGAATCGGAATTGATTTTTTGTGTAATCTTTCGAATTAATTAAACGCCAAAAATTGAATGACGAATCTTAAATAAATAGAATCGTCAAATACGTTTTTAGTGCGCAGGAACGTATATGGTATCAAAGGTTAATCGCAATTCATCCTTATTAAATCCCAATCAACAGGATTTTTGATGTGTCATATTTTATTTTATTTAAATTTAATTAAATATAAACTGAATCTGAAGATTGCCCCTTTTAAATCCATTACAAAGCCGAAATGTTTAATATATAATAATTATTATATCTGTAGGCTTTTTATTACATAATTAAATATTTGTTTTATTTCTATCAATGTATAATAAACGTCACATCATTGACGTCATATTTATTTGTATAGTCTATTATTGAGTTGTATCAATTATCAATATGCATACATTTACACAAGCATTTCAAATTCAACGCTAAGAAAAATCTGCTCCAATACGTGCGTTTTAATGTGAAAATGAATGCTAACATATTTTTGTTTTTGACAGATAAAATGGGCGACGGTGTATCAAATATTGCTAAAACATGCGTGCTATGCAATAAAAAATTTAACAACCAGTCATTCCTCGATAATGAATTTTGCAGACACACTTTTTGTTTTGACTGCATTAAAGAATGGAGTACCGTAAGTTTTTCGTAATTAAACATACATTTATTAATAGAAGAATATTGTTTAAGACGTTTTTCTTAGTCATAAATATTTTTTTATGCAATCTTGCATTAGCATTAGCATTATGTTTACACGCTTAGTTTGATGTCGCGTGCGTTTCTTATGCTCATACTCCTATTTCTGATAAAACTTCACATATCCATTTTCGTCTATAGACACTTTTTCTGTTTGAATAGTCGACGTCTCAATGATCAGCATTCCATCATGTGATTCCTCCAGAGCATTCCCTTACCACAAATCTCATTTTCTACATATCCCACACCTTGTGACAGCATTTAGATTTCGGATAACTGACGTAATTGTGTAATTATTATATTCGCCATAAGTGCTTAATAATTATTTGAAAAGAAACACAGTAAGTGGTTTATTATTAAAATTTAAACAACCCACCCGACCAGTCTTTTTCGGACAACTTCGTTTCATAATGATAGTTTGTAATCGTTCTGTAGACATGTTCAGGTATGGCATTCCATCGCAAAGCACTCATTTGTCATATCAGCGGTCTGAAAGGCGGACCGATTGGACATACAAACCTTGTGACCTCTCCGTCCTCTTTTAGGGCTTTTTACGGCATTTTCTATAATTTGTATGATCACGGAAGCAACGTAGCGATTAGACACTTTCTATCATAGTAAAAAATAAATTGGTTTTCCAGAGGGGGTGGAAGTTAGATACTTGCCGCGGGCGCTTCATATCCTTGTTATGGCACTGTAAATTAATGTTGTTTGTCGATGAGCATTCCATTGTTACGTCTCTATAACAACTAAAATTCTAATTTTTCACGGAACTATAATACATCTTTCAATCACGGCTTCGATATCTGCATTTATACCCTTGTCTATTCGCTGTGTGACTGCTATCTAGCTTATCTTCCCTTTGTTTTTGTTAGCTGACGATATGATCTCAGTTAAACAACAGCTCACAGAAGATCTTCCACAAGTCGTATTGACATACATCGTCTTAATTAAACATAATATGATGTTACGTTGAAACTGTTGAATTTTTAATGTTGCACCATGCAATTATTTGGGATAAAAACTTTTATGATGTGTTTTTAGAGCTCCACTCAATGTCCCGTATGTCAAAACACTTTCAAATTCATTATTCACAACGTGCAATCGAGAAAATCATATGATATTTATGATGTGAGTTTGAGAAAAATCAGGTAATGATTAAATTAAAACGATTTTGTTTATCGATGTTTAATTGGATCCTTATGCTATATAATTGAATCTCAAAAAAACATTTTTTTTTATAGAGATTGTGAACAACAACGAAACAATGATTCAGCAAGCACGTCAAGGTACTTTTTTTTGTATAATTGATATTTATAATACAAATGTAATACATAGTGGTTATCGAATCATTCAGAGCCACGTCAGGGCTGTAAGGAGGCTAGGGAACAAATGGGGTGCGGGTCCTGGCCAAGAAATCATTGACGATGAAGGTGCAGTGTCTTGACTCTTTGTCGTGATGAAGTTTCCATGCATCTTTGCGTTCAAATCCCGAGTTTAACACAAAATTTGATAGAGATTCATAAAACAATTCATTGCACCGTGTTATACTGCCTCAAAAAGAGGTTCACGGGAACACATGCCCTGTCTCTCAAATAGCGCAGAGGCGACTTTCATAGGGTGCGTTTTATAGCTAATACTCTCCTAAATCTATCATCGCATCTGGAGAAAATTGGACGCATTACTTTTTGAACGCACCCCCTGTACTCTCTTAGTTATTGATTTGTATTTGTACATTTGATGACTGACATTTGTATTAAACGTTTCTCTTTAGGGTCTCGTCTCAAGAACAAGGACGTGATAAAAATACTGATTTAGAATTAACACAATGGGAGAAAGAAGTTTTAAATAAACAAATGGAAGAAATTAATGCTCGAAGAATAGGGTAATTTTGATTTTCTTATATTATAAAGTGTATTTAATAATATATTAGTTTTATAATGTAAAAAATTGGCAATGTTTATTATATAGCTTATAATTATTTAGATGTTGATTCTCTTTTATTTTCCAGTGATAATTTAATACTGACTGAAGAAGAAATAAGAATAATTAATGAGCAAATAGAAGAAGAAAACAAGCATAAACAAAGGTTTGATTGGATTGTTTTTCTAATTTTAAGCTATCCTTAATAATAGGTAGTCCCGAGTCTAAGCGATTAAATTAGTAACTCAATCATCTTGCATTCAATATTACGGGAACCGTAGCTGGCGACCGCATGTTTAAAAACATATATACGCTATGAAAAATCATGTCAAAATGATTGGCAATGATTCCATAAAATGGATTGCTAAAAGCCACTAACGTATATTAATAATAGCTAAATATCTTTTTAAAAAAAATGATTAAAATGGTCTTAAAAAAGGTGTTCTCTCTCTTTTTCTGATAAACCTTTGATAAAAGATAATAAGAAATCTGCATTAACTCATTATCCTGCTTATCTACACCTGTTATATTTATTTTATCCTTTTGCCATGCCGAGCATTGACTCTTTGATGAATACTCGAGAGATTTATTTATAATGTCGTGGTTGTATTTCTAATAGAATATTATTCATTCATTTACAATGTGTTTTATTGTTTTGTCACGTTTCAATTAAATTTCCAATGAAGTTACATTAACACAAAGAACCGACTAAAAAATCTGCTTTACTCATGTGTATACTTATTCTGATATGTTTACTTTACAGATTTACTGGCAGTCTTAGCGATGATGAAATTGAAATAATTGAAAATCAAATAAAAGAAATTGACGCTGAAAAAAAGTATGTATGAAAAATCTGCAATAGTATGTCTACCTAAGTAAGAAAGAAACGCCTTGTATAAATAGTAGTTTTATTTCCTAATATGTCCGACGATTTACTAATGGTTTAAGAAATCAACAGCATGGTGATGAATCATACATTGATGAATGACAGACTGAGAGCTGGCAGCATAAATTGACGATCATCTAACGCATGTGAATAATTTAAACCTTTCAAACCGGAGAACATACATGCTACACCTCAATGTAAATGTACTTTTCTGTCAGCTCCGCCGCAACGCGTAACAAGCTTGATAATGAACCAAGCTTAATAAATGATCCTTAACACTGATGATAGCACACAATATTCGTTAATTTTTTCGGAATATTTTGTTGAAAGAGCTTAATAGCTTATCTGATGATAGCGATTTCATTTATGAGTTTACGATATATTGAGAATGTTTAGATATGTATGATGAGACGCATGACACCCGTCTCTGTCTCATGATTTCCGGTCCGATAGGATTAAGCACCTCGGATGCTCGTACCAATATATTCATGCTCATATATTTCAATTCTATTCATGTATATTTTTTCTTGTTTTCAGGACCAGATGGTGGGTGAAAAGAATTCCCAAACCCGTAATGTTCATTTTAGGATTGGTGGTGAGGTTTATGCCCGCGAGCATTCTTTGCTCTTCGGTGGTGGGTTTCATAGCATTCGTGATATTTGGCAAAAGTGACTATTTGAAGAATTTGCGTAATGAAAGCGCAACATAATGTGAATTTATTTTTGGCCTTAAGATGATAACTATTTTTGTACGTTTATAGATTTTAATAATATATATGCAAACAGTATTACAATGTTTTAATAGATACTCCGACGGTTGCATTTTGAAGTTCAGTGTTGGATATAAAAATTCTCATGGAACTCAATGTTGGTTAGTTCAACTTGTAAACAAAATATCTGTAATTCTGTTTCATTCGATCATTTCATTACAATACTTATCATATTTTTAAATGTACGTTAAAAAACGTGTGTACAATTACTCATTTTTCTGAAGATCGGGATGCAATGGAGAAAGGTACGCTTCAGGTTCCGTTCCAAGCGTTTCAGCTTTTTTTGCTGGCATTTGCATCTTCATTAAAACTTGATTCACTCTTGGTGTGTCGATTTCCGTGGATGGATTTGTTTATATGGTTTACTACGTTGGTTCTCGCCTCTATTATATTTAAAATATGGATCGGACTTATAAATGTGGCGAACGAGTGAGCTAGGAGTCGAGGCATTGAATGCATTTATAAAATGCTTAAAGGTACAAATTGAGATTGAACAACAAAAAATAAGTGTATGGGCGTATACATATGAATGTAAATATTAAAACATCAAATAACATAAATAAAATACAATCGGATTAATTTTATAAACGATCAAATTTTTAATTTTTGGATATCATTTGATAAGCCTATACAATATCGATTTGCAAAGACAATTATTGTTATCAATAATCTTTGATAGAAGATAAGTATATATTATTTTATTAATGCTCGCGTATGCTGAGTTTTAATATTTATTGTATGTAGTAAATACGAACAGCATAATGCAGCAAAATTGATCATTAGCAATCGCATTTTTACAAAATAAGTTCATTAAAAGCCATTTAATTAATATTCATAAATTGATTTATGAATGTGCAAAACGACCTTGAATGAAATTGATTAATCAAAATAAATGATAAGATTTCCGCATCATACAAAAAATCCCAATTAGATTGGACGCCAAATATTTTTGTTTGATAAAATATTGCATTTCCCGACTTTCATTAAAGTCAACATCAACTTTCAAATGTGACGTTTGGACGGCACAAGACCGCGCCAAGCGTTTCAAATTCGACCAATCACGTTGCGAGCCGTCCCCGAATGAAAATCGTCTAAAAACTAAATATGTTGAGCATATTTTCACGAGAGAATAAATCTTATACGCACAAATACGATTCTAGCACGATTTGATGATCGTTAAAAATTAATTTATTTCACGCATATGACAGTTGTTTGTTTGCATATTAAATTTCCTCATGATAATTTATTTATTAAATTATTACGTCTTAAAATTATTTTTTCGCGATAAATCATTCGATAAATATTTAAATCTCGACATTTTAAATTAATATCTTCGTATTGAATGCGACTGCGTTGAATAATTGAAATGGATTTGAATGTGTCAAATGTGGGGAAAAGCTGCGACGGCGGTTGGGAATCGAGGAGAAAATTTGCACATGGCCAACACTGGTCAGTATGTGCTATCATATGTTCGACTGTGTTGAGTCGTCAGTGCCGCGCATCTTGATAAACTTTCGTCTTTGACGTATCGCCGTTTGTTGTTGTGCCTACGAATTGGAGCCGTATTATTCGTAAGTTGCCTATTTATAAATTAGCATTGTTGCTGTGCTCGCAGATTGCGTATTCGCAGAATTGCTTCTCGTAGACGTCCGAAAAAAAAGTCAACAGACTAATTCGGATTTGAGCAGCCGTCGTTAGTCATAGCGCCGATTGCGCGTACGATGGGTGAATTTATTTTTAATCTGCGATAGCGTTATTTTGTGGTGTTTGTCATCTGGGAATGTTTAGATATTGTGTTTGTTAACCTCAACGTCTGGTGTATATATGCAGTTGATGAATTCATCGACGTACGTTTTCTCGATTTTTCGCATATGGTCGGATTATGATGTCTTATTACATCGTTCGACTTCGATGACTAATGAAAAGCTGCATTCGGCCGGTTCCTGCAATGTCCTTCGTCTTGCAACTTTATTGCATCATTGATTCAAACTTTTGAACTGTGAGTTTCTTCTCATTTATTCGCGATGCATTTTGAGACTTGTACGATCTTGATTGCGTTCGTCCTTGGAATGATACGGTGTTTTCGTCGCCGTCGAATGCAAATATGCGAGTGCAGGCCGCGCCTAAAAATATTTAAAACACTGAAAAACCATTTAATTTTCATGCACTTTTTCCAATCAACTTGAATTTTCGATAGCGACTTGATCTATTGCGCGTATAAATCGCTCGGTCTTAAAATGAATATTTATGAGCATGCTCATTGAAGTGTTTTTTTTAATATTTTAACCCTTATAGTGCCGGCAATATATCGTCGCTATCAACACTTTTCTTTTTATTTTGCAGTACACCAATGGTCGGCAACCTTCTGAAGACTATGTAAAACAAAACAAAAAATAATAAATGGGTAAAATTAAAAAAAAAATAGAATTTTTTAAAAAAACAAAAATTAATTTTCAGTTGTCTTAAAATTATTAAGTGATAAAAAAAATTATTTCTCATTCACCTCATTTTTTATATTATTGGTATTTTCAATTAATAAATAATTTTATATAAAAAAATCATATTTTCTTGGCGGGTAATTCAAAATGTCGTAGAGGGTAATACAATTACCCGCGGGTAGTAGGCTACCGACCACTGGTTTACATTTAGGTTGAGATAAAAACACAATCAACCCTTACTGACACTCACTGGCGCTACCATGATATGTATTTGGTACACCATATGAACCCCGTATCTATTATGTTTCATATCGATATTCCCATCATTAGAGTCGAGTTGTAGTAAATACATCATGCTGAAGGAAAGGTTAGACGAGATCGTATGAGCTGCCAAAACAAATAGCATAACATGATGAGGTAACCACCATCAAAAAAATGATATGACGAGGAGATATGGTAGGCCTCTCAAAAAATGTTGACTGAAATTTTGGATATGAGAAAGCTATGCGCAAGATGGGTGCCGCGTTTGCTCACAAAGGAACAAAAACAGCGTCTTGATGATGTTTCAATCGAGTATTTGGCGATGTTCCACAGCAAACTGAGATAAAGGAACATGGGGACTCCCCTATTTGTCCTGTTATCCGGGAACATGCCAACTCGCTCAACAAAAGTTCACAACAAGATGCAAAACCGGAATATAATATCCATGTCCTCAAGGACAAGCTCATTCTCAATTTCGAGTGGCAACTTACGCTTTGAGCGTGGTGAAGAAACTAGCTAGATTTTTTAACTTTAAACTAAAAAACTAGCTAAGATAGCAGCATAAATTAGTAAGATAGACAATTATATAGTTTTTATGATTGTGGGGAAGTCTAGACTCGCCGCGAGCCACCTATGTAAGTTGTAAGTCTCTGATGGGGCTTCAATAATCGTACAGATGACCCCGGGTACGTATTAATCCCCGAAAGTACCGCATAAACCCCAAAAGAAGACGGAATTACCACAAGGTCTGTGTGTCCAACCGGTCCGCTTTTCAGACCGCCGACATGACGAATCGCAATCGGACGCTATACCCGATCATGTCTACGCGACGATTAAGAACTCTCATTACAAAACGAAGTTGTCCGAAGAAGACTGATCGTGTAGGTTGTTTAATTTTAAACGAGCTACAACAAGTCAGCTTATGACGTTGTGAGAATACGCATAAGCGCGAAATTGTATGCTCGTGGGTCAATTTTGACCCACGATATCAGTTAAGGGTTAACTTAGTATCGTCGACTGAATAAGGAATGAAGCGAAACAAAAAGGATTTGGGTGGCCCGGATGAATGGATATGCGGCTGCAATATGAACAGAATGATAATAATAATTGGTTATAAATATAATAATATAGTAGTGATACCCGGAAGTGATGTCGCTTTTTTTCCAATGCGATTCAAAGCGTTTTTTCTTAAACTCTATTGAAATTACTTCCTACATCATCTATCACCTCTTGCCAACCAAAATCACCTATGCGCTTCTTGTAAAATCCAGTGGGTTTTGACTGAAAACTATCCAAAATGGCCATTATCAAACTGATGATTTGATCTCTTAAAAAGTGTTCCATAGAACGAACGCATGATAGTTGCAACAAGACGTTCTATTCACCAAAGTTGGCCTCTTGATGTAATGCTGCATTCAGTCTATCCAACTTTTGACAGGACACTTTCTCACTTTGCCTTCTGTAACTTGGAAAACGTTGGAGTTTCCCTGAAAGCAAATCCCTGCGGATGTAAAACTTCGAGAAGCATCCAAAACATAATAGGGAGGTCGGATATGCGTACAAAAGAGGTCCGGGGAGCTAACTTCGGTCGATTCAGGTCAGAATTTGAGATGGGGTTCGATCTGGAGTCCCTCGGAAGCACCGTCTACGCCTCGTAACTATTGAAGCCCTTCTCGCCGACGTTACGCCTGCCGGAAGGGTTGTGGAAGTGCATCTTGTGATGTTACACTTCCACTCAAATGATTTCTTTGGAATTCCACCATACAATAGCGCTATTTAATATAATGATCGTTTAGGGGTCGAAATAGCCTTTTGTCCACGGTCCAACCATTGTTTCTTTTTCTTCGCGTTTGAATAGAAACCCCATGTTTCACCCCCAGTCACTAAATTACAAAGAAATTGGCTTAATTGTTGTTTTTCTTGCAAGAATCTGCTTTTCGCTTTTGGATTTAACCAGAAGTACATATGTAATATATTAGTGCTTGTTGGCTGGAAATTAGGGCGTTCCATCTCCGAGTACATGACATTAGGAAACAAATTGAAATCTGGGAGTCCCAGTATGAGTACATATCGAATATTTCGGAAGAGATAAGTTAAGATAATCAAAAAACATATGTAATGATTTGAGTTGATAACAATATCGGTATGAACTTGAGAGTAAAGATTACACTATTGTCAGATGAACACAAACAATCAAACAAATCCTGCATTAGAATGGTGAAAGTTACATAATATAATTACACAAAATAGCCAGTCTTAGTTTTTGTTTCGAAAAAATACTGTTTTTCAAACAAAAAAAAATTAGAAAAGAATCTCTTCATTTTGGATTTCACAAATCAGGATTATCAAAAAGTTCTGTCCGTTTTTAGAATAAAACAAAATAATACATTTTTCATACCTTGAATAGACTTTATTGAATATGTAATATAGTTTCCATCATTATTTATGACTCCTCGCCAATGCGATGGCAATTTGTATGTCCCATTTTTTCAAAAACGCCTTATCCCTAGAGGCGAAAAATTGAACCAGTGCTTGTCTGTGATACCTTCTTCGTTTTTGCATTTGATAAAATTCCTTTCTGCTGAGACACGGACTAAAACTCGCAAAATTACCGATTTCCCAACAAATTATTTATTTCTGTCGCTGCAGATGAATACTTACATACTATAATACTTTGATGTGATTCGTAATTATATTACGGAGGAATACAAAAATTCTGAACCCCGTATCTATTGTATTTCATGTCGATATTCCCATTATTAGAGTCGAGGTGTAGTAAATACATCATCGGTAGGGAAAGGTTAATATACCAATTTAAAAATACTGCCCCTAGGCGTCGCCTAAGCTCACCAATTAGTAGTTTCATTTTAGGTAAGTAGGCTTCATTTTAATTGTAATGTTATTATATCGTGATTTTATATTAGTAATAGTTGTGTGATGAGGTGACAGCTATTATAGAATATCCAAAGCTATGGAAAAACAACTGATGTAAATGAGTTTGAAAGTAATTATAATATATACAGGAAGTACATAGATGTTTAATTAGAAAGATTAGTGTTTGTTGATAAAAGCAAATTTTGTTAATAATTAAAATATTAACTATTGACATGATATTATTTGATTTTTTTTCCTCTTTGCTTTCGACGCCATTTTAAATTGCAAGCTTTTTGTTGAATTTGTTCGGTTTTTGTGTGTCATCGGATGACGCATCTCTACAACCTTGATCAACTCTATTGAAACAAAAGTACCCACTACAGATTTCATTCAACTTTTGTTGATCAACTATCAGCGGTCAATTATGCATGACTCACGAGAACGCGTCCTAAGGGAGAGCGGCGAAAGACAAATCTAACGATTGATATGTCCATGACTTCCCAATTAGACCTTACGACTTTACGGTTTTTATTAATATTCAGAAAATTATTTAATTCTTATCTCAATGGAAAATCAATAGAACTATCATATCAGCAAATATTTCATTATTTATCAAATTGATAATAATTATATTATCAGTTTGTTAAAAAATTGTTATTATTTCTATGAATTATACGGATTAAGAGTATGCAGCGGATCATCGCTGACATCATTCGACCCGAACAAGTCTTTGCTTTGTCATGGCCACTCGCTGCTCCAAATGATCGATTCGTTTAACTAAGAATGAGTGCGCTGTTATCGGTGGTTATAATGCTAATTGCACTCGATCTGGCATATCCCGTATCATCAGCACCTTCAGGGCCTTGGATCCTGGATATTCTGCGAAGGCTGTCGTAAATAATACGATAGCTTGAGTCGATTTGTTTGCTGAATTTGCGTGGGCCATCCATGCGGTCTACTATTTTTATATTGTGTTTTTTTTTCCTGTTACATTCCTATTCGGACCGTATTATCAGTCCATTTCCGTTAATTTTTTTATTGTAATAGAAGAATAATGTCTGTTTTCGGTTGGATCTACATCAAATTCGATTGATATGACAGTTTGATGTGGTTTCATTGCATATGAGGACTAAAAATAATCCTTGACTTCTGATCTTTCTCTTTTATGATCTATTTGTAGATTACTATTTTAAACGACCAAGGACGTACACTAAATCCAGTTATTTCCTTGCAAGGGCTTCAAGGAGTGCATTTCAATATAACTCCTTAATTTGATGTGGTATTCCCAAGGACACATTCCGTAGTCCTCAACCCTTTGATTAGTGAGTTGATTTTAAATTGATGTAAACGTAGATGATATATTCGTATGTGCAACGCTTATTGTTCGTATAAATCCGATTTTCTCTCAGAACCGCGCAGTGTGTACAAATCTTGTATGTCAATAAATGAACCTTAACACTGTTGATAGCACACAATATAAAAATAAATTTGGATTATCAATACAATCGTACGATGTACGAGTTTGGGATGGGTTTTATAGCGTATCTATAATTTTAGAATGTAGTTGATAACTACGCCTAAATTTGAACCCAAAACGGAAATATGAAAGCTTTTTTTCAATTCAATTTCAATCCTTGATAATGAACTCGATAGGCGTTGACTTGAATTGATGACTTGCATTGAAAAAGTGAGCTCCGTGGATTTTAAAAACCACATAACTTTGAAACAACTATATAAAATATATCCAAAATCGCATAAAAAAAGTTGGTAAAAAAAAATCCAGTTTGAATTAAATTAATTAATTAAAACTTGAAATATGATGTCAACCGCGTTGAAAAAAGTAGTTACGAGAAAAACGCGTTAAAAGATTTCATTATGATAGGACCGGCCAAGTTTTCGCGTCATTAAAATAGCTATAACTCCGTGAGTAGTTGAAATTTTGGAAATTCCTTTGGATAATGTATTTTTAAAAGTCGAAACATTGAAAAAATGCAAAAAAAAAGGAAATCAATTTTTTCAATAATTTAAACCAGAATATAGGGAGTGGTCGTAATTCAGCGATAGCAGATGTAATATGATTTACACAATCCCAAATTATAATTTTTTCCCAAATTTCGGTTAATGCTGATGATTTTTTTTTCCTATTTTATCCAAAATATCTCAAAAAAATATTAAAAAAAAAATGCTTTAAAAAAACCGCATAACTTCGAAATCGCACAAAAAGAGGTTTGAGTGTACATATATAATATTCTTTTATACACAATGTTGCGGTTTGTTTACAGTTTATAAACAGTTTTCTTTATAAAGTGGGACTTTTAAAAAACAACGGATGTATCATGTGTAACCATTGTTAAATAAACAAAAAAAATATATAGTTATTGTGGACTAAAAATGCAAAATGGTCACATCAAACGGCTCCAGAACCAAAACTGATGCTTGTTAATATTTTACAAAATAAGGATATACATGATAAATATCAACCGTGATCGATTGAGATCGATCACGGCGCAATTCGTAATAATGGCCCCGACTCGCGAGTCGGCTGCGATGAACGACGGAATACGTTTATGATTTCATTCGCTTAGCGATAGAGATGGAAACGAGGCAGGTGCTACAGGTGATAAATAAAATCATCATCGGCGTCATCATCCGAGTATCATTACTCCTTTGCAGAAATCTATTCTTGAAAATAGGATATCCGAAATTGATAGGCTTGCAATTTCCCAGTATTTCCTTTTACACGTTACAATATGTACTTTATGTTGCATTGCTTTGAAAGTTGCAATACTTCAATCAAGTTCCCGCGCTAGAACTTAAGCCACGTCTAACGAAGCCCTAGCCACCTTGTATCGAAAGTAGGCAGCGTTGATTTAACAATACTTAACGTAATCTACTTGTAAACGAAAAAACAGCTTTGTAGATTTCAATGTACAATTATTCAGGTTTCTAAAAATTCGATGCGGAAGAAAATAAAGAATATTCAAGTAGCAAGAACAACGACTTAATCTTTCAAGATTTACGATTCCGATTTGATGAGATCATACCTAATTGTGTCAAATCAAATGAGGAAAGACGCTGCTTTAAATAGATTAAAAATATTTTAATAATAAAAGCATACATCATAAAGACGCTACACACATGCGCCGCGCTATTTTATTATATATTACACAAAACACTGTCATATATTTTAACTAACAATTTCCCTTAACAAATGGGAAAAAAACTGTTGCGTGGACCAAAATTTGCTATCGTCGACAGTTTGGTCGAATTTAAGCTGACCATAATTTTGATGATCAAGACCCGCCCGGTATGAACCGGAAGGCGGGCAAAATAAAGGAGTGAAGTCTTGGGACGAGGACGACGTACATTTTGATCCTACGACAGATCGACACCTCGGATGTAGGCCACGTGCCTCGCGATCGTCGCCAATTTACAATATAGAAGGCTATAATTTGATATTCCTAATCCTTCCCTGGAGCTCTCCTTTTGTCGTTGCCCGAAATATCCTGACCATCGTCGTAGAGGATTAAAGATGCTCATTTTTAAGCGTTGAATAATTCGTGCAAAACAGATCCTGGAATTAAGACGAGAAAAAAATAGTGGCTTCAAAAAAGACAGTCTGGAATTGTTGCAATAATGCTATTTATTGGGGTGCTCCTGATGTGACCCACTAAATTCTGCCCCTTTTTCAGAGATATCTTTTGATTGACCAATGAAACTAATATTCAATAAATTACACGTTTTTCTGTATCCATCACATAAGACATGATCGATTTGATGATAAAATATCGCTAGTAGAGAGTCCCTGTCCCAAGCTGTTCTATAAGAGTCTGGCCTTCAATAAAACGTTATATGTATTTCTTTTGTCCAAAACGTTCTTTCTCCAATTGCTCGAACTCCAGACGCTCGGAGTCCCCTTCCATTTCATAAGTGCAGCGAAGTTAAGATTGTGCCCAGTTATTTGCGTAGAAAGCTGATAATCTCAATGACCTCATTTAGCCAAATGCAAAACTGGTCCTGTTTACGACAAAAGCTTGGATGGAATCAAGAAATATTAGGATAGTATTATCTTACTTTCATTATAAAGAAATATAGTTCAACGACCGTGATAAATAGACATTTGATAAGGGCTGCAAATTTGGATGAGCTCAAAATTGGCGACATTACTGCACGGGTCCGTTCTTCTATCGGGTTGTGATGTTGCTGAACGAATGGATGGGAATATGAAGGGCGTCGAATGGAAAGACTCTCTTCGCAAGATAACTATTTATTCCGCACTACAGATAGAGAGAGAGAGGTCTGGCTGCGGGAGGGACAACCTCCCGCAGCCAAGGCCAACCGACGACTCTCCCGACTGCCACTTCTTGCGCGTCACTACCCAACCGGTAACGATGCACGCGCAAGTTATCATTTATATCGATGAATTTGGGTTATCGTTATCGATCGATGCAATCTCTGTCATCGATGTACAATTTCTGCAATCAACGTGCAAGAATGCTCCTTATCACTTCAATCCGTTCGCGGCATATGAGGAAATCCTCATCGACGGATTAACTCTATAAATACCGTCCGCATAGATTTGTGATTCTCATTACTTCAACTGTACACACACACACACACACACAAAAAAACATGTTAAACGTTGTATTTTCTCAAACGTATTTATTTAACGTATTGTATAAAGATCACTAATATTATATTCAAACAAATTATTATTAGAACAAAATTATCATACACTGCTATGATACGATATGACGTCGACTATGACGTTTTTTACGCATTTAATTAATTATTGTCTAAAATGGGGATGGATATGCGACTAACCGGAAATCGTGAGACAGAGACAGGTGTTTTGCGTCTCATCATACACTCGTGCACCTACACATCTAAACATTATCAATATATTTGTAATTTTAAATGTTCATACATACTTACTATTCAACAAAAATTCGTATTCTAAAGAATATTTTAACCGTCATAAAATTTAGGTATAATTAACTAAAATCGCTAACGTCGGATAAGCTATTTTAAGATCTTTCGACAAAGATAAGATGATTTTCGTTCGTGTTGTCTTGAGAGCAGGCGTTTGTTTTAATAATTAAGATACTCGCATCATTCTTATCGTTGATCAATTTTGTTATTCCCTCTTAACTGTTCTGGAGTGGCGTCATTAGCCGAGTATCACTACTCCTTTGCACTCTTTCAGAAGTTAACTGACAGGATTGCATGGTAACCGAAATATACCGAAGAAATGAACGAATATTGTGTGCCTATGTGTGTATTTTTATAATCAGAATATGCAAATTTTTGAATAACCCTTCGCAGAAATCCCCGATTGACCGGTTAGCAGCTTGTTTGGTTTTGTTATCGCTCATGGTTTTGGAAATTCTATAATTTAGGCAGAAGGTTTCTACACGCATATTGGCCTTATTTGAATCAGTATCAGCGATCATTTGAATTCCCACGGATTTACACCTTTCCTTTGAATCGCTTATGCCCTTCTCGTAAATACCAGCGGGCTTTGACTAAAATTAGTCTGAAAGGGCGGTTTTCAACCCTTCTATAGAACTGATATTTTAATGGCCAAGATCCTCTAGTTTTTCACGCATCAATTTTCGAAAGATGAGGTCGCTAAAGTAATGCTGGATCTATTCAATAAAGTTGGTCTCTTGATGCAATGCTGCACTCAATCTACCCAACTATTTGAAGGACACATCTGCCGATATTCTCACCTTGTGCGAATACTTTCAACCAGATTATTCCTTTAGAATCCCGCGAACGGGTGATTTTTTTAACCCTGCTAGCAAAAGCGTGCACATTTTCCGCTTTTATTTGGAGATAATTCGCGCGGCACTTACGCGAACGACTATTCCCTCATTGGTTTTAAATGGATCATCAAATTTCGAATGTCACTTTACTCTGTGCATGTTGTTTATGATTTTAGCGACCTTGTTTGCATTTCAGTATTGATCGTAAATTATCCAGCATACGATGTCTGAAATGTTCTTCGTCAGTCTTCTGGGCTTTGACATATTACCCCTAAAATAGAATAATAATTTATGTACTTAAATAAAGCCGACCACACAAACAAAAATCTCTCGGAGATGTTTACTCCGCTGCTTGCGATCACAAAATTAATTCGCATAATAATGCCTAACCGTCCCGAAAGTAGTCCCGTCCCGTAGTCCCGAAAAATTCGAGATTGAAATTTTTATCTAATAGAAATCGTACACCTCACCTCAAAGCTATTAAATCGAAACATTTCCGCCGAAATCTGGACGCTTGGAAACAGTGGCATAACTACTAATTGACAAGCTTAGGCGACGCCTAGGCGCAGTAACTGTCTAATCTATGTATACATATCATACAGTACATATATGTTATTAAATTGTTATATTATGCTTTCCCTACCGGTGATGTATTTACTACACCTCGACTCTAATAATGGGCATATCGATATGAAATATAATAGATATTCCTCCGTAATATAATTATAAATCACATCAAAGTATTATAGTATGTAAATATTCATCTGCAGCGACGGAAATAAATAATTTGTCGGGAAATCGGGAATTTGGCGAGTTTTAGTCCGTTTCGCAGCAAAAAGGAATTTTATCAGACACATTAATGGTGTTATACGAAAATGGGGGCTCACGCGATCATCAACTCGAACTAGCATTTAAATATCTGATGACGATATCTGGATTTGATGTTAATTTACGAGAGTGGACAAAAATAAGGATCATGTGGTATGGGACTAGAATAATAAAATAATTAATTATGAAAATGAATCTGTTTGTTTGCGGACGATACATTCCTATATCATTAATTCGATTGCGATGAAACTTTGGTGAGTTATTGGGCGTGTATCCAAGTATTTTCGAATTAGAACGAGCATTGTTTGTGTACGCAACTTGTTTTGCGAAACATTTAGCGGATGCACCATGTTGGCGCATATAGGTCTGGTGAAGTGAAGCGGGAGCGGCGAGAGCATTGCAACGCATGCCGGGTACCCAACAACAATTCTTTTTATTTGCAAATGCGGTTTAAAAACCCAATTTTGCTTATGGTTTTCAAGAATTATTGTTTTTTCGGTCGTCACTAAAAAACTTATATTGAGCGGACGCCAAGTGTTAATCTCTTAATTGGGCAATTAACGTGTGACGATCATAAAAAAACATGGACTATGATGAGGAGTTATTTTTTCGCATTGATGGGATATCTCGTCGCGCCATTACTATTATCGTGATGACGAAATAATTCGACATAAACGAAACAAATAAAATATTTGTTAAATTTGTTTAAAAATAATTTGAATTTTGGAGTGGGTGGAAACTGCCTGGGTGTAAAAAAAAATAATAATGTGGTAATAATGTTGATCGCGAAGATGTGTGACATGATCGTTTAGGTATAAATGGAAGGGACCGTGGCCCTGAAGGGGAGGGGGGCGATAAGGATCGACGCTTTAGAAAATGAAGAGAGTTGATTTAAAGTCTTGGTCGAAAGAACACGTCTATTCGCTCTCCAAGCTTTGGCCATATCCATGCTTGAGGCTCGTCATCGGTAAGTCTCGTAGTTGGGATCACTCTCTGAAGTCAAACCAACATTTCATATTTTTGTTGACCATCTTTGGTGCCTCTTCTCCGGTTCGAAAGTGATTGGATTGCGTACTCGTTCGTAATGTGACAGTTGGACGATGACAGCATCCCAAAGAGCCAGATCGTTCCCGCCTTAGCAAGCTTGGTTTCTTATAAAATCTAGAATTTGACAATAAATATTTATGACAAAAAATGACTTATAGTATAATAATTTTAAAAGTCCAAACAATATTGAGTCACTTCAAAAGTACACGAAATGTACATGTTGATACAGATTATTGTTTTGAACTGTAATTTTATACCTGCAGCGGACAAATCATTTACCCCAAAACCTTTTTTTTTTTGGGTCGGTTGTAGTAAAATAGCGTTATCTCTTCCGTAACGTTTACTTGATTCCATAGATGAAAAAAGCAAAACAGAAACATGGAAAAAAAATCGTCATACATACAAATACAAAAAGGCTCGTCACTAGAGTCTCGCAGCTGTTTTGCTTCTTAACACGTATCGTGCCGCGTCGGGCACCGGTGCCCGATGACGATTGTTACCAGTGCGCCGTGGCAGGCACCGGTGACTGATGGCCCTCGATTTAGTAAAATAGTCTCTGTGCGCCGTCAGTTACACATTTAACAGTTTTTAATATATAATCTGATAGACATGGTGTTCCTGAAAAAGCGGAACACCCGAACTTTTTTTTTTAAAAAACCATATCCAAAAAAACGGTAGGTATATTCCATGCTCTTCTTCTACGAGATTTTTATAATTAAACATTTACAATATACTAATTTAGATGAATGTATGCATATTTTATCATGTTATAAATACGTTATAGGTTAAAAAAGAGTTTAAAAAGTTTCTTTAACTCTTTTTTAACCTAAAACTTTTTAACTCTTTTTTTTCGACACACACATTAGATCATGAACATTATTTGCTAGTATTATAATACAAAACAATAGAATAATACATTTAAAATAATATATGATTAAAAAAATAGGCTCTATGTATAAGATACTGTATAAATGAATTAAATATTTCTATGTACTATATTGAAACACGCTAAACATAGATGTTGAAAACCATTACACCCCCCACAATACATTACAACCTGTTTGGTTTTATTCCTTGCAAATTTTCTTCCAATGTTGCAATTTAATTTATAGCACCTGGTGCAGCAACGACGAACATTTCGAGATGAATCATCTTTTTTTCAAAAGTTCATGGCGCGATCGTCTTGCAATGATAGATGATGCCGTTTTTTGGATTTCATATATTGCCGAAAAGAGATTCTTCCTCGAAAAGGTATCATGCTTTCGTCAACACAGACATATTCTTGTGGTTCATAATATTTTTATTAAATTTTTAAATTGATATTGAGATCATCGAAAATATTGTGAATTTTTGCTAACCGATCTTCTGGGCTTGTAGTGGAATTATCCGCAAAATGTATCATTTGGAGCAAAATCATTATACTTTGTGGAAATTTCTGCCTGAAATGAATGTATTTGCTCCAATATAAATAAATACTGTGTAGTTTGACGATCCAAATAATTAAATCAAAAAACCTCTTCATTTCCAACTTATTTGTCGGCGATCAAGAACGTGATCTGGATGATATTCGTTGAGTTATTCCTTCAATCACTTGATCAGCATATCGATTTGATTAAAATTAAATGAACCGTGATCAATATGCCAATAAGTCATGTGCAAAGAGTAAGGCCCGATCCACACTATGGTGCCGGTAACAGTTCCATCTCGGTCTCGGTCCCGTCAAATATTTTCATACAAAAAACGGGGTTGGAACGATCCGATAGTGTGAATACTCTGATTGTTTCTTGTGTAAGAATATTTGATCGGACCTAGACCGGAGCGAGATCTAACCGTCAACGGCATCATAGTGTGGATCAGGCCTAAGTATGACTTATACTTTGAAAGCATGATATTTTGAACCAATAATATTGGTTAGAATAAGACCAATAGAAAACGTCTCTTTATTTTAGGGGATGAACAGAAAAAAGTAAAAACAATTGTTTCTATTGAATAAATAGTGAAAAAATGGAATTTTCTTCTCTATTGTTTATAGTACTTAAAATAAATGTTCTAAAAAGCAATAAAAAAGAGTCTTCTCAATTGCATTGTCTTAGACTAAAATCTTTTCAAACATTTAATTCCATTCATCGTTAAAATAAACTTGTCACAGATGACATATTTCATGTAATAAAAAAAGGCCGATGTAATTTGTTACAATATAGACATATCAAAAAATATATCTGAATAGTTATGTGCCGTTTGACTTTTGTGTTTTTCATAATGAAAAAGTAAATTTGAATCATAGAATAAATAATCTGTACGCGAAGTAATACGCTACGTCAACCGTCAGTGATTGATACCACAAATAAGATGTAATCTATCCAAAAAATATAAAAACCATCATGTATCATTACAATGTATTATTCAAAAAGATATGTACAAAAAAAAAAAAAAATAATATGCGTTGCATCCCATATGGACCACACAGGCCGTGTCGGGCACCGGTGACTGATGGCCTAAAATAGGTTCTATTTAAATTTTTTTTTAAATTTTGACCACAATTTATAATCCTTATATATAAATATATAATATAGAACTAAATTTGTATGATGGCCTGGTGGGTCATTTTTGAAAAATGTCCTTGGCACGATACGTGTTAAACGCTCTGACCATCATTCACTTTGCGGCGTCTCTTCTTTGGTCCGAAGTCGAATGAAGCATGATCTTTGCGCAACCTGAGGAAGAAATTTACTTCCCACACAAACGTATTATTTATTATGATAATTAGGCGTTGAAAAAATAACGTATCATTGTATGAAACGACGGAATACCTGCAAAATTAAGGATCTGTCATAAGAAAACTTTAATTTGCTTCATACGCCTAGGGCGTGTAGCTCCAACACAAATCGATGCTCATGCAATTGACCTACCTGTGAGACTGTGCATTATTCAGATGTAGCGATATTGATTTGTGATGCATTGCAATAAAATATGTATGCATATGTAGTTCCAACCCTCCAGCTCGTCAATGGACGTGCAGTTTAGACAAACAATGTATTTTATCAGATCTTTTTAATCATTATCAATCTAATGGATCCTTTGGACAAAGAACTATAAGTCGCTTTCATTCTGAATTACTAAGATAGACTCAAATGTGCATATAAACAATCGACGATAAGTTTGGAAACGCTTATTTCTTAACATAAAAAACTTAATATCATTAAAATGTCCATTTTTGGCAATAGGTAAATTTCCGAGTTATCCTCGGGATCCGTAGTAAATTTTGGTCGGCCCGGTCTTTTCCTGTCTTTCAGAGTCTAAGTCTCTTAGTGTCTTCTAGTGGTATATTGCACCCTCTTGATGGAAATCTTTTTTTTTTCAATATCCCTAATCTTATTATTTCCATAGCGTAATGATAGAGTTAATCAGAGCGGCCCAAATCACGACCTGGCCAGATCGGCGCTTTTTTATTACTACTCGCTGCTCTAAATTATTTGTTGTTAACCTGCTATATCTTGTATATCTTAATGATCATTCATTGCTACTAAATTTCGCAATCCTTTATCATTTAGTGCCGCGCAGCGTGATTGAAGCTTGTATATCAATAAATGAACATCAACACTATTGATAGTGTAGCATTGAAATAATTCGGGATTATTTTTGAGTAATTATAATAATATAAAAGTAAATTAATAAATTATAATTTCGTCCTAAAGGTTGCAGGACGAACGAACTGCCTATTATTTCTGGGGCGCCTTGTTGACTGGTCGTATTAATTGTTGGCGGCAAACCTCATTTGCCGCCATGTGTTAATTTCGCGCTATGTTCTCACCATCCGGAAGCCTCTGCCTCGTCATCGTCGCCGTATCACAAAATGGTAAATCAATTTGAATATTAAAAGTTCACCATGTTTTAATTCTTCGCTCTCTTTTTGGGGATTCCCCCATTTCGAATGAGCGGTCGGAGATAAATAATCGAGCAATTGGAAATGAAACGCTATGGATCGCGATATTTGAGAATATTTAGACGTGTAGGGGTATCTTTACTGCCCGACCTTACCATCGAACGCACATATGCGCGGTTACTCTTCAACGGGTTAAGATGATTTTTCGCGTTTTAATTTGTTGTGGGAGTTGATATCATTTAACGCAAATAGATATTGTGTTCCCTGACATCATATTTAACTGTTTCTGCTCTTATCTTGTTCGATGCTTTTTCTTAGTATAAATAAAAATAAATTGTTTTGAAGATAAAGCTTAAAGACAACATGTCGACTCGCCTTAATTGAAATTATACTCGCTTTTCACAAATATTAAAAGGTTTCATTTACACAACATCAAATAAGTTATATTTGACTCGGACATAAATTGTAATAAAGAAGGTCAAGTTCAAGGGAAGCAAAAGTTATACCGAAAATTATGATTTCCAAACACATTTGAGTGCTTCAATCTGAGCTCCATAATCGAATTTACTGTATCGCAAAACAAAAACAATAGCCCTGCCCTCGATCGGATAAGAATGTACATATAAACAATGTGCTGCTTGCGTCCAATATTTCGAACAAATTCCTGCAGTTTCTTTCAAAGTGGTAAAGCCAAGATAAGGATTAATAAAATATGTCGTTTAGATTTAGCAAATGTGTTATTATTACACATTGTGACTTTTAGATCGTTCCTGTGCATTATGTGTAGGTGTCCCAATTGAATATTCAATATTTGAATATATTTGCCATAGACAAATAAATCCAGTGGTGTCAGGTCTGGAGACCGTGCGAGCCACGAAATAGACCACGTCCATAGACAAAGAAATCCAGTGGTGTCAGATCTGGAGACCGTGCGAACTGACACTTTGGACATGTGTGTGAAACCTAACAAAGGATCCCCTAACCCCCTAAAAAGTCATAAACAGCCTGTATATAGAAAGTATTCGAATATTTTATCAATTTCATATTCTTTATTCGAATAATTGATTTTACAAATATTCGGGATCCTTAATTATGTACTCTATCTCAGCATCTGCTCCCTGCATACATCATTCGCTTAGTTTAACCTTATCGGACCGGAAATCGTGAGACAGAGACGGGCGTCTTGCGTCTCATCACACACGCGTGCATTGATGGTAAAGTCGTGCCGTAAAGGTACCCCTACACGTAACATACGGCGCTCATTCGTCACATCAGCAGTCCGAAAAGCGGACCGATTGGACATTCGAACCTTATGGCAACGCCGTGTTCTTTTAGAGCCTTTTGTGGCTTTTTATATGATCTGTACGATCACGGAAGCAACTATAAAGCAACAATAATTTGGATTTCCGGTACGGGGGGGACGGAAGTTAGATACTTTCCACGGGCGCTTCATACCCTTGTTACGGCTCTGAACAGCATTGATAATTATTCTAGTGAAATTAACAATTTTACATTTAAAAGAGCAAACGATTTGCAAAAATTTGCCTATCCGTTGTGCTCTACACATTTTTTACTCGGATATTTTTATTGGATTAAATAGACTCTTTGTTGCGCTTTGACCTTCTATCTGTATTATATAATCTTTTGTTTGTCTTTTTATAGTTACATTTAAACACACTATGGACGGCAGATACTGCAACATAATCAATGAATCATCATATTCTATGTAGTAAAAGTAGGAGCACGGATGATATAATCACAACATTGATTCGACTGTAGACTGTTCCATATCGGAAAGGTGATATAAAGATTATATATTTTATGATCATAATTTTAGTTTGTGCCGTCTTTTTCGAAAAGAAGATCGTATCTCTTAAATGCGTCTGAGAAAATTTATCGTGTATACCACTTTATGCGTATATATATATATATACATCAGTCGTCGGTTTGCGGAGTTCATGTGGGGTTGTGTCGGTAAAACAGGAGCTGTGGAAGGGGAGTCTAGACTCTAAAGGGATGGATTAGTAAGGGTGAAAAGTAAAACTCTATTTTATGAATTAGGGCATGCATTATCGGTAAATATAGCTAAATTTCATATCGATTCGCTTGTATTTAAATGAACTGAAATTATATGTTTTGTTCACTTTTATAATTTAAATAGATTGCATACAATTGGAAGAAATGTCAATAATTCAAAGTCCGACTCTGATGTACTAAGAAATATTGTATTTCAGAACGTTAGTATTTAACTATAATACATACATAAACACATTGGTCCATTGCGAATTGCATCGCTTTAAAGCAATTTTACAAAACATATGCTATGGTGTAATATTCTTCATCTGATTAAAATCTGTTTATAAATTTGTTATTTTGATTACGCTCTTAATCTATCATCTCATTATCAGTATTTATTTATTGATTTTAGTGATTAGTGATAGTCTTTTCCTGGTAATTTAGCATGTCCTAGTTATTACTGCTGCCATAGCCTAATTAATTGATCCTTTGGGCGTATTGTAGGCTTGATTTTAAAAACAAATATATTAATTTAACTTAGATTTCATTCAAATCAACATAGTCCTGCTTATCAAGCTGGTTTAAATAATGTATATATATTAGGGTAGTCCTTATTTGGGTCCATAAAAAACTATTTCAGTATTTTTTAAAATAATATTTAGGGGTCAAACATTTACATGTACATGTAAAATTAATTTTTAGATTACAAATAAGGATATCCTTTTAATATTAAAATCATATATATTCAGGATACATGCTTTGATTTTTTTGTATCGGGATATTTCTTTCTGTAATCTTTTACCAACAAAAGTCAGACAGTTTGTATTTTAAAAAATCTCCTTAGATCCCATTAGTTGATATCCTTAGAAACAGTTCATGTCGCTGAAGGAAATTATCCAGCCAGTATATTTATGCTTTGAATTCTTCTGGGGATGTATCAAATTTTAATGCCATTGTAAGTGAAATTTTACTATAATTCAAGTAGGGCTTACTTTCGGGGAAGGACCTATATTCCAACAGTCTTGAAATTTATGCTCTTTTCAGAGAATGTCATATTTTTAAAATAGAAGTCGGTATCTATTTTATATATTGTTAAAGCTTGACTTTGCGATTACAATTAATTTATTGGATATGTGCTTTGTTAAAAATTAAATGGATTGCTATTTGATAATGTTTTTCTTGTTAATGCAACTCTGCCGTAGCAGAGTTTCATTGCTCTACGCAGCTACGTCCAAGATGGAAAATATATTTGATACTTTTTCCGATTTTTAGAAAGCTTTTGAAGTATTCTTTTTCTCGTTTTTCTTTGTACACGCTTAAAAATATAATTGTTTTTAACACTAAAATAATAATGTGTCATATTATAAAAAAATAGCGTATTTTTGTAGTTGATTGCTAGTATTTATTAATTATTGATTAGCGAGCACATTAAATAGTGAATAAATAAAAATATTTATATTTCGCAACGAAATCCAATACCAAATTCACATTGTTAATTTCTAATCGTTCTGCTATGAAAAAATATGTTCATTATTAAAAGAAACTAATTTTGATAAGCTCATCGTTATATATTTTTATAGGTTTCCGATATGGATAACGAGAAGGATTACGAGAAGGATTGCAGTATTTGCTTTAATGAATTTGTAGATAAATCTTACATAGAAAACTGTCAGCACTGTTTCTGTTTTAAATGCATCGTCGAATGGAATAATGTAAGTTTTTTATTTGCTAATAATTTAATATATTTTTTGGGCAATGGTTTCCTTCTAATATAAAGAAATGATCTTTTGAAATAAAATAAATTAAAACAACTTCTTATATCCTCGCTATACTTATTACTAATGTAAATGTTTTATTTTTTCAATATCAAATCCCGTATTGCTAATTTAATTTGTAAATTCCATTAATTCCAATTCATATTGTGAGGAAAATACACATTTATACAATTAATTGGATTTCGGCATTACTCAGCATGTGCTTTTAATATTTCTATTATCAAGCTTTTCGCAGGTCATGTTTAAAAAAAAGTATCCAATTGCGTTATATTACTTTCCGATATTTCGAGCAGCTACGTCTGCAATCATGAGCATGTCTGGCTGCTCAAAATATTGGAAAAAGCTACGGTTTTAATGTTAATTTATCTCTAAAATATTATAACGGAATCAGATATCAGTTTAAATTTGACTTAATTATTTAATTGACAGTTTGATGTAGTTGCCTTCCTTCTCAATGCACTTTGTAAGCTGATGTTTTGGCCCATTGTTTGATAGAGCTTTGAACCTTATCTTCAGTAGAAAATCTTTTTCCAACCATAAATAACTTCGGAGAAGTGGAAAAATGAAAATCCAAGCCAGATCAGGGTTGTGAGTGTGGTGGTGGATGAAAAAGAACCTCAATGACGCAGTTGAACTTTTTAACTCTATTCTGCCAGGAATTCAATTTCGGAATGGACACAAAAAACAAAAAAGATGTGTTGTGCACAACAATCAAACAGAAAAATGCAAAATAAGAAAACTTTGGCAAGTGACAAGATCGACCTAAACCGTGCTATAAAAAATCTTAAAAATGCCATCACTAAAAGCAAAAATGAAGCGATTAGCGACTACTTCAACAGGTTAACCACCACTGAAGACATAGAATACTCACTGTGGAAAGCTATAAAATACTTAAAATGATCCCAAGCAACATCACCGCCTATCAAAAAGAAAAACTGAGAATGGGCTAGAAATAACAAAGTAAAGGCCGAAATTAATACTTCAGAAAGTGAAGGTGAGATTCACCTGCGCTCAAATACAATAAAACCAACCATTTGCATTAAAAAAATCACAAGGCGAGAAGTCAGATCAGTCATAGCAAAGGTCAACATCGTCTGGCTTCGATCTCATTACGGGAAGAATGGTAAAGGAACTCCCTACCGAAAGATTTACGTTCTTGGTACAAACATTCAATGCGGTACTAAAAATGGGCTATTTCCCCCCGCAATGGAAAGTGGCTAAGATTATTTTAATTCCCAAGCCTGGCAAGGATATACATGATGCCAAATCATACAGACCCATCAGCTTACTCCCAATAATTTCCAACATTTTTGAAAAACTACCATTGAAGGGACTTAAGCCAATGATTGAGAAAAACAACATAATACCAAATCACTAATTTGGATTCCGTCAACAGTATGCGACTGTGCAACAAATACACAGGATCTTTAATAGAATTCACAAGGACTTAGTAAAAGATAGAAAATATTGCTCGGCAGCATTCCTGGACGTAACTCAGGCTTTTGACAAAGTGTGGCATCATCCGGGCTTGATACATTAAATTGGAAAACTATTGTCCACGAATTACTTCTTCGTACTATAATCATACCTGACAAATAGAACATTCTACGTCAAATACGAAGATGAACCCACTACACTGTACGATATAAAATCACCACGACAACTGCCACCTTCGCAGACGACACAGCTCTTCTAACATCGCACAACGACCCCGCAATAGCATCTCAACTGCTCCAACATAACCTCAACAATACACAAAAATGACTCAAGGAATGGCACATAAAGGCTAATGAGAGTAAGACGAGAAACGTCCTCCTGTCTCACTGAATGACTGTGCACTACCACAGGCAGACGTAGTTAAATATCTCGACATGGACAGACGTTTAACGTGGAAGATGCATATAAGCACGACGAGAAATCAACTGGAAATCAAAATGAGAATGCTGTATTGGTTAATGGGCCGAAAATCGGATCTGTTCCTAGAAAATACAAAACCATACTAAAACCTATTTGGACGTACGGAATACAACTCTGGGGTACCGCATCGACTCCCAATATTGACATGCTCCAATGCTTTCAGTCAAAGTACTGCGTACTATAGGCAATGCTCCATGGTACGTCATATAAAGGGAACTAAACATATCTACAGTGAAACAGAAGATTGAAAGCTGTGGTCAAAAATATAAACAAAAACTAAACACACATTTCAACCGCCTGGTCGAAGAGCTAACCGACCAAATCTCCGGGACGCGTAGGCTGAAAAGATATATGGTCCAATAAAAAAGATTTAAATGGTTCTGCAAAAACATTGTGTAATACAAACCCGTGTTACACAAGTTTGAAGTTCATACAAAATTAAGTGTTTTTTTTTTTTTTTAGAAAGAGAAATCTTGTCCGATGTGCAGAGTTGAAAACATAACTGGAGTCAAACACAAAATCACTAAACTAGGTTATAAGATTTATGATTTCAATTTGGGAGGACACAGGTATTTATTTTTATTTAATTCTCTGATTTTTTCCTTGATTTAGCTCTTTCCAATGGTATATTATAATGTATCTCGTTTATCCCAAATTGTAAAGGCCCAACGAAAATGTTTTACAAAATCCCGGCGAAGAGGCTGGGGGACAGCTCAAAGAGGATGCATATTTTTTCCGCAACATGTCAGATGATTCGTACGTATTCCTATTCATTTTTGATAGTAATTTATCTTTTGGCGCATATTTCATGCGTTAATTTTATATTTCACTATTTTTAAAATATCTTTTAGTTCATCTGAAGAAACTCTGTTGTTTGAAGATCCTGATCTACCTATTGTGATTGAAGAGATCGGTATTAATAGGTATTCTATTTAAATTCATTCCAAATTCATATAAATAATGTTCCATATTTTTTTCATTAAATACTGATGATCTGTATTTTTTTATAGAGAACACAATGTTGAAAATGAAGATCTGCCATTTTTAGAAAACATAAAAATTGGTGATCTTGATGAAGCTGCTGGTGGAGGGTATGTATATTATGGAAAATAAACCAGTATAAAATTAATTTTGCACGATAACCCTATGGCTGCATGATACTTTTCAATACACTGTCGGAAACTGCTACCGAATATTAATATTTCTTTCTCTTGTTTGATCTTATCAAGATACTATATTGTTTATTCGTTTTAAAGTTTTCCAAAAGACTTTGGAAAACTCGAATCTGAGAGTAAAAAGATCAATGGAGTCGTAATGAATAATATCAGATATGCTGACGATACAGTCATATTGGCTGAAAGTTTATATGATCTTCAAAAATGTTGCTGGAGAAGTGTTAGGTTTGACAATCAACGTCTCTAAAACCAAATGGATGACATTTGGGAGACTTGATTATTCTGGAGGATCTTTGCAGCTAAATGGAGTGGATGTCGAAATGGTTGATCGATTCAAATACCTTGGCAGCATCCTAACAAAGGCGCTCGACCCAGATATAGAAGTTAGGTACCTGGTCTTCTGTGATGACAATATGAACTTCAAACTCCGACAAAGAATGGTCAAATGCTACATATGGTCAGCTCTTCTGTATGGATGTGAAAGATGTAATCTGAAAGTGAACATTGTGAATTGGCTAGAAGCATTCGATATGTGGATACACAGAAGATTGCATCGTATATCCTGGACCGATATGATCACTAACACAGACGTACTTAAGAGAGCTGCTGACAAAAATCAAAAGGAGTAAGATATCACATCTGGGTCATATATTGTGAGGAAATAAATATCATCTTCTTCGATTGATACTTGGCAAGGAAGAGGGAAGACGAGGATTTGGTACGAAGGAGATGAGCTGGCTGCGCAACATTAGAGAGTAGACCGGAATAAGGAGAGTGGATGAACTATTCCGAGCAGCGCAGGAAAGAGACTTTCACCAAATTGTAATGCGATTTTTTTGTTTCACGGTCTACAATATATCACGCCATAGCAGTCTAATGGTTAAATAATGTAAATTGCAAGCGTGTAAATTTTACTTTTAAAAAATCATTTGTTCTCAATTATATTTGATTTGAGAATTTCCCATTTTAATGATGTTTTTTTTTTTAATATCCGTATTCTTTATTTACAGACCTCCTAGTCCAGTATTTGGTGAAGATGAAAAAGCTTCCATTTTATCTTATCTGAAGAAAGATATTTCGAGGTATAATTTTTGTCCATAAGCAATAAATTATAAAACGTAGTCTCGATAGATAAATCCCTTAATTTTTCTATTAATTGGAAAATATTTTAAATCAATATTATTAAAATATTCCTTAGTTAATTTTTTTCCACTTATTATATCATCATAATGCAGCCACACACTGTAGGATCGAATTATCTTCAATATACGTTCACCGAACATAAAGAGTAGATTATGTGTGGCTGCAGGATGATGATGGTGGTGATGATTTATATCAATGAACATGTTACTAAATTACCTCAACAGGCCTATGACTGATGAAGAAATCGAAATTGCTCTTGAATCGAAGTTGTTCGACTTTCCAGATGAGGGGTATAATTATTTATTTAATATGATGTAAAGCCGTTGATATTAAAAATGAAAACTAAAGCATTATTTTAATTTAATTTTTATATTCAACAGAGAATTCGGATTGGAGACGTTGACTGAAGAGGAAATAGCATTTATCAATGATACCGGCGATTATAGGTAATTTATCAAAATGTTAAATTGTTTAGCGTCAATTATAGAACTGTGAAAAATGTTACCTTCAATAGGATCAGGACAATTAGAATTTATTTTCGAATAGAATAGAATTGATCAAATTTACAATACAATTGAGGGACTTTTTTTTAATATAACAATTTCCAATTTATGTTATATTCATAATTAAAAATAACTATATAAAATCAATACAGTGGAACCTTGGGTTAATTTTTGTCCCGTTGGATCAAGTTATCAGGCCATAAACCGATGAAAGACTGTCTGACATTCCTCTTGTGCAAATGCGAGTGGCGACAAGATGATAAAGCCTCTTCTTGTTTTCTCTTCGGAAGACCCGCGAGCATTCAAGAGGTGCAAAGTGCGAAAAAACAGGCTGCCTGTATGTGAAGATCAATCAGCAGGGCATGGACTGATGGAAAGCGGTTTACCGAATGAATGGACTCGGCCGCTGGTCCTGAAATAAAAAAATACTTGCTGGATAATCTTCCTCTGAAAGCCATGCAAATTATGGATAATGCTCCTGCCCACACCGAGAGAGTTCAGGATAATATTTTGGAGGGGTTTAATTTTATAAAAATTGTCTTCCTTCTACCCAACACAACTCTTATCCTGCAGCCCATGGATCAGCAAGTTGTCTCTAACTTCAAGAAATTATATATGAGGGGGCTTTTCATACTCTGCTTTGACGTCACCGAGAGCACAAAGCTTCCGGAACGAATTAAATTAGTAACCTGAGGTTCCACTGTACTTGATGTTTTTAATTTTAGAATAGAAATCGAAGATTAGCAGAAATCCAATATACAATTCCAGAAAATGAAGCGGTTGAGTATGTGATATTTGATTTTTTTTAAAAAGAAATCGCTAAGCTTTTAAATTTGAAAAATTGATGAATTTTAAGACCAGGCGTTTGTCGTTGTAATTAACCTCTTATCGCCCTGAGGAATTTTGTTTGTAACCTTGACTGGTGCTCGTTTGACGCTTCATGTACTGTATTCGAGTGACATCATTGTCCGAGTTTCACTACTCCTATGGATTTTCTTCCTCTGCCCCTTTGGGAGAAAATCAGAAAACCGACAAGCTTGCAATTGATCACAAATTATGTTATAGATAATTCAATTCATTGTATATTTTAGTGATAACTTCCAAGTGATCAATGAGGGTGCTGGACCTTCAACAGCTTCTGCAGTTGTGCCAAAAGAGCACGTTGAAGATATACCCGAAAATAAAGTTGATGCCATGAGGTATTTGTTATAAATCAATTTTATTATCCGTGTATTAATTTTCATGTTGTGATCCTAATATTTATAGATGATTTTATTCGGGGAATTACTTAATAGCTGCTCATAAATAAGGATAATTACATTTTAAAATATTTTTAGTGATAATGCGCAAGCAATCGATGAAAATGCTGGACCTTCAGCAGCTTCTGCAGTTGTGCCAAAGGAGGATGTTGAAGATATATCTGAAAATAAAGTTGATGCCATGAGGTATTTGTTATAAATCAATTTTATTTTAAATGTATTCATTTTCATGCCGTGATCCTAATATTTAAAGATCATTTTATTCCGGGAATTATTTAATAATTGCTCATAAATAAGGATAATGACATTTTAAAATATTTTTAGTGATAACGCGCAAGCGATCAATGAGGATGCTGAACCTTCAGCAGCTTCGGCAGTTGCACCAAAGGAGGATGTTGAAAATATATCTGAAAATAAAGTTGATGCTATGAGGTATTTGTTATAAATAATATTTGGTATAAATATATATATTTCCATGCCGTTATCCTAATATTTATAGATGATTCGGGGAATTATTTAATAAATACTCATAAATAAGGATAATTATATTTTAAAATATTTTTAGTGATAACGCGCAAGCAATCATTGAGGATGCTGAACCTTCAGCAACTTCTGTAGTTGTGCCAAAAGAGCACGTTGAAGATATACCTGAAAAAAAAGTTGATGCCATGAGGTATTTGTTATAAATCAATTTTATTTTAAATGTATTCATTTTCATGCCGTGATCCTAATATTTAAAGATTATTTTATTCCGGGAATTATTTAATAATTGCTCATAAATAAGGATAATGACATTTTAAAATATTTTTAGTGATAACGCGCAAGCAATCAACGAGGATGCTGGACCTTCAACAGCTTCTGCAGTTTTGCCAAAAGAGAACGTTGAAGATATACCCGAAAATAAAGTTGATGCCATAAGGTATTTGTTGTAAATAAATTTTATTATCGACCTTGTATCAATTTACGCGGATTATTTTCATTTAACAATTGTTCACAAATAAAGTATTTCTATGTATATTGTAGTAATAACTCGTATGCAATCAACGAGGGCGCTGGTCCGTCAACAGCTTCGGCAGTCGTACCAAAAGAGATTGTTGATAAATCTGAGAATAAAGTTGAAGCTATAAGGTATTTGTTGTGAATGAATCGTAATTGTTTCATTTAACACTTTGCAATTGAGAGGCGCTGCTGCGGCACCCTAGCATGTATAATAAATAAGCGCTTATGATGAGTGTAATTGTACCATTGTATTTCTTACATTTACAATGAGATATTCTTATCTCAAAAATTTTCGTGGAACAAATAAATTTATAGATCAATAACACTTCAAGTGTTATCTCACAAAAAGCATTAATTAACATCCATTATTCCATGTGTGAGATATTAATCTTTTATTGAAATTTTTACAGTGAGGAAAATTTATCGGAAGCTGCTGAAGCGACTATGTCTGAATTAGCTGCACGTGATATTCAACAAGAAAATATTCCAAAAGATACTGCCAGCGCTGGGTATGAAATTATAATACAACTTTTCATTTTAAATTTGTCAATGAATTATGCCATATCCGATAGTAAACTCTGATTTTATGCAATGAAAGTAAAACACTTTTACAAGGTTATTTTAATTAAATAAATTTGATTTAGATCAAAAAATAAATGCGCATTCATGTTAAGGTTTATTTTTACGCATACTTTTTTATGTTATAGATCTTCATTAGACGAGTCAAAGGCAAACTCGGATTCAATCTTCAATGAAAATAAAATTGCAGAAATACATGAACACATTCAAAATCATATTTTGAACACAAAAAGGTTTGTATATAAACAATTTTTTATATTGTTATTTTACATTTTTAAATAATATGTCCTTGGAATCTTGTGCACATATCTAAACGGTCGGGATGATGAGTAATCTTAGCATAGAAGCATTTAGTGTCCACTGCAGAACTATGGGCCTCTTCAATATCCATTCACAGGAAGGGGTTACATACATCTTGTATGTATTGTACATTCGCCTCCTTATTCGCTCGATATTGAAGGTAGCATTACCACCGAATTTCATTTTGAACGCTCACCCAGCGGGTATCCTGAATGAACGAGTGTGGGAGGTTTGTAAAGACTGAGTAGTTTCCTTCTGACAGTGGAAAGCTACTATATACGACCTTTTTGATTTTACTGGAAAGAGCTTTCTGGAGTGCAGAGTCCAGTCCCTCCTTTCCTCGCTAGGGCGTTACCAGGCTAGGATGAAGACATGTGATGCTTAACCTTTTTGTGAGTACTTACGGAAATATCCGTTTTGACCTTCACTATTCAGAAAGAGCACTCTTGTGCATTGAAGCTCCGAGGCGGACAGAGACAAAGAGAACTTAGCGCAATTCGGGAGACTGAGACGGATAGTTCCTCGCATGATTGTATAGATCGTTAAGTCCAAATTTATCCACTTAAAATGATTTCGATTTCAAGTGTGTTATTTGTTTACGCAAAGAAACAACCGAATATTGTGAGAGTGTTTGTTTATTTAACTGCTTGCCATTCTTCGCTGCGTGTTGAATGAGTCTTTGTTCAATTATCATTTCCTTCTAAAGGAGGAGCACTTGAATCGATTTTTTGTGCATTGTTTATGTAAAGAAAGGAAGTGCTCTTGTATGTATGTAGTGTTCATTTACAATTGACTCTGCCTCGAATTGAATATTGTCTTACGCTGATTAGGAGCTGACAGAAAGTAATCGGTGTAAAGCGATTATGACATCAACGACTTCATCGATTTTAAATTTGCTCACTAACGAAGACCCTTCGATAGTACTCCCGTAGGAGTTAAGTTCCTGGTTGGTGGGGTGAGGTGAGGGTGCCGACAAGGCACAGAAGAAAAAGACGTATCACGAAATCAAATTTTTTGCGAAGCGCAGCAAGCTGTCAGCCGTTATACTAACGGCTGTCCGAGGAAGACTGCTTGTTTTAAATTTGACAATAGTTCAAAAACGCTTAAGTTCTTAATTTTATTACGGATAAGTACTGATTGGACACGGTCCAATGGAGGTAGATAAAACAAATGTGCTTCTTTGAATTTCGATGTTTATCACAAGTCGCTCGTTTAGGCGATAACGAAGGACGAGATTAAATAAAATTAAGCAGTATATTATAATGTTACGCGCGTACAAGCGCCCAGCCATTATACTTACGGCTGTCCGAGGAAGACTCGTATGATTAATAAAATAACAAAATTAATTTTATAATTTCAGTGACAATCCTGGGCTATTACCCACTGAAGTAATTGATATAGTGAAGGACATGTACCCCGCGTTTAGGTAATATATTACATTTTGTTATAATTACTTTTTTACATAATAATAATAATATGTAAATTTTTGTAAAATATTTTAATATATTATCAAAACAAATTAGTATTTTTAAGGATTTATAAATGAGAAAAAAATCCGTGTAGTTTTTTAATATTGTAATTGATTGGTAAAATTTTTCTATTAACCTTTTGAGCGCAAAGCAGCGGTATAACGCTGCGAAAAATTCCCACCCCAAGTGCAGCGTGGCGATTTACAGACATTGAACTACAGTCGACAATTGTCACTTGATATTGTGCGTTATCACGTAAATAATTTTATATTTTAAGTAGTTTATTTTTGCCTGTTTTGTCGTTTTTGGTAAGAATTTGCGAAATCTGCGATACTAGCAACCATCAATTATGGTTTTGGCAAGACTTGTTATATTAAAAAGAGGTTAATTCTTCATCTCTAAATAAAAATCAATAAAAATGACTCATGTAAATTTCAAAAACTTGCGTATAGTTTTATTGCTGCAACTAAATATACATAAGGCTAAACGCTTCAAAGTTGCAGGCTCAGCTAGGAATGCTCAACTGGTCTATCACACCGATATAGTGTATGTAATAATATAGTGTATGTTTAAAACAATTAATCTATGAATCCTTTTTTCAGTGAGTATTTTGACAATATATTATTGAAGACTGATGTTATTAAACCTTCCGCTTCTAATGCAGAAGTTCCCATTAGTTGTATAAGTGATGCAGAAGTTGAGGGAGCTGCTGGAGTTGGGTATGTAACAGTTTTAATATAAATTCGGCAACACACAATCATTATGTTTGGTATTACGCTTCAACTTAATTCCTTAAAAAAAAATTCTGTATAATTGAATTTTTGAAAGTCAATAAAAATACTATTTATTGTACTTATGGTATTGATGGGACAATATCATTTATTTCAAAATATTTTTCTTTTATAGTACAAACATCAAAAATTCATTAGCAGTTGATTCTACAGACGAATTACCATTTGACAATAATCAACCTATGCCTCTTCCAAGGTATTGTTTGTGAAAACATTTAGTTTTTATTTATTAACAATGTAACTACTAAATACACATTAACCTTTTGATTAGTGAGTTAGATTTAAATTTAAATTGACACACAAATACACTTTTCTCTCAGGACTGCGCAGCACGAATCAATATTGTATATCTATAAATGAACCTTTACACTGTTGATAACACACAATATTTGTTCATTTCTTCAACATAAACAATACACATGCGCGACGTCAGTTTTAATAACAAAACGCAATCAACGTGCGAGAATGCTCTTTGTATCACTCAAATCCGTTTGCAGCATATGTGGGATTCCTCATCAACGGGTTAATAGGATCACTACATAAAATTAGCGATGTAAGACTTGCCCACAAGGATAGGCGGCTTTTTTATAAGACGGTGCATCTTATTAATCGTTGAAAATAAATATATTAACATGGCGTATTTAATTGATTTATTACAATTTTTTTTTACCTGCCACACAATTATATATTACCAATTAATCTATTGTATTTATAAAAACTTTAAATGCTTGTATAAAAAAGGTGTACAGTTATAACAAACAAGATTAAAGTGCGATTTTTAAACATAATTATTTTTTAAGGTACGTTCAACTAAATGAACCTCTTCAACCGGAAATTCTTCCCCCAATTAAAGAAACGTCCTCGAGAAATGTCTCCTCAATTAATGTCCCCAATTAAAGAAAATTATGATGCTGAAGCGAATGCAAGGTAAGCTAAAATATTTATTTGTAGTTGATAAATCTATCTAAAAAATAATATTGATTGAATATTGAAGTTTTGTAGCGTATTAAGATTTGTTTAACATATTTTTTACAGGTGTATTTTTGATAAGTGGATAGAACAGAAAACATACTCAATTAGTGATGAAAATATTCTGCAAAAAGAATCCGAGGATTTAATCAAAATTGATGATCATCAATCCAGGTAAATAAAATCTGTATTCTGTTCATAAAGCCAATGAATGCGTTCTGTTTATAATCGTTATGTTTGAACAACTCTTTTTCGCTACCTTTTATACTTTACAATGTTATGCATTACTTTTGGCGGCGCTTATAGCTCTATAAGAGACAACTGACAACATATAGCGCCATTTTCGTCTGTCCTGGATCTCTTCCTTTCAATTGCCCGTACCCAGACATGCGGCATATTTTTCTATTTAATTTAAGCGTAGCTGGGACCTTCTGACATGTCTGCCGCCATTCGGTTCATAATCTAAGATGAATCGGGGGACTCGGTGTGTCGGCATCCACGCCACTGCCCAATGGAGATGGCGGGTTCGAACTAAGCTATTGATTGCTGTTTCACCCCCGTAAACCGCTACCACCCTAATCAATGTTTTATAAATTTTAGTTTTGGCCGATAGTGATATATTTTTCAGCCTATAGTAGCACTATTAATTGACATACCAAATGTAGCAGCAGTCCTGTCGATAGACGTAAGCGCTGCCAAAGTTTCCAACCTCGATTTCTTACTGATCTTAATTTTTCCAAGACATTTTTAAAAGACATCATGGTAGTGTGGGATTCCTATCCTCTCTTTTTTCTCCACCCCCTTGGAATCCACTTTTGCATTGCTTCAACCGTTGTTCACTCTTCTAGTTCTATCTTCATTTTCTTTCTTTCGCGTGACCTCATCAGCGAAGTATCTGGGTCAAATGACAAGTGAGCTCTCCATGTTTACGGGAGGTTCATTTTTGTATCGTTGGGATCAATTGGTATGTCCACCTTCCTTTGGTTCCGGTGTCCCAGCATTTCTGCCATTGTTGGATTGTGCCAGTGCGGATAAGCTCTCCGTCTCAGTCTCCCGAAATGCGCTAAGTTCTCTCTGTCTCTGTCTACCTCGGAGCTTCAATGCACAAGAGTGCTCTTTCTGAATAGTGGAGGGGATAACGGAGGGTCTCCGACAGTACTCCCGTAGCATTTAATAAATCCTACGTAGGAACGAATTGCATCAATGGTCGATCTGCCCATTCTGCATCTAAATTGTTGATCTGAGAGTGTTTCCGGTCCCATATTTTGTTCGATTCTGGATCATCACAAGGCTTCACAAACTCTTCCTAAGCCGTCAAGCAAACAGAGAGGTCGAAATGATCTTGGTTCATCTGTCTCCTTATTGGGTTTTCGAATGAGGACCAATGTTTGCTTCTTCCGTGCTGAATTAAATTTTCCATCTAGGACAGACGGCCGTCAGACCTGCCGGGTCTGAAACCACATTGGTACTCTCCGAGAAGTTACTCCACGATGGGCGACAGCCGTCCAATAGTAATGTTATGCATTACTATTGAAAATCAATTATTTTTATATTACATATACTTTTTTTATATTCTTTTAGCATCCAAAATAAGGAAATTGCTGATTCAATACAAAATCTTGAAAACGCAGGGACACAAAATAGATTTTTAAAGTCAAAATCTATTTCTTCTGCACCAGATGAAAAAGTGTTCCGTTCAATTCCATCAACTAGTTCTTCACAAAATTTAAGGTTGTTTTTTTGAAATTTATTGAAATATCCATATTTGTTTATTTTAAGTCATAGATTTGATGTTTTTATAATACATTTTTGGTAGCTCACTCATTTTTTATGCATATAATGACTTTTTTTTAAACTTTTGTCTATTTTTTACAGTTCTCAAAAGCCGAAAATGTTTGTTATATTACAACCACCAAGTCAATCTAATCTAAATATGACAAATCAACCTAACCGGAATCCTATGTATGTGCCGTGAGTATATTTATACTATACATATATATTTATAATATAGTTGATTATTATATAAATTAATTATAATAAGAGTTCAAGAACTAACTCATTATATGCGAATCTACTATAGGCGTAGTAGATCAAATTGGGCTAAACATCACAAAAAGTTAAATTCTTCCCCTTCTCCAACTCCAGAAGAAACAAAAAGTGGGAGAATTTTTTTTAGTCTGGATCGCATAGACCATAAGCTACCCGCATGCGTAGAGTGATGTTTTCTTTCTCCAGCTCCAACTGATTATCATATACTACACAAACAGCTTAATCTTTTAGCTAACAATTTTCATTAACAAATGGAAAAAAGCAAGGCGGGTATTATGCGGTAGGGAAGGTTCAGGAACATGCATTACAAATGCGTTCCAAATATAAAAGAGTTTTACTGTGCTTATAGAAATATTCGTTCTGCTTTTTAGTTGTAACTATAGCTGGTTTTAATTTTGTAATAATTATTTTTAGGATTCAACATTCACCATCTTATGGTCATATGCATCCGACGTTACAACCCGGAATGAATCCAAACTACTTCTCACATCCAAACGTCCCAAATGTTGGTCCTAATAAAAACATGCCACAACCTGGAACACCTGTGCAATTGTTAGTATGCGCATAATAAAACTGAAATTACGTTTCTCAAAAGAATTACAAAAAAAATCATAAATGTAAATTAATTATGGTTAATGAAAAATAGCATTTAAAAAAGTATTTATTATAGCAAAATATAGATTTTTTGAAACGTAATTTTGAGATTTTATATACAGTCAACCCTTCTATAACGACAAGATAGGGACCCCGCGGTATAAGAAAAAGCGCTATAGAAAGTTAGGCGACCATACAAAATTTGGGGTTAGGTTTTTTCAATTGATATTTGAGTTGGGGTTGTTTTAAGGAACATATGAATCTTGGAAAAATAAGGATGTAAATTTTGTTAAGTCCACTACAGTGATTTTTAACCAATGTGTATGACTCAAATATTCATCAGTTAATTCTTTGCTTTTGTTGCGTACAAGGGCGCTAAAGCCCCCGTCTCAGCTAATGCTTCCAAATGGCAACTGTATTATAACTTTATGATTGACATTCAGGGCCGTAACAAGAGCACGGCAAAGCAGGCGCCCTGCCACGCAACTGGGCTTGGGGCGCAAAACGCCAAATACCGACACGGTCGAGAGTTGCACGTGGTTTTTATTTTATTCAACTATTCTACTTTACATATACCAATACTGATTGACTGTCCGTTTTAAACATTGTAAAATTTAAACGACCAATCGTCTTCGGACAACGTCATTTCGCAATGAGTGTTTGTAATCTGTATACATGTTCAGTTATGGCATCCGATCGCGTGGCGCTCATTCGCCATATCAGCGCTCTGAAAAGCGGACCGATTGGACATACAATCGTTGTTGCCACTCCGTCCTCATTTAGGGCTTTTAGCGGCATTTTCTATAATAGATTTCCGGGGGGAGAGACGAGGGGCGGAAGTCAGATCCTTGCCACGGGCGCTTCAAAGCCTTGTTACGGCTCTGATGACATTAATTCAGATTAAATGTAAAAACATTGTTTATATAATGTAAGATAACATGTTGCACGATATGCATGTAAAAAGTGTGCCCGAGAATGAGAAATAACACTTCATCCCCCAAATTCTCCTGATATTTTTCCAACCCTTGATGCGCTCAATAAATTAAATATTGAAAGGATTTTTTTAAATTCCTAATAAAGACAACACGGATTATATAATATGACATTATAAGTATATATGTTTTGACTATTACATTTGTGTTTTATTTTGGGAAGGGGTTGTACACGTGTGTAAAATAAATTGATTAAATATCTACTAAAATATATGAACGTTTTACACAAAAGCTATGAATTCATCCATAATTTTCTATTTGCTCCAAAAATACATTTGTTTTATATTCGATTTTACAGGAATCCGTTTCAAACTTATCATGGAAATGTGGCTCCAATAGCGTTCCCTGGAGCAATCCCGAGCATTCCGTTAAACACTAACATAAGTAATGTTGGCTACAACAATAACGTGGTTATTTCCCCAGCGCAATCCGGAAGAATTCAATTGTTTGTATATATTTTATCTATTAATCATGATTATGGTATCCAATCTATAGATCCTATGATGTCGGAATAATTTGGAATACAAAAATTATATCAAAGCTTTAAATATTCCGTTATTTGTAGTTTATTTTCAAGACTGTTCAATCATATCCAGAGAATATAATTATTCTTCTTGATGTATCGAGTATTAATAGTAAAAATAAATATTTTATAACAACTACATCATTATTATACATTAAAATTATCTGGGAAACAGTATCTTAGAATTGGATTCCTAAACCACGATTCGTATTATCAAAATTAATGTGTTTAGAATAAGATTGGGTTTTATTGCATAGTTAACGCATGCCTAGCCCTTTGAGTAGTGAACTAATGCTTGTACATAAATAGCACACAACATTCAGTCATTTCTTTGCGTAAACAAACAATACACTTGAAATTATATCTTCATTCCATGGATGTGAGTGTCCCAAACTGCCAGCCTCCCTCATAATTGCTTCCAACGCAATATTAAAGGGAATTGGGGAGAGAGCGTCTCCCTGTCTAACAAAAGAGAGCGTTCAAATCTCCCAATAATATTTTAGCATCATAAGAGGGCAAGAGGCTGTACGTCTTCTGTGCTTCTTCATAGAAAGCGACCTTGATGCTGTCATCTGTCTTCTCTAAACAAGCATTATGATGATAAAAAAGTCAATTACAGAGCAATCGTTTAAGCTCTTTGATCTTAGATAAACAACAGCTCATAGAATATCTGCCAAAAAAATCTCTTGCTTGGAGTCTGTATTTATTTACAGTATCGTAACGCTACTCCAGCTAATTTCTCTGTCAGATTTGGACCCCACGAGAAACTTCACCAATTCTGCCCGACGTATGTGTTAATAGTAATCGTTATTTGTAAATCTTGATGGTTCATTAAAATAACACCACTTTATTTGTTTTTAAGTAACCCGCATGCATTGTATTGGATATTGATTGTTTATTTCTTATTTAAATTTACAGATCTCCGTACGGATCACAACAAATGAGTCCAGAGCAACTCAATCATATAAGAGCTAATACTGTGTCTTCGGTAGCAGCCCCTGCAATAAATTTAGGCTTTACTATGAATCCAAATAACCCAAACATGCAAAATTCAGTACCAAAACCAAGGACATCAGTTCCACCGTTCGTATATTGTGTATTAATTTGTCAGTCGTGATTGTATTTGGAATAAATAACATACTCAACATTTTCCAGGCATTTGGGATCCGACCGACTATATCCGACTTTGCCTCAAGAAGAAAGCTTTCCAAGGCAAAATGATATGCAATTGGAATCTGAGCTAAACAGACTCGGAATCGTCACTCCTGAACAGCGTTTTTCTGAAATTCACCATGAACCTGCCATAAACACATCGGGTCTTATTAATGCGAATACAAACCCGCAACATAATCAATATTTTATTAATCAATATCAACACCAATTAGAAAATATACAACCAAGATTAAATTACCGTCGTAATCCTATACAAATCATAGACCCAAGCAATAATATGCCAATAAATTGCGGTGGATATGTTACTGATACACGTTTTCCTCTCCCAAAACAAATTTATATACCGAATCAAGCTGCAGCTCCTCAGATGTTTCAAAATCAGCAAATAAATTCAGCAAAAAATCAGCCTCAAAAATCATCTAACGTGGAAACGCAAAAACCTGCGACGGAAAATTTCCCACCGGACAATACCCCCTATCCATTTTCAGAAGAAGAAACCAATACTATGTTTTCATATATCAATAAAAATGCTAGGTAAATATTTGGAGTAAATGTACTAATAAAAATACACATGTTTTTTGTTAAAATTCTGTTTATGTATTATATTAGGGCTACCATACGTAACGTCGTTTTTTTTTTCTATGCATTAAGTCATTTTTCTTTTAAATCACCTATGCTCTTCTTATAAATTCCCGTGGGTTTTAACTGAAAATAGTCTGAAAGCTGTAACAAGATGACCCAGGCAAGATCCCTAAGTTTGCGTCGATTTTGCAAAATTATCGTGCTTGAGAATACAGTGGAACCGATGAGAGACCGTCTGGCAGTCCTCTTTTGTGCGTTACCATTGTGGAAGAAAATCATCCAGATAAAGTGTCAGCTATTAGGGCTATTAATTTATTTAATGATGTTGCTATGGCTCATTTCAGCAGCGTGTTGAAAAGTCACCAAAAACAAGTGCCGATTGAAAAATTCTTTAAGAGAAAAGTTAAAGATTGCGTCAAGTACGTTGTTAAAGTCAGTGATTGCGAGAGTGAATCTGTTGAGAGTTCTCCCGAGATACAGCTGATTGAGGGAGACAGCAACAGCGACTAATCCTCCCACCACCTTCTCAATCCACCGTTTCCGACGTGCCGTGAATAAATAATTGTTTTATACTTGTATTAACATTATTATTGGTATTATTAAATAATATTGATTATTATTAAATGGATTTTTTTTCATTGTAATATTTTTGGGGGTCCGGAACGAATTAAACTCGTAACCCGAGGTTCTACTGTAATGCTAAATTCATCAAAGCTGCAATGCAGCATTCAATCTATCCGATTGTTGACACCATGCACATTTTTGATGCAATGATTTGGGGATACAGTTCTGTAGACGTTGTTCCGACAGACACGTCTCTCCCTTGTGTTCTTACTCCTCAATTGTTTGAAGGTTATTTTAAAGATGTTATATCAAAAAAACGACTTATTACTTATGGCTGCCCCGATAAAAACTTGTACAGTAATTATTTTATGACGTATTCTGGATTAGTCAATTTGATACGTGTCTTATTAAAATTCTACAATCAAACGCTTTCCTCAATATGTACTTTTTATGTTTTAGAGATGCTCCTGATCATTTGACAGATGACGAATTGAATGTGTTGCTAAAATTTGATAAAAATCTTGAGACATTTACAAATACTAGGTTGGGTCATTTTTTTTTCTTTTTAGTAGATTTTTCTAAGCCTTCAAGCTATATTAAAGTTTAATTTTTATGTCCGAGTCTATAAATATCATTTGAATTCCAGTACTGCAATTAAACAAGAGCCCACCGATGTTAATGATGACGAAAGTATTTTTTCAAATATGGAACATTTCACAGACCCAACATCTCAATCAAAAATGGTAGATGTAATAGAAGAACAAAGGATAATTGAAGCCACAATAAAAAATCAAAGGTACACATTTCAGATAACAAATAATTTGTAACAAGTAACTGCAAATAACTCACAGAATACTGGCGATTTAATCGATAGGCGCTCCTTCGATATGTTAGTGGTCTGAAATTCGGACCAGTTGGGCACTGATATCTTGTGGCCACTCCTTTTAATTTTAGGGCATCCTACGATCATTATCGGGTCGCGGAAGCCTTTCTTAGCCGCCGGTAACAATTAATGGGCTCGCACCCTTTTTCGGAGCCACAAGTGAGACTCAAAACTCTTCTGATCCTAATACAATTTATATTTATATAATTATTTTTTATTTATTTCATTTTTTAAAAGTATTTATCTATATGTTTATCCTAGCCTAAGAATTTCAAAGTTAAATTAGAATCTTTAGCTAGCTTCTTTCATATAGGTCTTTTGACACTTGTAATATTACGTTGTTTTCTAAATTATTTAATAAATTTTAATTTTTGATGTTTTTTATCTTTTTTCATATTCATCAATATACAAAGGCAAATAGCATTTAATTTCACCGACGATCAAATTGCAATAATCGCTCCTTACTTGGGACAAATTTCGAGGTAAGAATTAATTAATATTTCAAATATATTTGTATACATCAAATAAGTCCGATGGCGTTAAATATTTTAAGCCTAAGCTAGTAATCAAATTAATTTGACTCTTGCCGATTTTATCTTTTTAAAATAAATTTTAAAGCAACTTATTCGTACATCTTTTATTTAACATGAAACATTTTTTAACTGAAGCTATTTCCATCACATGGCATATACGGAAGATGAAAAAATCAAATTTATTGCATATTGGATAGAGAGAATAACAAATGCGTCGAGGTATGCATTCTTGAATTGTGTTATTTATATTATTACCGTATTCATATGCGCATGATTTAATCATTTATTTTTTCAGTAATGATGTTCTTCATTTCAATGGCGACGAAATTAATTCTGCTCTCCACCTAAGGTCTAACTCGAGGTATCAATATGCTCCAATAAATAACATATTTATATTAACACGTATCGTGCCGCATCAGTCACTGGTGACTGACAGCGATTGTTACTGGTGCGCCGTGGCAGACACCTATGACTGATAGTATTCGATTTAGTGAAAGTCTCTGTGCGCCTTCAGTTACACGTTTAACGAATGTCCATCTGGCTCTGATTAACGACAGAGGTCCGATCGCGAGGCGCTCATTCGAAGTGTCAGCGGTCTGAAAGGCGGACCGGTTGGACACACAAACTCATCTTTTAGGGCTTTTTGTGTAAGCTATGGGGATAAATGCATGCCCCAGAGCTTTCTACGATCTCCATATTCAAGAAAACCCAGATGCTAATTTACATTGGTAGTGCGGGCTGGCATGGTCCCGAATAGCGGCATCAACATACAGCTCGGGTCAGCGGATGTCCGTATTTAATGCGCTGCCATACCATACATCCAATTGCAATAAAACTTTATCAACTTATTGTTTACACTTGTGGGAATAACATAGGCATAATAAAAATATTGTTTGTGTACGCAGTTTGTTAAGCGAGACGTCATACTGCAACGCATATCAGATAATCACTAGTCCTTATATATAAATATATAATATAGAACTAAATTTATATGATGGCCTGATGGGTCGGCACGATACGTGTTAAGGGATAAATAATGTAAACACATAGCCCCGTAATAAACTAATACTTATTCATTGATATTTTTTTTACAGAGCATAACAAGAAACACAATCAACATATTTTTGAAGTTGGTGAAGAAATAACTGTGAAGTGCATTTATTTGACGATTCTTTCATTACACTCTTTTTATGTTTATAAATATTCGCCATAAAATTGTACGAACATTAAGTACAATATTGTATCCTAAATATACATCCGTTTGAGTGTGCCGCGTCTCTCTTTGTGAACGTTGAAACTTCATTGTTATACTCATTAATGTAACTAATTTATGAACATTTCTTCCTTCACTACTATTATTTTTTTAATCTCATTATATATATTTTTATAAAAATATTAAATTTTGAACAATGTACATAATTGTATGCGTGGAATATTAAAAGTTATGTAATTTTTAAAAATGTTGTTCTTGTAATTTAATCCAATTTTAGATTATAGCAATCATACAGGTCAGATATCGCTCGAATCATCAAATTACATTTCATAGCAGTTAAAGATGTGTGAATAAGTTTTCGCCGTTTTTCAGAAAATAAATCTTTTATTTTAAAAAATAGTTATAATAATAAAAGCAAGACGATAAAAGTATTGCCATGCTTTGTACCATAAATATACCATCCGTTAAAGATGAGCCCATATTGCGGACAGTTGTATTCGATAGAATTGTCGCAGACGGAACACGATTCAGACACGAAGACGATTCAGGAAAATACAGTTCATCAATAGATCCAATCCAAGCCTAAATTCAAATATTAAAAAAATATCACAGTTTAAATTTGTAATACTCAGTTTAACAAACCTTTGAAGAGATTTTCGATATCCAAAATATGTTTCAAAGTATTAAAATAATAATATAATAGCAAAATATCGATTTATCTTAATGCTTATCATCTGTTCTGTGAAACTTATCACCAGAAAATCTACCTTTTACTTGATGTTGTGAATATCGTAGGTGCCGTTTGATCGAAAGTTGTGCCAAATTGCGCGAAATTCCGTCTTGCAAAGCGGGCATTGACTATTTTCCTAAAAATACGCATATATTTAATTAATAATGGAGATTTAAATTAAAACCTTTGGATAAGAAAATGAAATACTCACCTTCCTCCAGTCTGAAATACACACGAAGCAAAACGTGTGTGAACAAGGTTTCAAAACCGATTTATCTTCATAATCTTCTAAACATATGCGACATACATCTGACCGATCATCATCATCACTGTCCATGATTCAAACGAACTCCAAGAACCGGATCGAGATCTGTAATAAAAATAGCATTAGATAGTAGATCAGATAAATAAAGTTATATATCTACAAATACAAAAATGAATGCAGGCACATCCGTACAGGCCGGGCGCCTGTCGGTGACAGATAAAATAAAGACAACAATTTATTCGACCGATTGTAAAATTTAAACAACCCATCCGATCAGTCTTCTTCGGACCACTTCGTTTTGTAATAAGAGTTTGTAATCGTTCTGTAGACAAGTTCGGGTATGGCGTCTGATCGCGAAGCGTTCATTCGTCATGTCAGCGATCCGAAAAGCGGACCGGTTGGACACACAGACCTTGTGGCCACTCCGTCCTCTTTTAGGGCTTTTTCTATGATCCGTTTCATTCATACCCTCGTTATGCATATAAATTGTCTCAATTTGGTGCGTTGAATTTGCTCCCTTTCTACGTTCGGGCTTAATAAACGATCCCTGCTTTAATTAAATTGAAGAAATCATTTCACCGATGAGATATTAATGTTTATTCAATAGTATAATAACAATAGCATAAAAATGATAAAGAAATAGCAATGATTCTAAAATTATAATAATAGTATTATCTTGCGCCTACCTCGATGTCTATAATATCCACTCTGCTGACAAGTCACTTCACCGACTGCTTCAGCTGCAATGACTCAAAACTGTAAAGATAAGCAGATTAGCGTTAATGTTATCTTAAATTATCCCAAAGCAGAAATGCTATTTTAAAACATGCATATTTAGTGGAGTTCCCCTTTACAACAATACTGTTTCATCTTCTTGACATTAATTTGATAAATACTGAATCCATCCATCTGCTAATATTCTCATTTAATACTTTATTTAATGTTAGTGTTTTTGACATTTTTTAAAGAAAAACCCAAAGGCGAAATTACTAATTGGCGAGCTTAGGCAACGCCCAGGGGCAGTAACTGTCTAATCTATGTATACATATACATATGTTTTTCAAATCGTTATATTAATCTTTCCCTACCGGTGATGTATTTACTACACATCGACTCTAATAATGGTAATATCGATATGAAAAATAATAGATACGGGGCTCAGATTTTTTGTATTTCTCCGTAATATAATTACGAACCACGTCAAAGTATTATAGTATATAAATATTCATCTGCTGCGACGGAAATAAATAATTTGTCGAGAATCGGGAATTTTGCGAGTTTTCAATTGAACGTTCGGCGATGTTTCACAGCAATAAAACCGAATATTTCGTCGCTGCGGCTTCCGGTTGCCGCGTGTTTCGGCTACAAAAATCACACCGGGGGGTCATTCGGAACACGGTGCACTTCATACTATCCGATAAACGACAGATATCCCCTTTTGAAGAGGGCGCAATTTTTTATCATCAGCGACGATTCGTCTCTTCTACGCGATATCCAAAATGAAGACTCAATTCTGTTCAATTTGGAAATTATAAGCTTAGCTTTTTCATCATTTGATTTCCCGAAGAACGTGTTTATAAATTCATGTTTGGGATTATCTATTTTTATGAGCGCTAAGAATAAATGATCTTTGAACTGCCGTAAGCTGAACCTAATAAATATTTAATGACTCTTCGATCTAATTTTGTTATTAACAATGTGCAAAAAAATCTTATCGCCTATAGCAGAGTGATCTCAGACTGACCCTATGTGCTCTGGTTTGTTTATTCAGCAGTGTTCTTCGATAAATAACCATACATTATCTGCAAATTAATGCATTTATGCCGTCGGGGCTCGGTTCATCTCTCAGTAGCTCTCGTTCCTTCGACTAGACAAACTTTCGGGATTTGGGGATAAAATCGGGACATTATCGACGCAAAGGTAATCCAAATTATTAATGCTAATCAATAAAGCCTCATTGTTATTCTTGTTTTATAATTTATTCTTATACTATCGCACTGGATTTTCGGTTGGGGAATTTATAAATATAAGGCCAATTAAATAGTTGATAAATAGTTACTAGTTTGAAGCGAATCATCAAAGAGTTTTTAGTCTTGGGATCCGACCGACCGTCTTGGCCGCAGGAAGACTCGATCTTCCCGCGACCAAGACGCTCTCGCCTCATTGTAACAGATGCAATCCTTTCAAAGCATGCAATTATTATTTTTTATTTGTTTATTATTTTTAATTAATAAATAAATAAATTTAGCTTTTCTTCAAACTATTAACCAGTACATAAGTGGTTCTGTTGGGATTTCAGCCAACGTTCAAATGATAACTTGTTGATGACAAATTTATAAAAAGGAAAAAAAAACTGGGAGAAATACAAAATTAAAATTATTTATAGGTTTTAAGATGAACCTAGCTGAAAACTGTCCAGTCTGTCTAGGACCTATAAATGCATCATTTGTCATGGAAGCTTGTTCTCATGCATTTTGTATGCCTTGCATAGCCACGTGGGTTTTAGTAAGTTATCTGCAGTAGTCTGAAAAAAAAATGTAAAACGTTTACTAAATGTTCTTTGATTTTGAATGTATTTCCAGAAAAAATGGACATGTCCGAAGTGTAATAAGCTGTTTTCGAACTCGGATTTCGCACGTTTAGTCACGTGAGTAATATTAATATATATTTTCTTAATGCAATGGTCGTTTTCAAATTAGATCAATTATTAATGCATCGAGGTTACATTCGACACTCGATGCTCAATATCTTTCCATCCAAGAAAACAATGCCATTAATAACGGCTGCTTAGAATGCTGTGGAATGTTGAGACTTTCAAAACAAATATTAATTAGGAAGCAAATTATTGGAAGTGAAATTTCTTAGCTTTTTGGAGTGAAACTTGTATGGGCACGGTAGGGTAAATTCGCCTGAACATCACGAGAAGTTCAACCGGGAGTTGGTCGAAAAGAGAGGAAGAATTACTCTCTCGTAGCATATATCGTGCATGCACATAGCATAAAGCAGCAAGCAGGCGCTTGCCTATTTTATTATATATTACACAAACACAGTTCAATCTTTCGGCTAACAATTTCCGTCAACAAAAGGATAAAAAGCCAAATATTGTAAGTCCAGTTATCGACGACGTCATATCAATAGGCGACGGTATCCTCAGGACGAGATTTCTCACACCCACAGTCTGCAGCGTCATTCATGCGGTTACTGTTTTTAAAAAAAATACTATTATAGAAAGTGTTCTAGACGCCACGTTGCTTCCGCGATCATATAGATCATAAAAAATGCCGTAAAAAGCCCTAAAAGAGGACGGAATGACCACAAGGTTTGTATGTCCAATCGGTCCGCTTTTCGGACCGCTGATACGACGAATGAGCCCCTCGCGATCGGATGCCATACCTGAACATGTCTACAGAACGATTATGAAACGAAGTTGTCCGAAGAAGACTGATCGGGTGGGTTGTTTAAATTTTACCCTGCGTTTTGCGCCCCGAGCCCAGTTGAGCCCGCGGCGGACGCTTGCTTTGCCACCTCCTTGTTACAGCTTTGCCTCCAGAACGAACATCATATCGAATTGAATTCTGACTTGAGCTCCTCCGAATTCCGACTCGAATTCAGATTTGAATTCCCGGCTCGAATTGAATCCTGATCGATGTTTTGGATGTTTTACATCCGTTCTAAATTCCGTATCGCTCTGAGGAATGCTCCATTGTCGTTTCTACCATCGCATCCGCTGCAGGATGTTTCGATTATCCGAGAATCATCATCCGGTCGGTGGCAAGCTTAAGATTTCCAGTGAACCCTTTTACCTTTTTTGGACTTTTCCACGCTACACTATAAAATCAACTTTTCCTGCGAGTTAACAAATTTCATTTCTATCATTGAGGAATAATGGATTTTTTTCCCATTTGTTAACGGAAATTGGTAACTAAAATATTGCGCTATAGGTTGTGTAATATATAATAAACTAGACTCCCTAATAGTGTATCGGTTGCTTTATGCTACTTATAAACACACTACAAACGATTCATTCTCTCTTTCGATCAATTATCGCTTGGAGTTTCAATTTTCGTGACGTTCAAGCCAATTTGTCCCACCTTCATCCCGTCACTCAACTGGGAATTGCGACAATATTTTTTTATCCTTCTGCAGAGATCCCAGAATACTACGAAGGGAAAGAAATGAAGATGATGGTACTTCTTCATCGACATCCAGCAAAAATGACCAGCGCTGGTGAAAATGATTTCAAGCAAATCAGGAGCTATTTATTTTAATCTCGTATTGCCATTTGTTTCTTATCAAGATTAAGATTGATAAATTAAATTATAAATACTTTTAAAAGGTTCTTTTTTTTACTAAATATGTCCACTTTTGCTTCCGTAACAACGTTCAATAAATAAATATTGTCCAAAATTTTTTGGGAAGCAGTTTTTCTTTCAGTTTCAAGTTTTATATTAAAATATCAAAACTATTGTATATATTTTTCCTAATTTAAAAAAGGAAAAGGATTATTTAACCTTTCCCTTACGATGCTACATATTTAGTATGCCATATGACATTCTAAAATCTCTATTCTATAATATTTACTACAACTCGACTCAATGTAGTAATTACATCATAGTAAAGGAAAGGTTAAAGGACAGCCCTTTCCAATAATAGCCGGTTGGCAACCCTACATCTTCTTGCCATGCATTAAATATGCAATATTTTCAACAAAAAAAGCGTTAAATGTTCATGCTTTCTATTGCTTAAAATTAATTCAAAATAAGAATTTCAAGTAAATATAATTTGTTTACTGTTTATTTATGCATTGAAAGCTATAAATATGCAAAATTTTTGATAAAAATCAAATTTAACATAAATAAATAAATTATTTTTTCTTAAACTATATTTTAAATATATTATTAAATTTATTTAAATAAAATTATTACAATAAAAAATAATACGTTAATAAGCGTCAAATCGAACGAAAAATTAGTTTCCGTCCGACAGTTGGCAGCATTGAACACGATGTTCGTGATATTAACCAATGTGTTTTAAATTGTTCCTGTTCATTTAATACAGCAGTTTGAACACAATATTTGAACTCGTATTAAATTTAAATTTAATTTGTCGAAATTATTCAAGTTTTAAATTTAAATGAAAATAAAATGATTAATTTAAATTTATAAATAAATAGAAATATTTATAAAATAGCAATTAGATCTTTTCCATTTTTCTCATAGTGAATTAAACCAATCGCTAACAATATGATTTTTATAGAATGAATTATAATTATTCAAATTATTTTTCGAAATGTCGACAAAATATATTTTTTGTTATGGCAATACTTGAATTATTTGACGTTTAGTTTTAATCTATGAATCATACCATGGGTCCGATGCGTACGTCTGTATTTTTGGCGTAGAATTTTATAACGTATTTCAATATGACTCAACGTAACTAAACCTACTGCATTTTGATTTAATAAAAACATGAGTAGTTTTGGTTTTGCAAGTTTTTGAAAGTTTGCACAAGTTTCATATCGATACTATTCATACTGCCATTGTATCAACGTGCTCTCCGTTGCTATCGACTCACAACCTGTTGCGTGTGTATATATAAATATTTAATATCCATATTTGTCAACATTTATTGCGGCTCTATATTTACCGAATTAAATGTACCACGCACTAAAGGTTTAATCAAACTTGTAACTTTATTCAACAGAAACTTCAAATGGATCAACATTTGACGCAAGATGTGTGTCCTATATGCCTAGAAGAATATGAAGCAAAATCATTCCTCGATACATGTTTACATCCCTATTGCTTTAGATGTATTATGCAATGGAGTCAGGTAAAAATAATGATCAATAATTGCGTTAATCTAATGCACGTATAATCTAATACTCATTGTATGTTCTTAGATCCAACCATTTTTTTAAATGATATGAAATATTTACGTTAATATAATTTTGACAAAATAGCTTCCCAAGCAATGAAGCTATGTTTTCATTGACAAAATTAATTAGCAATGTTTTTAGAGTAATCATGAATGAACCAACAAACAATAGTATCTTTTTCGTAGTAAGACCTGGTTTAGGAGTTGTTTTTGGTATCTGCTTTGTCGATAGTCATTACTTTTTGCATCGTTTATTGTCACACATAACCCATTTTTCGTCTGCAATCACTGTGCATTTTTAGAACGGTGTTTAAATTTCATCGTTGAGTTTCAATTGTTAATAGGGGTTGTTTTTGTAATTTTTTGCTTAAGATACGATAGAGACGTTTAATAGAAAATATTTCCCAACTATAAAAACCATTTTCATGTTATCTATTAATTTTTTTCAGATATTTATTAATATTTCATGTGCCTTTATTTTCAGGGTAACAATACATGTCCATTATGCAAGACAGAATTTAAGAAAATCATTCACAATATTAAATCCGATTATGTATACGATGAATATGAAATAGGAATACAGCTCTCTGCGTAAGTGAAAAATTTGAACTGTTATCTTAATTTTAAATCCCTTTTCCCGTTATTGCAGTAAAAAGCCGTTTTGCACATTTAATTTTCTTTCAAAACTATTTGAAACGATAAAGAAATCCATCTCCATCATTGGAGATGAGATTTCCAGGGTAGTTGAAATCATTGACAATTTAAAAATCGTACAGTGCATTGCCATTGTGATTAAAACTCCTGCCTGTCAACTATCATTACTGTTTACTTCCAGAATAATCTGGATCTGCTCTCTTAAAAATAATATGAACTTTGAATGCAGTGTATGTAATAAATAAATTAATATATATTGATATTATATGTTGATTTCTTCGGAATATTTCTTAATGTTCAACTTGTATGGCATCTTCTTTCTGTTGTTCAGCTATTTCTGCCTATTAATGTGTTGCAAAAATAAAAAGACAGGGTTACCGTGCAAGCCTGCCAGTTTACTTCTGAAGGAGTAGATTTGCAAAAGAGTGGTGATACTCGGCTAATGACGCCACTCCGGAACAGTCAAGGGGAAATAACAAAATTGATCAACGATAAGAATGATGCGAGTATCTTAATTATCAAAACAAACGCCTGCTCTCAAGACAACACGAACAAAAGTTGTTTTATCTTTGTTGAAAGAGCTTAATAGCTTATCCGATGAGAGCGATTTCAGTTAATTATACCCAAATTTTATGACGGTTAAAAGATTCTTTAGAATACGATTCTTTGTTGAGTAGTAAGTATGAACATTTACGAGTTTCTATAAAAAAAATTAAAAATATATTGAGAATCTTTAGATGTGTACCTTTACGGCACGACTTTGCCATCAATGAACGAGTGTATGATGAGACACAAGACACCGGTCTCTGTCTCACGATTTCCGATCCTTATGTTTTGATTAATTGTTATATTTATTCTTTGCAGTCTTACAGATGAAGAGATTCGGCGTAGAATAGAACACTATAATACTTTGGCTAATTATGAAGCAAATGATAATTTAATACAAAGAAGGTGATGTATTATGACTTAGAAATGCGTTAATGTTATATGTATTTATATATTTTGAATATTTTTTTTGAAATTCCAGAAGTCATTCAGAAGGTGATTTAGCCGCAGCAGCTTTCAATGAACCACGTGAAGTACTCTCAAAGCAAGTATTTTCCTCATTCTTCATATTACCGCTCAGAAGTGTTTAGACACTGTCGATAACAAGATAAAATTATTGATATTTTTTAACATTATAGTCGACAGTAACGTGGTTAAATTTAATTTTTTTGCAATCTGATTACTTATGCTAATTGTATGGTAAGTTATTATAAGTGCACGTGTTTCAGTAATAAGTTCTCTTCTTATATATATATATATTTTGCTTACGACGATGAAATGCAGTTTAATTATATAAAAATCCATTATATCGCCTGCTATTGCTATAAATATTTTTTCAATTATCAATATATTGTCTTTTATTGTAAGCATTTAAACATGTTTTTTTATTTTTAGTGTTCAGAATGAACTTCTTCGACAATCAAATGATAGTGTTGCTTCTGATGGCTCTTCAAGGTAATTTTAAATGTTTTTGATTAAATAAAAAATAATGAAATTAAAAATAAAGCCATAAATCTAACGTACATACCATTCTAACATGTATCCCAAAAGTCATGAAATATATATTTTATCAAAAAATTTATTGGCAATACCAGTTCAAATTGTTAATATTCTTCAAAGTTATATCCACGGGCATCTACAATTTTTTTAAAAATGGAAACAATTACTTTATTTTTTGAATAATGTGATTCTGTTTAACATGATGGTTTTGTTAGATTATTTATTTGATTATGTATTTACTATATATCTATCGATGATGGGATAAAATTGTGTTTTTCTTTACAGTTCGGAGTTTCCGACGTCTGGTAGTGAGAGGTAAAGTATAATATTTTCGTCACTCAAAGTTTCCGTCTGTGATTTTATTGACACACTTCGGGGCGCTTCGTATCTTTATCCTTGACAATCCTGACCAAACCAATGTCTTTTCAAGACGAAGGCAAAAAAGATGCACGTGGAACCTTCCACTGACCCAGGCTATTTATTGATCCCGCTATTCGGAGCCATGCCAGCCCGCACAACAAAAGTGTACACTAGGGTGCAAAAACCGAAAAATTGAATAACCGTGTCCTGTGAGAAGTCGCTATTTCTCCACTACTTGTGGCCACTTGTGCTTAGAGCGTGGGGAAAAGGGGAAAAAAGGGTATTTGAGTTCCTGGCTTGAGTCTACCGGCCGCTGGGGTGGGCCTCTACGACCCTATCGAGATCGTAGAAGATCCCAGGAATACATTTTTCCCCTAATTTATTACAGAAAGCTCTAAAATTAGAAGGAGTGGCCATAAAGTTTCTGTGCCCAACCGGTCCAAATTATGGACCGCTAACAACGAAATAGCGCCTCGTGATCAGACGCCATGCCCAGACATCTCCACAGAACATGGTCTGCGTCCATGAACGGATCTCCGTATGGGCACTCCGAGAAGTGGGAAATCCTAAACCTGTGGACCTCATATACCGTGAGGAACTGGAACGTCCAGTAATTCAAAAAACTTTACTTCTCGACTCTATAGTCTAACAGTTTGATCGCCTTCCGGCCAACTCCGAGGATCTTAATGACAAACTCTATGGTCAGCTTTAAGCCGACCGAACCATTCAAATTTTATAATTCTTCTAGTGTCCATAAATGCACTTAGGCTATCGCTGTCCAGAAAATAGCTATGGTGACTTCTCTCTTGATTGCTCTACTAAGTTTCTCTGGCCAAACCTTCTATGCTATAATCGGACACATGAACATATGTTCTGTGGTATGCAATTCAAATACATGATATGGATATCTAAATGGATACTTAGTCATATTTAAATCTTGATGGTTTTGTTGGTTATAGTGGAAATCTCTTGTCTCTGATGCCCCTGATATGAATTATTAACATCTTATAAATTGTTTATTTTTTCAGTGGCGGATGGAATTCTACTGGATCGAATATGAGCCTAGGGTAAATATGTTATTTGTATGAATGCCGGAAATAAAATAGGACCTATGCCATGATGGAACTGTCTTGGCCTTCTCTGGGGAGACGATTCTCTCCTTTCAGTCCATTGTTTTGACTGTTCCTTAGTCTCAGGTTATGAATCGACATAAAAACTCAGCTTTATTGCTGTGAAACATTCTCACGATGCTGTTTTTGTTCCATTGTGAGCAAACGCGGCACCCATCTTACGCACGGCTTTCTCATGTCTAAATTTTCAGTCAATATGTACAGCACTTTTTGAAATGCCTACCATGTCCGCTAGCTTGCGCACTAATAGTCGATGTTTTTCTTGGCAACTCATATGGCTTCGTTTAAATTTTTTCTACCCTCATACTTAATTGTGTGAGTACTCTCGCGCAGTAGAATTTATACTTATTAGCTCCTTGGAAAACTTACGTTTGTGATTTACGTTGATTTTTTATTTGTAATTTTTTGGCACTTGGTCTCTTGTTTAATTCCGGTATTCATATATAATTTTGATTTTGATCATCAAGATAATTAAGTGTGGGATTAATGATGCTTTGTTGGATTGCAGAAGTTCAAGGGCGGAAAACGATGGTGAAGTATACTTCTCTGATTAGAATTCAAAAAAGGGATGTGTACTTTCGAGCGCATTATTTATGATAGCTGAACATTTTAATCGCATTAATTGAATGTCATCAAGCAAATCTATCTGCATTGTTTATAAAATGTATGGCATACATATGTCCAGTGTTGAGGTGTCTTCTCTCGTTCGCTTTCATGTGGATCTGTTCTGATTTTTTATTGATAAAATTTCGGAAAATATTTTGGGAATATTCTTATTAAGATTAAATAATTGTCAATAAATGAATAAATGTTTTAATTGGAAATGGCCAAAGTTGTATGAAATTATTTAAGACTATATATTTATATTTCGTATGCATATCCTAAAATAATTTATCACTGGTATGTCTAATTTCATCGTGATTTCTGAATGATTTAAATAAAAACGGATAATTACGCAACAGAGAATGCTATTTCTCGCCTTTTTTCTTCGGTAACGGAACCAAATTTAAAAAAGAAACAAGATCAAAACGTGGTATTTTTTCTAAAGAAGAAAACTATGTAGAAATATAAAAAACATTAATACACTTTTTATAACAAAATTCCGGATTATATGAGTCCCCTCGTAGTTAAACAGATTAGTGGCTATTAGCAGTTAATACTTTTTGGCTATAATAATTGACAGGAAAGTTTTTTCATTTCAGTTCCCTTTGAAGATCGAGATTTCTTTGTTTTCCCAGTTTTAAGACAGGAATAGAGACATCTCCTTGAATCGTGAGTTCTCGAATCCTGTGACGTTGCTTGAATCTAGTCAACCGACCAGACAAAGCATTGAAACTGTCTTCTAATAATAATAACAAATAATTTAATATTTTTCTAGCACGGATAATCGAGAGTATACTGTAGAAAAATATGCATTAAAATTAGAATTAAAATATTAATACGTAAGCACAAGTTCAGCTAAAAAATATACAGAAAGGAGCTTGAATTTATACAAAAACATGAAAAATAGTGTGTATTAGGAAATAAATACCAAAAATAAAATATAGCATTTGGATTAGAATGAAAATAAACCATAGGGCCATAAGTAATCCTTTATTTATTCGAAAAAATCAGCCATACGCAGTGGCCATAAGAATTGGTAAGAAAAAATCGTCGGTCACAACGTGTGGCCATATGAGTTGTAAGGGTTAAATTATTATTTTTTAATTGTGAATACAAAAATGTAATCGTTTTCTATTTTAAAGCCCTTGGTTTTATAGCCCATAAATATATGACGCCTGAAAATATCGAATCGATTGCAAGTCGAGGAATTATTATAATCGTTTGCATGGTCATGGACGTTAAATATTTTGTTAAGGTTACAATTTACAAATATATTTGCACAGTGGCAACATTATAGTTGAGGCGAGTGATTTGTGCGCCGGCCAAAACCTGTCGAAATGCCGAAATACTATTGCGATTATTGTGATACGTATCTCACGCACGATTCGCCCAGTGTGCGCAAAACGCACTGCACTGGACGAAAGCACAAGGACAATGTCAAGTTCTACTATCAGAAATGGATGGAGGAGCAGGCTCAGCATTTGATCGACGCCACGACGGCCGCTTTCAAAGCGGGAAAGATCGCGCAGAACCCGTTCGCCGTCGGCGGTGCCAAAGGAGCCCCGCAAGGCGCATGCGTGCCTCCGCCGCGCGCTGCTCCGCCCGCCATGCCGCCGCCGCCTCTTCCACACCAGCATCAGCACCCGACGCACCCCGCGCACCCCACTCACCCCGCACATCCGACTCATCCCACCCATCCTTCTCACCCTCAACATCAACTAGTCATGGGACCTCACGGTCCCGTACCGCCCATCATGGGGATGCGCCCGCCGATGATGGGCCCCATGGGTCCGATGATGGGCCCTATCGGCCCCATGGGACCGCCCATGCGCCCGCCTATGATGAACGGCCCGCCAGTCAAGAACGCCCAATAACCTACGACGGAATCGAGCTAATCGTCTCGCTATGTGAACTGTTCAAATATACTATTCTGTAACGTTCGTGACAGAAGTGTTGAAATTAAAGTGTCGTCGAACTGTACGTATTTTAAATGTAACGAAACACAATCTGTACATAACGGTCGTCTTATATACATATATTTTATATTAGAATAAAATGTTTATTATAAGAATAATGTTGCATAGTTTTATTCAACATTCGGTGTCATTCGATCCTTTGTATCATAACATTTTTATGAAAAATAAATATGCAGCAAAGTCAATTAAATCTAGTATTTATAAAAAGCCATCTGTATTTTATTGTACGCATATTCTTTGGTATTTGCTCTGTTTTTAAAATTTAACTAACCTTTATTTAATATGTATTTTTACAAAATAAACGTGTTTATATTACACTAAAACAAAACATTTATAAACATAAACTTAGATTTTGGATTCGTATTCTTATACTAATTACAAGCTAAATTTTAACATCTAATATATTTTATTTATCATAAGAATAATATATAATAATATAATAAAGGAAAGATGGCCTGTGAAAACCTCTTTGTGAGATAAGTTCCTTGCGATAGCTTATAAACTAAATAAATATAATACTTAATACTACTCATTTGACGGTTCGCTCTTACGTTGCACATTCGCACCATAGGCGCTCAATAATGAGTACTCACTTTGATGCATGTTCAACCAGTCTGGTCAGTTAATGGACCGTGGAGTGGTTTTTTTGGACACCGAATTGCAGGGCCGTAACAAGGCCGTGGCGAAGCAGGCACCCGCCACGGGCGCAACTTGGCTTGGGGTGCAAAACGTAGATTACTGATCTAGTCGAGAGTTGCACATGGTTTTTATTTTACTCAACCATTCTATGTGAACCAATACTGGTTAATTCTGTCTGTTTTTATAACATATAATAAGTTATCTAAACGCTCTTTTCTTCGCTATCGTTATGTTTAGGTATGGCATCCGATCGAGAGCTGCTAATTCGTCGTATCAGTGGTCTGAAAAGCGGACCGATTGAGCATACAAACCTTATGGCCACTTTTAGGGCTTTTTGCAGCATTTTCTATGATCTGTACCATCACGGAATCAACGTAGCTTATAGATCTCTCATCTATCTATCATAGTATTTTTTTTATAACAGTAACCGCCATCTATACGTTAGCTCAAATGCTTTTGAGACTATTTTTATATATTATTATAAAAGATACATTATAATAGTATTTTTAATATATCGCATTTATAATGGTATTGGTTAACTTTAAAAAATAAATTGGATTTCTGGGGGAGGGGGGCGTTGTTAAATACTTGCCACGGGCGCTTCGTTACGGCTCCGCCGAATTGTTCACTGTTGACGTGGCTTGAAGTAAATTCATCTATTCTATTTAAGATTAGTGAAAAGTGAACTCATCGACGGAAGTAAGCTGATGGGCCTATAGTTAATAAGGTTGCTGCTGTTTTTTCCCGGTTCTCATAGGAATTACTTGCTAATTATTACTACGTGATCAAATTTTGCGTTAAACTTGGAAAGTCTGCCACCGAAACGTTTCTATTAATTCAGCAAACCTTCGGAAGTGATTGCTTGTCCATATCATATCCGATGGAACAAGTCATTTAAGGAGGTCGCCAATGAACCCGACAATTCAATCTAACCGACAGTTGAGCCTTCAATGGATAGCAGAAATTGTTTATCGCATTGTAACTGAAGATTTTAACACAAAGACGCATGGAAACTTCATTGCGATAATTTGCCAAGTCACAGAGTCTTTGTTTTCAATGATTTCCTGGCCAGCACCCTCCCTCCATTGGTTCCCCAGCCTTTTTACATCCTTGATCTGGCTCCTCCAGTCTTTTTGTTTCATCTCGTAAAAGGAATCCTGAAAGGGGACATGATTGGAACCATCTCAAAGAAGACCTTCGAGGATACTATTTCGAATTTGTTTTGCCAAACTAAGAGAGTCGACCTAAAAGAGGAAAAGGCAGTCCTGAATTTCGCTTGGGTAAGGTAAACGTGAACAAAGAGTCATCATCAGTTGGCATAGGAGTGAATCTGAAAAGCATTTTAGGGTCACATATGTCTTGTATCTGTAGGTAGTCCCGTGGTTAAGCGGTTGGACTCATAACTCAATCATCTTGGGTTCAAATCTTACAGGAAGTGTGGCTGGCGACCACATTTTTAAAAACATATATACACCATAAAAAATGGTTGGCAATGGTCGCATAAAAGGGATCGCTAAAAGCCACCTTAAAATATGTCTTCACCCTAGCCCCTGGCCAAGCCTGCTTGCGCTAATATCTGCGCGAGGAAAAGAGGGATTGGACTATGTACTTAGAAAGTCCTTTTCAGTAAAATTAACAATTTGACTATTTTTTCACTGTCTTTCGAGGAAAACTGCTCATTCTACAAATCCCCCATACTTTCAAGACAGTTGCGAAAACGCAAATCGATATGGTCGCTCAGTTAATATATGGAAGAGGTGAATATATGTTATAAATGAGACGAAAGTGATCCTTCCTTATGAATAGATATTGAAGACACCCTAATCTTGCAGGGGACTGTTTGTGGCTGCACTATGATAATGACAAAATCGATTAAAAATGAATGGATGTTTTAACAATTGCTGATTTTTTTATTACCACAATAAAGTCCAATTCCCTGTATATGAATATTTTTACAAAGTCATCAAAAAGGTAGATTTTTTATTTATAAAAATTAAATATTCACATTCGTACACATTTTTAAAATAATAAAGCAAAATAGGAACGGAATAAAACTGCTTTGTTTTATATAATAATTTATTTCATAAATTATGAAATTGGAAAAAAAATCCGTTGAACATCCGTGGAATCAAAATCAACATATTCAAGGCGACTTACGAAACTGATTAATAATAAATAATTTGGTCCCAAAAAATACCATTATTTTTATACTGGAATAAATAAATACATAAAAAAAAATTACTAAATAAACCGCACATTAGACTAGTACATCTTAATCATATTTTGCTTAGAGATACATCAAAAACTTTCAAGCCTATTTTGAATATATAAACGTGTCCTAATTAACGATAAAGCTTTAAGGCGTCGATATAATCACATGTCAATTCATAGGAAATCGAACTTATTCAAGAACTGCACAAAATCTCAATTATCCGTTTAATACTCGCGTATAACACACTATCTACATGTTTCAGTTGGTCAAACTTATAAAACCATATCATAAAGCAGTTTCTAAGGTAGGAGGAGACGGACATTTTACAGGTTCTTTGGCGTGTACAATTTTAGACGTCGCGTCATGCGTCGATCGATTGTCCGATAAAAAGGTGTTTCGCGAGAAACTGTTCACCGCTGGAAGAGTGACCGGCGGGAGGTTTTGCGATAAAAATTGCGCCTTCTGCGCTTGTAAATATTCGGCCCTCGATATTCGTCCCGGCGAATCGGGCTTGTTGAAGAGATCGTAATTGTTTTTGATGAGGCTATTGTCGTTCTTTATTATCTGTTTGCCGTTTATAGGAACTATGCCGTTCTCCGTCGGACTCGATTGAGTATCGTCGATGGCAATGTTTTCTCTGATGGCTGGAATTAGGTTTCTTTTTATGTTCACGCCTTGCTTTTGATTCGCTCGGTTGATGTGCGCCATGTTTGTAAAGTCGTTGGCGATTTGTTCGTGGTCTTTTTCGTTGGATCCGTTCGGACTTTCATCTTCGTTGAAGGCTTCGGGTATCGGCGAAGACAGCACGTCGGAGCGTGGACTAGAAAAGCGCCATTGTGTTTTGGGCGATAGGAGGATTTTCGGAGTCGTCTTGCTATCTTTGATCAATGCGTTGGTTCTCGACGGCGAGGATGGATTTACGTTGTTATTACATCGTATGACCCTTCTATGGGAATACGTCTTGGGAGAGCCGCTCAAGTCTAATATATTTACATTGGCGGTATTTTGGTTTTGATGAGAGGCGACATTGTTGGATTCTTTGGATAGACGCAGCCTCTCGACTGCCGACGGTTTCACCGGTTGCTTGTATGTGGGGTGCAAATTAAGCTTTACGCCGTGCTGCAAGAGCAGTTTTTTGAAATCTAACCGTGACTGTTTGCGGCACAGGACCGAGCCGATCCGAGCATGCCCAACTTTGACGGGTATTATTGTCTTGTTTGCTTTCAAATATCCTTCGTTCGGGCGGTAAAATTATATTTTCTTGTATATTAGGTGACCAACTGTGTCGTACTCTAACGTCTGTCAAATAGCCGGTTTCGGGGAGCTTTGTTCGGGGTTACTCTTCCGGATATGGAGCTTTCCGAGCTTCCGGGAGAGAGACTCGTTGATGACAATGCCGGTGAGATCGCTCTATCTAAGGGTGGACTTTTTATGTTCATTTTCTTTTTACTTTTGTGAATAACAGCGTACAATTCTTCATTCGACATGGTAGATTTTATCGGCGACATTATGTTTTTAGACTTCATATCCGTTTGGCAGCTTTCGGATCCGATCTGCGTTGGGGTGGACGCTTGAAATCCTGCTGAATTACGTGGATCAATTGGTGACATCTTGAAAGATTCACTATTACGGATGAGGGATTTCGGAGTAGAGTTGCAAAAGTCTGATTTGATATTATTTGCATTGACGTTGTTCAGACTATTGTTGCCTTTGTATGTGCTGGTGGAGAACGGAGTTTGATTGTTGGATTCTTGTGAAGTCAGCCCTGTGTTATTAGTCTCGGAGGGCTTATTAGAAATTTTACTTTGTTGTAATGTCCAATATTTGGACGCAGGGTTATTAAAAACCCTATTTGACTCAGTCGACGTCTTGACGTTGTTGGATAATCCATAAATATTATGCCCCGGAGAGTATGTATTATATGGATTTGTGGCAGCGTTTAGATTCTGAACATTTCTTAGCGGTGCAGATGATGCAGGAAAGTTGCCGAGATGATCGGGATTCTTTGTATGCGGCTGATCAGCCATTGGTCGATAGTCTGAAAACAGTTAAAATTGAATTTAATTACCAACATATGGAAATAAGTTTAGAAGTAATTGATTTGAAATAAAGCTTTACAATGGAATGACATCCTATTTTATATGATTTCAAAAGATTGAATCGGATGATGAATATAACAACATTTGAATTCATCGTCAATTTTAAACCATCACTGAATTAATTCTTGAGTAGAATTGAATAACGCCACTATTCTACTGTGAAATATTTACTTTAAAAGAATAAAATCAAATGTAAATGTCAGATATTTTGAGGTTATGTTTATAATGTTTATGGAATTTGCTAGTACAAGATCAATGATTTGATACATTTAAATGAGAAAAGCTTTTAATTTGAAATGCGAAATAAATAAGACTATATATGGTGCTCCTTACGAAGGATTCATGGTCAAAATCCCACTGTCAAATGAGTCATTTGGAGTCACATTCCTATCAGAAACAAGGACAAAGAGACAAGTATACATTCTCTAACTGAAAGTTAAATTAGACTTATTTTATATACCTTATATTGCATGAGTCTCAGAATAAATAGGAAGTATTTAAAGCAAAAAGATCATTTTATTTGGAGTTGATCTTTAAAAATGTATGTTTATATTATTTTTAATACTTGGAGACATTCATAATTTGATCATAAATTTACATATTTTTTATTGTTTTGATTAAGTTAAAGGTCTTACACATTCGGTATTTAATTTTTTTTTCATATGCATTTAAAAAGGCATAAATCCAATAAAAATTAATTCGGAGATGTTTAATAAAATACCAATTTGGAAAATATTACTTTATCTTTTTTTGGTAAGTTTGGGTAAATTAGGTATTTTTGGATAAAAACGACCTAAAACCATTTATATTACAATCTTGCTTTATAAAGTCATAAAGCCAATTAAAATTAGCTCAGAGATGTTTAATAAGATACCAATTTTGAAAAAAATAATGTATTTTTTTTTTGAATTGGGTAAATTAGGTATTTTTTAGATAAAAATGATTTAAAAATATTTATATTGCAATCTCGCTTTATAAAGTCATAAAGCCAATTAAAATTAGCTCAGAGATTTTTAATAAGATACCAATTTGGAAAAAAATAATGTATTTTTTTTGGTAAGATATGTATTTTTGGGTAAAAAAGATCTAAAAGCATTTAAATTGCAATCTTGCTTTATAAAGGCTTAAAGCCAATAAAAATTAGCTAGGAGATGTTTAATAAGATACCAATTTGGAAAAAATTAATGTATTTTTTTTTTGAAAAGTTTGGGTAAATTAAGTATTTCTGAATAAAAACGTCTTAAAAGCATTTATGTTGCAATCTTGCTTTATGAAGCCAATAAAAATTGGCTCAGAATTGTTAAATAAGACATCAGTTTTAAAAAAAATAATGTTTTTTTTTTTGGGTAAGTTTGGGTAAATTAGGTATTTTTGAATAAAAACGACTTAAAAACATTTATATTGCAATCCAAAATTGGCTTCGATCACAATTCTATTGAAAATAAACCATAAAACTAATCCACTTCCAATCTATGCTGATTTTGCTCCGTTACTAATTACTTAAAAAAATTAAAAAAACATCAAATTTACTATGTGATTATTATACAGATATCAAAGCAATAAAACAAAAAAATATACACTACCTTTTTGTAAATGCACTATGCATGACCGATATATTAAAATGCATTTTCCACAATTTTTTCGAGTTAACAACGTGCAAAGTGCTGAAAACGGCAATGCAATACTGCGCTAAGTGATAAAAGTGTGCAGGCTCTCGAATGGATCGGGATGTTTATAATGGACAAATAGTATGGAGAACACCACGCATATTAAGGACGGTTAGAAGCAGGTGACATGCGTTAATAAAAGGTGCAATAAGGCAAAAATAAAAATACAAAACACGTTGATAAAATAAACTTGTAATATGTTAAACATACTTCACATATTTTTCAAAATTAAATGTACGTCATACACACACACGCAGGCACACGTTGTTACTATATTTACATATTTACACACTATAATAAACAAACAAAAAAAAAAACACCATGCACTTACATATTAATGCAATGAGATGTTGATACGCATTCAACGCTGTACAAAAAAAATATCATGCAGTTTTTCGGCTAATTTACCAAAACATTTTTTCAAAAATCACACACTGCATGTATTCAAGATATCAAGCATAATTCCATGACGCATTTTTCCACGGATATTTAACAGTACCCTGTGCTAATCAAATTATATTTACTATTGTTATATGATACAGAAGATAAATAGGAGGAACGACGTTAATAATATGAAAAATTGTTTTATTTTAAGAAATAAATAATAGTTAATTTGTACCCTTATTATAAATAAAATGAATCAATGATTTCACAAAATTTACCGAAAATACCCCAAGCATTGCATAAAGTATTACGTTTAAAATAACATCAACAAAAAATGTGCCAATTAATTAAACAGATATAAAGTGTCGTCATAGGGGTGTTTTAATTGAAAATGTGTCAACAGCACCATCAACGAGTTGCTATGAACACAAATTTCATACTGTTTTTTTGTTGTAATTGTTCGGTAACACAATCGTAACATTTAGGGGACGATTTAAAAAAATTAATAATACGTCATAAAATTATCTATTAATATTACAAACATAAATTTAAGACTTAAATATATGATTGCACATTTTTAAACGACTATTTTTGATTCTCAATCGAGGCGATGTTTATCTGTGTTTTGTTTCGATGCAATTCCGGCGGATGAATCTTTATTAATCCTTATTAGATAAGAAATGGATCGATTGATGTATGCATGGAAAGATTATTCATTTTAGTTGGAAAGTTAGTGTTGATCGAATTAAAGATGTTTTATTATCTTAAATAATATTTTTTAGAATTTGAGAATCAATTTAATTTGGATGTTATAAAGGTTTCAGTGTTAAAGCCCTCAAAACATTTTTTTAAATGCGTATAAAGCAATACAGTATCAACTCTTTCGTGACGGGAGACTCAAACGCTTTAACTCCTAGCGCAAAAATAAGTACAGAGTGCGGCATAGAAACTTCCTTATTTGAAACGCACTCATTCGAAATAGCGGCGGGATCTAACATGCAATTGTTTAGCGTGCATTGTCTAGAATAGGCATCATTGGGCCATGGTTTTTTGAAGAAAACCAAAGACTTTAGCTCTATTAAAGAATAATATTCAAGCTATCGACAACATACCCATCGATATGCCAATTATTTTGAAAAATATCTGGCTAGTTTTAAAGTTATATAATTTTAATGAATGTAATCCTTTTTTTTCGCATTATTTTATGGCCGACGACTGAGTTCGTCGCGTAAGAGTTAATACGGTACTTGAAATTTATCACAAATAACAAATTTATTGTTCGATTCAATCAAACAAATGCCATAAATGTGTTTGTAACAAATTCTCAAACGACAAATGCGAGTGAATATTATTCGAAAATGCGGTGAATTAATTGAAATAGATCGTCGTCGTGGATTCCGTTTAACAGAATTATATAATTAGTCTCGTGTTTCCCGATATAGTTTAAATATATACACAAATATGCACAAACAACACACAATAAAATCTTTACACACGTTACAATAATTAACAAATATAATCAGGAACACCTGGGATTATGGCGGTAGTGGAAAGAGTTTCATAGCCCCCAAAAAAACCACAGCCAGACAGTGGAACCAAAACCAAACAAGTGTTATATACATAGTTAGTCGTCGGTGAATGCGATTTGGTCACCAAATTTCAGTGTCGAAATTAGTGGAGACGGACAAAACTTTAGCTCTGTGTTGTAAGCTGTCGTTAGGCATTGTGACTTTATTCGGGGATAGGATATAGGAACAGTTGTGGATCTTGGGAGCGTTATCGTCGGTATCCGAGTCAAATATATCATCCAATTTGCTGAATTCGTCGTCGTATTGCATATTTACATACGTCCTCGGATGGCTGTATATGGGATTGCCCAGCGAGCTGAACGAAAGCTTTGCCAGTTTGCTTTCAAAGTTTTCATTGATTATGTCTAGGGTGGAACTGTCGGATTTGTCCAAGTCGTCGGTGAATTTAAATTTTAGATTGTTGATCTCGTCGCTTATGGCGATTTTGTTTGTCATTTTCGGCGAAACCGTCGGGGGATAATTAATTTTGTCTCTCAATAGATCGGCGGCGATTTCCGATTCTATTTGTTCGATTGACTTTGTGTTTTTGTTGATGAGATTGAAGCCTTCGCCGTTTAACAGTCGCTTTATCGGCATCAATGGCGAGTTTGCCATTTTATAGCTATCACTACGTTTTACTCTTCTAACGTTGGCATTGTCGAACTTGTTGTCGTTCAGAAGATTTACCATGGCTTTGGAGAAGATGGAGAATTTATTGGACGATACGCTATCATTTCCGAAATGGTCATGATCCGAAGCGTTGCTGAAATTTTTTGAATTGAATATTTTCAGAACTTCTGCGCTTCTAATATTTTGTTTGGGCTTATGATTTGACTTGGATTCGGATTCAAACGGTTCGGACGAGTTAACTTTATGATTGATAGTAATGGGAAAGGAATTTTTGCTAAAGACACAATGGAGGCAAGAGTCTAAGTTTAATTTTTTGCAAACACAATGTGACAATTTTGCATTATCCCTATCTCCGCTGTGATTCTTACCTTGGTTATTATCTTTTGTAGGCGAAAGGCTGATACCCTCAGCATCTTGAATGTTTACATAAGCACCTTTCGTAATAGCTCTCGGCGACATTGGTCTTACAATGTTACTGGGAGTCACGATATTCGATGGCGGCATTCTTATCACTTCAGACGTGGGAACAGGACTAGAGCTATTGACGCTGGGAGCTCGAATAATAACTTTTCCGAGTTGCGGTGATAAAGGCCTATTGGCATTTACGGACGCGGTAGAAAAATCTGCATTCACAGCCGATTGAGGACAGCTTTGATCATGTTTATTGTCGACGGGAGCTACTGTTGTTTTATCCGCCGAATCGCATTCATCGATCGTTTCCGAAAGGTCTTTGACAAACGGTCCCGGTTCAAAGGTCGTGTGGGCACCTTTGCGTCTTTTAAGACTATCCGATGAATAGATCACAGTACCGCTGGAATCGAGCGTCACTTTAGCGCCGACGCGTTTTAATGACTCGGTATTTTCAGCATTTTTAATATTGTTAGAAGCCAACGTCACCACAGGGTCGGTGGATATATTTGAAGGTAGCTCGTTTAGCGATACGTATTCCGTTTCTTGCAATCTGCCCGATAGAACGGTTTGTAAATTTCGTTTAACAACATCGTTAGTATAATATACACCGCTGGTGTTGTTGATGTTGATTTTCTGATTATTGTTTCTAACGTCCGCTATTGTGACGTATTCACCGTTGTCGGTATATACGGTGTCGTCCAAATGTTGCTCTTTTTGTACGGGAGATTTTTTCATTGATAATTTCTGCGGAAATACTTCTTTGAGTTTGCACATTAAATTATTGAGCGGCAGTAGTCCGCTTTTATACGGACGCGATATGGCAGATTTTTTATTTTTCATATAGCTTAAAATGTTATGTTCGCTAGACTTTTTCGTTTCGCAGGGCGCTTCGGTTTTTAGCGGCTTTGTTGTGTCGTCTTTTTTAACATAAACGTTGTCGTAGTTTTTCATTTCATCGTTGAACACTAATGTGTCTAAATCTGTTTCTTGAGGTGGTAATTCCAACTTTGGTCTGTTTGAAATATGACCTTTTTGTGAAGAGTTATCTACGTTTTGTGTATTTTTATTAATAGAAAACGAGGAATGGTTCTTGTGTTCTTGCTTGGAACTTTTAACGCTCTCGTCGTCGGAATTATTAGGAGTTATGACACACATTGACGGTATGCGTGAGCTATTTATTGTAGTTTTGACTCGGATTCTTTCAATTCTGTCTACGCCTTCCAAGTCCGATGATTCCGAATAGTCAAGTTCTGAACAACTCAACTTTCCGCCGTGAGCGCTCGAAACAGAATCATCTATAGGCGAACTGGACGTATTATGACCGGAGTCAGGAGACTCTGCGCCAGTATTCTGTATATTTTGATTAGACACTTCATGAACGACGGCAACGACCGTTTCTTTAATTGCCGACTGAATAGATTCGTCTTTCTTTAACTGAGTTTGATAAGGAGAGGTATCGACAGTGGATTGGTAATTGAGTTTGTTATTTTTAGGAATTGTGTTCCTTTTAATAGTCCCCATCCATTCCGAATTTGATCCAGTTGTACTGTTTGAGCAACTCCTTTCTAAATTAATACTTGAACTACCTGAACTACTCCTGCTTTTGTTGAGCTTAGAAAGGGAGCTTTTCCGTTCAGGTACCGTCGGTCCAAGTACAAGAGAGCGATCGCTTCCGGCAGCTAATAGAGTCGTACATACTGTACCGGCGGAGCTCGTTGTCGTACTCGTCGACCCCTTGCCGAATAATTCGTATTCGCTTTCTGCCGTTAAAACAGTCTGATTACTAGAAGAATTTGAAAATGTATTCGTCGTATGCAGCGGCGTAATTGGCAGGCTGATTTCTTCTTCTTTGAGTGTTTTCAAACCTGAATCCATATGAAAAGAAGTATAATAACCTTCTGTATCGCATGAGAATTCAGAACTCGTTTCCATATCGTCATGAAGATCGTGTATAATATCTGGAGTCAATGTTCCTTCGCTTGTGACGCTTCCCGATCCAGAAGTATTTAAGAATCTTCTCCGGCTTACAATAGAGCTTGGGGGACCGTGCGGTACATTCAGTGAATTGCTAGACGTGGCCGCAGACGTTGTGCTTCTAGGTGCGGCTGTAGTCGATGTAATTTCTGAGCCGATGCTTGTACGACCAGATTCGGAGCTTGCAGACCAATTTCCGCTGGAAGAATGAGGCTCTTCTCTGACGGGGCCAACTGTTGTGTTTCCGGCGAGGCGTCGACGACGACTTGAAGAATTAACATCTCGTAATTTCACAGCTAAAGACATTGCACTTGACATCGGTACTGAGACAGGAATACCCATACTTTTTTCAGATGAGGAATATGAATTATTTCTTTCGTGAGAAATTTTTCTATCCTGTACTTTGTTACTATTACTTTTCCGTCTTCTCATTGTAACAGTTTCATAGATGTTGACATCATCAATATCTTGAACTGCAGGAGGAGATTTGTTGCTTTTATTCTTTTCCGCTTTGGATGCATCGCGCCCGGTGTCGCTCGGCGAACGACTAATGAGACGTAATCGACTGCGTCCCCATTGTCGCAGTGTGTTAAAGTGTGATTTTTTGTTTTGAACATCGAACGGGCTCTTCTTGAGTAGATCACTGGAATGTGAGCGCATAACGGCACCCGAGTCGGGACTCTCCGGTTCATCCACAGGGCTACAGGCGTCCCTGAGGTAAACATATTAAGGAAATTAGTATGGAAATCTAACATCAATTATTTCAAAGCCAAATTATTAGTCAAAATTTGCAAAATTTTCACCGGAAATCCATTCAAATGCTCGATATGACGACACAAAAATAAATGTTAATATTCTTTCCAATAAAATTTTGCAAACAGAATGAAAAATTAAATAAATTAAATACTCAATAAACACAAATCTGTACATTTTTGTACAAGAAGCTTAACAAAAATGTGAATAGTCAATTCAATTTAGTAACAAAATTTGATATGCTTTCTCGTGCTAAGAAAAGTTACTGTTAATTTGATTGGGATTATAAAAGCAAACATACCACACACTTAGTGCAAAGCTTTAATATAATCGGTTGTGGTGTTGTTCGCATATATGCAGAATGTGTTTTGAGATTTTATCATATTGAGGGCCTTAACTAATGATATGGTAAATAATTGAAGACACTTTTAATTGTGTTTGAATAGCGAGGATATATGAACGTATATCATTAACCAAAGCCCAAAATGATGTGATAACTAAGAAGCCGCTAAAAAGCTTACCCTGCTATTGCATCTCTAATTTCTTTCTGATCAGTGCCAGTTATTGTGTTTCGTCTTTTACCGCGTGGTTTTCTCGATCGCGTCCTTCTTCTTACAGTTTGCGAGTCTCCGGTCTGATTTCGATCGCAGCTGGTATCAACGTAAAGTAGTGATCTCCGCGACGTGCACATTCTATCGAATCCTTTGCCGGACGTGTCGATTGGGACTAATTCTGGTGCGAATCTATACAATAGCATATTGATTAGTATACATTGAATGGCGTTATATTGGATATTTTATATTTAGATAAATGCATTACTTGGAGGCAATTGCAATAAATTGCTCTTCGGGACTGGGTAGTTTATGATCGAGTGGTTCATCGTCCCCGGAACTAAAACCGCAGCCATCGGATACATCATCAGGCGTTAAGGTAACGTTGGTGGTGATTCTGTTTAAAGCACCCGGAGCGACTGTTACATCACCGAGAGCTTCAGTTGACGTCCATTTGCGTAGTTCTTCAATGGCTGCCGGCTGAAATTATATGTTTAATTTTATAAGTTGTGGTTCATTTATTGTAAATTTGTTCAATATTTTATACAATTTTTTTTTAAAATTTAATTACAAAATTGTATTTAAAAAATATTATTATTTTATAAAAATCCGTTAGAGCTGTTGTTGTTGTTAAAATGCATCAGACGACTGTAAAACGAAAGAAATAAAACACAATGCGACCGTTTCGGTATTTCGATGTCCATATAAGGAAACCTGATCGGTTTATGGACAAAAAGAAAGGAAGCTGAGAATGTAGGAAGTCTACAGAAGAATAATATTCTTCAAAATTACTGGGATGAATTTCGGCTCGCTTTGATGAGGAAAACCGGTTCCTCGACCACAAGTCCGGTTAAAAGAATTTACTCGTCCTTTGTAGTCCATCAGTTGGGCGCACCATTGAATGCTCGGCTCCAGATGGATCAATGGTGCATCTTCGATCCCATATACATGTGTTATGATTTATATTTTTAAATATGAACGGATGAAAAAAATGCGATATACCAGTCTAGTTTCGATGTCGACGTCAATTTTTTCACGAAGCTTTCGTTGTCGGGCTCCCAATACAGGGGTACATAGCAGAGGTAGTGAATGACGAGATGTATCTCCAGGACTTCCAGATACCACAATCCGCCCTGCTGATGCATATAAATCTGTCACACATTGTGGTCTGAAAAAAGACAAATAAACGATTAAGCTAAATGAAAAATTAATTTAAAAATGTAGACAATGGATGTGTATAAATACCTAGTATCAGCTGTGAAAATATCAGCTGTTAAATCTGGTTTGGACGAGAAGTGATTCCTTCGAATTGCAAAAGCTGATAGATCTCCTTCAGCTGAAATAGAAATAAAAAAATCAATATAATGGAATCCAGAGGCAATTATTTATGCATGTTTACGGTAGTGATGTGATGAGTCGACAACATGTCATAAAGTGGGTTAGATTGTTCAGAGAAGGCCGTACTGATACGACGAGTGTGAAATGATCGCTATGTGATGCTTTATGACTTTCTCGAAGAATTTCCTGACATTTCTCGAAGTCTTCTCGGTGATATTGCGCCGAAAAAACTTGGTTACGAAAAGTTGTGTGCGAGATAGGCGCCCAGAAAGTTTACACCAGAGTACCGTTAAACACTCTAGGACCCTATCATGATCTATCACGATAGAGTTGTTCAGTTATTATTGCTTATTAATATGTTGCGAAAATAAAAGGACAGGGTTACCGTGCAAGCCTGCCAGTTTACTTCTGAAGGCGTAGATTGTGCAAAGGAGTAGTGATACTTCGCTAATGACGCCACTCCAGAACAGTCAATGGGGAATAACATAATTGGTCAACGATAAGAATGATACGAGTATCTTAATTATCAAAACAAACGCCTGCTCTCAAGACAACACGAAAGAAAGTCGTCTTATCTTTGTTGGAAGAGCTTAATAGCTTATCCGACGATAGTGATCGAGTTAAAAAGAGAAGAGACTTGTCACTGGAGATGAAAGTTGGATACTCTATGAGAATATCCAACGTAAACGGTCTTGGACCAAGGGTACAGAAGCTTTAACTGTAGCTAAACCTGGTCTACATCCAAAAAAAGTTTTGCTATGCATTTGGTGGGACTGGAAGGGGGTAGTTTATTATGAGCTACTTCAGCAATTGCCAGAAAGAGGATGCAATTTCCAGAAAACGACCAGAATTAGCGAACAGACGAGGCGTTGTTTTTCATCACGATAACGCCAGGCCTCATGTGTCTTTGCCCGTCAGAAATAAATCATGATCATTTGACTGGGATGTTTTACCACATCCTCCATACTCTCCGGACATTGCCCCTTCAGATTGTTATTTATATCTTTCATTGAAAAATTCTTTATGTCGTAAAAATTTTAATTCACAAAATGATATAAAAATGTACCTTGATCAATATTTTGCCAACAAATTTGGGAAATTTTGGCAAGAAGGCATTATGAGGCTTCTGGAGAGATGGGAAAAGGTAACAGAACAGAATGGATCATATATTATCCAATAAATTTTGATGTAATATAAATTATTGTTTATTTTTTCTTAATATGAAAACGAAAGAAACTTATTGGACACCCTAATATATAACCCCAACTTATGAATACAATTCTGCGAATTTAAAATTGAAAAGGATTTATCGAATCCAATATTTCTGCCATCTACTCTATCGTGGTCTCACAAGATCTCAATGACAAGAAATACGGGAAGAGCGTCCGTCTTCTCAGTAGCGTAGGGATGCGCCCTCGAAACGCACTTTCAGTAGACGACGGTTCTCCTTGTCGTCGAAAAGAAAGGAAATAAATTATATCGTTGCTTAGCATACAGAGGGTTAATATACAATGACAATAATTAATTAAATTCACACCGCGAATAAACAACATCGCATAGCGAGTGCTCCAATTAAATCACGTTTGATAGAGCAACAGCTTAAACAAATATCTCATGAGAAGCAGCGAATAGTGTGATTATTAACAAAATACAAGTTTGCAAGAAATGCATGGAGTCCAGTTACTTTTTTTCCTAGCAAGTGATAAGTCGAAGACCTTTGAGCTGAGAACACATCAGAATCCCTCCTACTTTTTTATTATATTAAAATAGGCAAACCCAACACTGAAAAATGAGCGCATGAATATTTTATTCTTTTGAGCGTTCTTAGGGAAACACAGACGGACATCACACGCGCGCAATGAAAATAATAAAGTAAGCTTACCATAGCTCGTATAACGCCTTGTAATATTTTTCCTTGTATCAAAATGTACACTTTTTTTCCTAATTTCAATCATACTTGAACATGAGTTGCGATCAACGACATCGGATTTGGACTGTTCGGTATTGGATTTTATCCGTCAATTTTCAATTTATCAGCCAGATATGGAAGTTCTTCTAATCTTATCGCCGGATAAAGTTATCTTTATATTGGCAATGTGCATTTCTTGAGAACTCGATCGTAAAAAACGAGACGCATGATCTTATGTGTGCTATTTGATATGAATTCCCATCAATGAGTTGTTGTTGGAATTGTTGGGCTTGAACTTCAAACTTCATGCGAAGACCCAGCAATCGAATGGTCGGCACAAAGGCATTGAGTTCCATTCAAATTTAGAGGAAGGATGAATTTCCGCAATAATTGGAGCCAATTTAAACCCTACTCACGGCGAACTTTGCAGAAGGATTGCAATTCAAATTTATTCAACGATTCCACACTGCGAAGGCGTTAATTAAGGGAGATCTTCTAAGATCTTGGGCGGAAGACGGAAGTAAAATGATGGATATGATCCATCGTATGGGGATTGCAGCACTGTGAGCCAATTTGGTCGAATAATTCAATTAATTAAATTATTGTCAAATCGTGACCATATGGTAACGGTGAATATAATTGTTATCTTGTCCGATACATGATGAAAGACATTATATGTGGTAGTTTTTAGAAATTTGTTTCAAATATCGATGTTTTTAATAAGACAAGAGTGTTCATATGGTCACAAAATAATTATTTGCAAGCTTTGGACCGAGAGAGATCCCAGAAATTTTTGGGCAAACTTCTCTCCCTCTCTTAAGGCTTTTAAATGACTGCGACCTCGATTATTCTACAAGTTTTAATATCTGAGAAACAGCGTCACACGTATTCGAGGAAGCTAAGCGAAAGAGGGGCCATCAATAATCCCACGAAATGCGCCCGCGACGACCAAATCAGTGGATTCACACGCACGCCATGAAATAATTCCAAGATATAGAGTAATTATGTTATAACATAATGGAGTCTCTCGGTCGAATTCTCGAGCATATCGTTTCCTTCGTCGCCTGCAACAATTGTCGATTGTCGCGTTGTTCTGCTGCATATATCGTCACATCGTGGGGTTACTTGGAGCACAGAGCACTTCGTATCACTCAAGACGATCTCGATGCTACGCTTTTGAAAGGCGCACGGTTCTCGTTTTTTGACGGTATATCTCTTTGGCGTTCAATAGGAGGCACAAAGATAGAAAGAGGATAAAATTAAAATATTTAATTTGCTATGATTCCAAGGCAATTTCATAGTGGACATGCCACATTGCGAGGCGGACGGATGAAATACGTATGGGTAGTACATGTATGACAAAACCGTACCGAGGGTATGAAGCGCCCGTGGCGAGTATCTATTTTGCGACCCCCCCACTCCCCCTCTAGAAGATAGAGTGGCCACAAGGTTTGTGTGTCCAACCTGTCCGCTTTTCAAACCGCTGACACGACAAATCAGCGCTTTGCGATCAGACTCCATTCCTAACGGATCTCCGTATGGACACAAGATCGGGGAAAGTTCAAACCTGAAAAACGAAACCCTAAACCATTCGTGCCCTGTGAGTAACTGAGACGTCCAGTAATCTCGAATCATAATCTATTATCAATATTCGAAAATGGCGTAAGCCGAACGTTCCCAGTCCGCATGATTCGGCTGGAAAATTTCGTCCACTTATTGCAAAGGATTGCGCAAGTAACATAGGCATAGTATAATATATAAAAATCAATGTTTGTTTGTCCGTATTTAATGCGCTGCCATACCGTTCATCCGATTGCGATAAAACTTTGTCAACTTATTATTTACACTTGCGGGAATAACATAGGCATAGTAAACATATTGTTTGTGTACCCGGTTTGTTATGCGAGACGTGGCATTGCAACGCATGCCGGGTAACCACTAGTATATTATAAAAACGGGAAGAATCAATCAGTGTCGATTCTTGTAAAGTAGAAAGGTCACCATGTGACGCTTGACGACCTTTACAAAGAGTTTCCTGGCATTTCTCAAAGTCTCCTTGATGATAGTGTGTCAGAAAAACTTGGTTACAAGAAACTGTGTGTGAGGTGTGTATTCAGAATGCTCACACCGTGATTTTTTTGGATCGTTTTACACAAGAAGGAGAAGTTTTTCTGAATGCTCCAGAATCCAAAAAACAATCAAATTAAAGCTGGCGATGGAGGTCTATTACATTGGCATACAAAAATTGGTGCCCCGACTACAGAAATGTCTCGATTTCGATGGCGATTGCGTTGAAAAATAGCTTAATATATTTGTGATCTTATATTTCTCAATACAAAAATATTGAGAAATAAACGTAATTATATTCGAACGTAGAACCTTTTATTGGGAGTCGCTTAGTGAAATAAACAAGACGTTCGAAGCAGACGTGCAAAACGTGACCAATTATATGACAGAGACTTAAGGCTGTTAAATGTGGTCGTCAGCGTCATTACTTATATAACTACCTAGCAGCTCGGATTAAGCAACATTGTTTGTTCAAATTCTGAAATTTCACAATGGGGATCAATCCGTCCTTCGGATTGGATCAAAGCTGAAAGTTGCTGACGCATCCAGAAATACTATTGGGAGCGTCTTAATCGCATTTACTTTAAAGCCAGCAAAGCAAAACAAACAATTACCGCAGCGATTGGATGGCAATTCTGGCCAAACGCTGTTTATTTGCACCGATTAAAATGTTTAAAAGGATCGGATCACGGCTTATAAGATTCCCGTGGAAGCTCATGAATACGTCCTGCAGCAGCTTCCTTTTGCAAATCACGACCCAGTAGCGGGCGTGGAATGGTTCGAAGTGTATATATCTTGCATCTTGAGCATCGGGAGCAAACGTAATTGCATTCGGTCCTAACGGACATGTGGATGTTGTAATTCTTCAGAGACGACATTGAATAATCACCGGGTGATTCCTATCTGCGATGCATGGCTCGCATCCAGAGCAAAAGCATTCTAAACCAAGGTTGTTAAACTGGTGCAAGCAGCCGACCGTGATTCCTGGCTAAATTTAGTTGACTGTGGACTTGGACAGGCCTGTGTCCGAGCAATCAGTTTTCGTCAGTCGTGATTTATGGGCTGGCTGGAGATTCCTTGTCCGCTATTTTGCAGAGGTGCTGTTGCATCTTGGCAGTTGGGCGAGCCAACCGGTAGAAGATAGTGGGTCGCAAATTTGTTGAAGAAAGAACAAGAAGGCATAGACATAACTACAATAGACATAACCCTGCCATTGCTGCCAAGTGACGATAATCTGGATATGGTTGTTGATGCCCAGAGCCGTAACAAGGGTATGACGCGCCCGTGGCAAGTATCTAATTATATTAAATACTATTATAATGGATGCTTTAAAATAATATACAAAGATAGTCCCAAAACTACCCGACCTAATGGATGGTCACTGTTAAAAAAAATAATATGATAGAAAATGTCTAGACGCTACGTTGCTTCCGTGATCGTACAAATCATATAAAATGCCGCAAAAGGCCCTAAAAGAGGACGGAGTGGCCATAGGGTTTGTATGTTCAATCGGTCCACTTTTCGGATCGCTGATATGACAAATGAGCGCTTTGCGATCGGATGCCATGCCTGAACATATCTACAGAATTATTACAAACTCTTATTATGAAATGAAGTTGTCTGAGGAAGACTGATCGGGTGCCACGTCATCTTGCATTCTCATACGTTGATTGCAGATCGTAGACAGAAACGGAGAGAGTGTCTTGCGTCTGACCATACACACGTACATCGTACGATTGTATCGATTAATAACGATAATCCAAATGTATCAATTGATAATGATAACTCAAATTTATCGATTTTGTTGCTAAGACTGAAGACACACATGCGTATTGTCAGGGCCGTAACTAGGGGGTTGCAAAACAGGCGCCTGCCATGGGCGCAACAGGGCATGGGGTGCAAAACGCAGGATACCGATCTGATTGAAAGTTGAGCGGGGGCGCCCCGCTTCAACGCGTTCATCAAGATGGCTGCGCTAGCGCGCGGGTTCGTTCTTCTCTCAGACCGTTGCGTAACCGGACGGATGAGGAAAGGTGGAGGGTTGTTGAACAGAAAAACTTCTTTGGTAACTTCTTTATTATACACGAGAGATCTGGCTGCGGGAAGGACGTCCTCCCGCAGTCAAGGCTATCCGTAAGTCTATATCGTAAGGCTATATCATACGAGTCGTACACTCTCGTTTAAACTCTGCCACTCAACATCTTACTGTTGTAAACGAAAGAGCAGACTCATCGTTTATCCTCGTTACGGCTCTGTGTATTGTTTATGTTTACGCGAATATATGAGCGAATATTGCGTGCTATCAACAGTGTTAAGGTTCATTTATTGATATACAAGATTGACGCACGCTGCGCGGTCCTGAGAGAAAAGTGGATTTATGTGGACTATGAGCGATGCGCATACGAATATACCATCTATTACGTTTATGTCGATTTAAAATCAATTCACTAATCCGAAAATTAATAAAGAATCGACTTCAATCGATCAATTTTATAGTCGTATCCGTAATTGAACTACATCCATGTAATATGCACAAGAAATAATGGCACGATATTCATTTGGAATTGAGCGATAGTTTGACAATGCTATTTACCGTTACCGTGTGATCATGCTCGTCTTTAAACGGTCAGATTGTTAAAAGATCTCGATATCGCGCACATCGGCGAATTAATTGATATGCCATGAGATCAATGCAGTCAAATCGAGATGGAAAGCTTTCAAAATAGATTTATCTGTAATTATAACTTCCGCTTCTTATTGAGTAGATTTTGATCGATTTATTTGGAGCATGAAGAAGATTTGCGTAAGATTTGACGAATTAGGAATGATTGGGTCATGTTGCGCAGAATAACTTGATATACATTGATTATGCAACTAATGACGTTAAAATCTGCTCGAGGGCAGGGCTGTCATTCAAGCTCCGTTATGCTCAGATGACGATTAATATTTATCAACATCGATACCCATTACTATCTAATAGTCTAGCATTTGAACGTCATATATATAGACGCCACGTCGCTTCCTCGATCGTACAGATTATAGAGGATGTCGCAAAATGTCCCGAAAGAGGACGGAGTGGCCATAAGGTTTGTATGCTCAATCAGTCCGTTTTTTGGACCACTGAATGAACGGCTCGCGATCGGATGCCATACCTGAACATGACGATAACGAAGAAAAGATGGATTAGTCAACTTAGTGTATATTATAAAACGGACAGAGTCCCAATCCAAAGCCCAGTTGCGCCCGTGGCGGGCGCCTGCTTTGCCACGCCCTTGTTACGACCCTGGCCAGATATCTGAGATGCTGAGGGGTTTTAAATTTGAATTCATTTAAATAAATCGTTTTGATAGCGTTCGGATACAGATACGGGGTGCCTCGCGCATTGAAAAGATTAATAACTTTTTTGGGGTCAGCGGCTCAATTTGTAGCTTATTTTATTTTTTTAAATAAAAAAAAGCATGCAAGAACTCCACCAATAAAATTTCTTGATTACGAGCACTTCCAAGATATGTGGTTGTAAAATAATTTTTCCCATAAAAAGGTTGTTAAATGCAGCCTTCTCCTCTGTTCTGCTTAATGTTATACCATGAAATGGTCACAGGAGTTTCCTAATTTTAATATGAGCCTACGAAGGTAATACAGGAACGAGCTTCATTGCAAATGGGGAATAAAATGAACCTGTTGTATTAAGCACTTCCATGTATTTTAAAGTTATAACAATGCGTTGGCAAATGGTCATCCAGCGCTTAAGAAGAAAACCCTCAAATGAAATTTGGCGGCTTGTAAAATCAATTTTAGGACGTGTTTCCAGTGTCTTCCAGACGTTAAAAAGTCTGAGCATTTCTGGATGCGTTCCAAGACTTTGTGTTATTTATTGGTCTTTGCAGACGATCTGCACCACTGCACATATGAAAGTAGCTCTTGCAAAATAAAAACCCCCCCAAAACCGCCTCCTCCGATTTTCTCACGCAGACGCATCGCCTATTATTTTTTAATTAAAACATCAGATCGAATAACTCCTCATCGTAAATGAGAGATCTAAGGACAGCCACCTGAGGATTAACCGGCAAAAAGTAGTTCTTGGCGCAAAATCGTTTATGGCAAGACGGCCGACAGGTAATAAATCCGCAATGTTGCTCTGCCGTCACGAAGAGATCTTGCTGCTTTTCGCCTTTCGAAACGAATTTACGAAGATATGTGTGAAATTGAAAAATGGTCATCCTTAGAACGAGCGATTCGAATCAAAGGATCATATTTCTAAGTTCGCAGAAAAATACCACGCGTCAAGGAGTCGTCCAGTACTGAGAAGTAAAGCAATATTCAGAACTATATATTTATCGTTATCATATTGATATTGCAAACAAGTAAACTTACATCATCTATTAGGTAATACCATGTTTAATGTCGTTTTTTAAATGAAAATAATTTATTTCATTACTATGGCGTTATGTGTATCATACATTCACCTCCACATGCGCTCGATATTGAAGGCAGTATGATTTCCTAATAGACAGTTATTTTTCAACTCCAGAAAATTATCTGGGTGAATATTTCGAAGGAAGCGAGGAACAGAACTCAAAGATGACATTATTTATGTCTAACCATTACTGAATTTAGTATACATTTGCTAAAATTTTAGGCAATCCATGCATCAAGTAAAAAAAAATAATATGCCAAAAAGTTTATTTTTGTGTTAACACATTATAATCCGGGCGTTCCGCATTAAACTTCGCCTGAAGTCCGGACGAATTTGACCTAAAATGCATTAAATCCAGATTGCATAAAGTAATTCTAATAAAAAAGGAAATAAGTACACATGAGTCTGTTTTTATGCGGATCTTTTTTGTGCGATTTTGTAGTTATGCGCTTTTCAAAAATAATGGAAACCATCCATCATTTTTATATAGATGACAAAGCTTTTTTTATGCGAATGCGCATAAAAAAAATCTAAAATAAACACTAGTGCAAGTTACAACCGTTAAAGTTATCCATATTTAGAACATCCAAATATGAAAGTAGTGTTTTTTTTTCACCCAACACATCATGCTTAATTCAGCCACTAGATCAGGGCATCATTTCAAGTTTTAAAACGTATTATAATAATAACGCTTATTAACATATACTAGATAAATTAGAGAATGAGTAATTAACTGTACCTGAAGTTTGGAAAAAGTTTTCAATTTTGGACTGTATTATATCTTAGCGAGCTTAAAAATTGCGTAAAAAATAATGGTTAGATCGTCGCAAAGTTTTTTTAATGCGATTTTTGTTACGTTCTATCACATTGATTTGAAGTTATGCGGTTTTTTTAAAAATAAAGGAACCTATCCCTCAGTTTTCCATGTAGTTCAAGTCTTTTTTTTATGCGACTCCCCGTGAAGCTTATTTATTGCATAAAATCAGACCCAAGTGTATTATAACGATTTCAATTCAGTTTCATCGAAGAATTTCCGTTTATCAAATAAACCGTTGCAATTACAGAGTTCAGAATAACAAAAGATTATTCAAACATGTTGTTTTGTCTAAATTTCAAATATAGCTTGGGCTACTGCATTTTTTTTTAAAAATAACGTGCAGAGGCCATCAATTCATTTTCTATCCTTATTAGCATTAATATATTTTTTTAAAATACAATTTGCTATATTTTGTCGACGGGTGACATTTCTATATATATTTTATACGATTAAAATGTTGACACGTGTGTACTGTCTTCCATAGAAGAAATTAAAATATGTATTAAAGCGAAGGAGCCGCGTGCGAGTTCGCTTTGCTTTGCTTTGCAGCAGGAAGGACGTCCTCCCGCAGCCAAGGCTAACTGATGAATCCTCACTAATTCAGACGCAATATGTTCGCAGCGCCACGGAAGATGGCGCTGTTAAATTAACACATTGCGCCTAAAGAGAGACGAAAGATGTCGCTGTTCGTGTGTAATTTTTTGAAGCAAAATCTGAGTCATTCTCATCAAGCATTAAACGCGGACACGGACTGTAAAGTGTTAAGGTGCCATATTCGTTATCAAATATAAGCGATCCTCATGCGAGACATTTATAGGGATAAAGTATTTTAATGTGATCTCATTGTCTCCCATATTTGATTAAATTAGAATAAGAAATAAGGTTGGATCAAACGCCCGTACCATAAAGTGTTAATACGGTGCATGTATACATTTATAAATTATGAATTTGGTATGAATTATGTTTTATTAAGGCTTCAAACCGTTACAAATATTTATATCGGTTCGGTTATGGTTTTCGCTTCGGGGAAAACATCGGTTTTCGGTTCAGCTCCGGTTCGAATCCCTATGTTTTATATCTTTCAAATGATCAGTATTTCGATTGATTCGTATATACTGACTTCCTTTGATCATGTTTAAATGTCATCATTGATAAATTGGAATTTATAGGAAGATCTAACAGTAATCATGTAAAATTTGAAGATGTTGAAGTTCTTAGTTGTCATAGATCCATATTTAAAGTTGAACATTGGACTAAGTACTTTAGTTTAAATGGGGAAGAAAGTGGACTGAAGATTTTTGGACATTTATCATTAAAAATTGGAAAGCGTCTCGAGAAGGTTGACTTGATCCGTTAAGAGAACTTGGAATTAATTAGTGAAAGTCTTGACCATCGATTCCAGACTTTGATAGTGGGTGACGAAGCATAGATATCCTGTGAAACAGAAGACTATCCTCAGTCATTGATAATGGTTTCATCTATTGAAATAGATTTTTGCTATAAGACTACCATAATAAGAACGACTTATGCCCACACAATTACTTCCTTGCGAGGCCATCTAAGAGGAAAGGCGGATTGCTCTTAGATGACAGTACATCAACAATTAAACCACCCACCGAATAATTCAGATCAAGCATCCTAAGAGCATAGTAACTCTATAGTTCATACTCAATCTATACAGTGTTTTAAGGCTTATATTAAATATTGTATAATTCAATACATTCGTAGGCTGAAAGAATATATAATCTCAATTGGATGGGAGCGGAAGAAAATGAGGAAAAAAAGGTCTGACCGTGTTTTCTGCAACATTTTCTTTCGTATTTAGACGAAAACGTCGCATTAAAGCGTCCGAAACGTCCAGATAAGAAGACTTTTATCCCCGCCAGGAGGATTCTCGAGATGCGAAAGCTCGTCGTTATTTCTCATTTCCCGTTAAACAACTTTTTTTTAAAGGAGCGGTCCAACCGTATATGGAAAGATAACTACATTTGTAGATTACGTGCCTGCACTCGAGATAGTTTTGTAGGAGGGTTTTTAAGGAAATTTAATCAGAAATGTAGAAGACGACCTCGTCATTCCACGCACTATCCTTTGTTCGTGGAAAAAGCTTCGTCAATAGCAATCTTATTGTTTGGCGGGACGTTTTTGGTCACATGTTGGATGTGAACTGCTTGTTTGGATCACTTTTTTTGCACTCTTAACTGTTCGAGGGCAGGGCCATCGCCTCATGCTCTGCGATATTCGATTGAAGATTTCTGATCCTCATTTACAATTTGTGTCAACGAGTTTTTGTCGAAATGTTGAATTCTATAGAATTTGTCAATGTTGTATGATTGAAATGAAAGGGCCAAGAAGATATGATCAGAAGAATTTCACAAGTGCATATCCATTATTTGGTATTGTTTAAACAAAATCTTCCAACCAATAACTCTAACAAGTCAAATAATACTAGATCAAATACGAAAATGAATGGTCGTACAAATATCCCACTTCTGACACCAATGAAGCATACGGGGCCACCCCGCTTCAATGTATGACACAGGTTGGTTCTGCTTTCAGGCCGTTATGGAGCCGGACAGATGGGATGGAGATGGACGAGTGTCGAATATAATGTCTATCGTTTTAGATCTGGCTGTGGGAAGGACGTCCTTCCGCAACCGAGGCTATCCGTCGTTGTTCGTGTGCGCAACGCCGATTCTTAAATTGACACATTGCGCATAAAAAGAGACGGTAGATATCGCCGTTGATCCGCTCGTTGATCGAGTGGATCTCATTTAGACAGGTCGTCACCAGAATTTTGGCTTTTTGTAAATTTAATAATTCATCTCCACACCTATGTACATGTGGCAAATTTACAGCCTCAAAAAGTTTTTGATTCATCGCGTAATTTAAGAAATCGCTAAAGAATATTTTTTTAAAATACGATTATGTTTAAAAAAATCAAATCTTTTATAGCGTCCACTTCTATAGAGTTTTCTCCCTATAGCTGCTGAAAAACATTCCAAGGATATTAATTACAATACCATGGAATAAATTATGATCAAGTCAATCGATTCATACGATTTTTTTTAATGCAATAGGATTTTTTTTAATGCAAAAAACTAAATGTCAAATTCAAAAACATATTTAAGGTTGATATGAATTTGTAAAAAATATAAAGAAAATAGAGGGGTTATCCAAAACAGAAAAAAAATAGCAGGGGGTTTGCGAGGCAAAAAAGTTTGGCGATCTATGCTTTAAAGTCTTGTTTGTCTTATTTTTACTTTTACTTATTTGTATAGTGGGTTATTTCTTGGACTATTAAGTCATTCCGGTCCGCTTACTTAAAAAATTACGTTTCGCGCGACAAAATTATTTAAATTATAAAACAAAGATTTGAACATGTACGCTACAAGATTTTTATCTTGAATGACACGTATGAATATCAAATTCTACCTGCGTTTATTTTAAGTTCTGATTTTGTATAATTGCCCTCCAAACATATATTTTATGAACCACACAAGTCTCAACTACAAGAAAATCAATATCAAATATAGAATTAGAATTATTTTGGGAATTTCTCTAAACTCCACACGAACTCCAGGCGACACTTCATGCGAAAAACGGCTGGCAAGAATGTGTTAATGTAAAAGTTTTACTAAAATCCAGATCGTGGGCAATTATTTTACTACAACGACGAATTTTGGAGATTGGATATATGTATGAATCTTTCTGATTTAGTTCGATATATGAATGAAAGTGTTCGATTTAGTGTTGCTTCGATACAAATAAATTGATTGAAAAACCATTTTTATCTTTTATGGACTCGAAAGTAGCGTGGGAGAAGACCAAAGCAATTCAAAGAAGATTCTTCGAGCTGCGAGACAAACCTTCATCAGGAATGCTCCTCGACCATCCTCGATCAAAAGACGGTGAACAAATCCCTGCCCACCACAAGGTACAACCGCCCAAAGACACGGACCGACACTCTGCAGCCATTGTGGCACATCATGTTCACGACGAGCGTTACGGCACGTTTGCTTCCAAACATTTTTTACTTACAGTAAAAAAGTTTTTGATGCCTTTTTTTTATTTGCCAAGGCTTTGATATTAGAACGAGCCGACTTTATTATTTTACACATGGGTATTGAGAGTTTGACAGCTTCAGGTTGTGGCGTATCGTGAATCGTGACCCATAAATTGGGCCCTATAAATCACGCCACGCCAGAGAAGTCTCAAAGATTGCTCTCTTTGATTTTGAAGCAATATTATGCTGCATCAAAATCCGATTATTAATCTCGGAATCAATATATTTTAATGAGAAAATCAGATAATGAGGCCCATATGTAGACTATGTTGCGATATAAATCACAAGGTCCATAACAAAAAATCAAGCGGCAAACTAATCCGCCTACTTATTAAATAATGCATAATCGATCTAATTGCATTGTTACCATATGCAATACTTGTGGGCTTGAAATAAAGATTTTTTGTCGTTGTTATAAATGCATTTTGATTTTGTATTACATTGTGGTCTGAAAGCAATGTTCACGTTAATACATTCCAGTCGGGACACGGGCTAATTGGGGACTCGTTGGTTAGGTTTGGGCTTTCAACAACTTCGTATTGTCCATTCTGTGGACATTTTCAGGCATGACGTCCGATCGCGAGGCGTTCCTTCCTTGTATCAGTGGTCTGAAATTCGGTCCGGTTGGACACGGAAATCTTATGGCCATTCCTTCTAATTATAGGGCATTTAGAGCTTTTTGTAAAAGTTTTGGGAGAAAACGCATCCCCGGGGCGATCTCCATCGGGTCTTAGAGGTCCTTTTTTGTGACCGGTAGCGATTAGTGGGTTCGCACCCTTTTTTTTCGGGGCCGCAAGTGAAACTCAAAACTTTTGCCTACACTATACAACATATATTCATATAATTATTTTCATCTATTTAATTTTTAAGCAGCTTTCATCTACAAAAATATATATATATCCTAGCCTAAGAATCTCAAAGTAAAATTAGAATCTTTAGCTAGCTTTCCCCTTGCTTAGAGCGCAAGTGACTGCAAGAAGTGGAGAAGGAGCGTGTTTTTGCAGACATGGAATTTTAATTTCACGGTTTTGTTCACCGTTCAGTGTTAAATTTTCAGTGTAAAAACCTGGTACCGTTGCTACATGTCGTGGTGGATTTATGTTTCGGAGAAGAATTATAGGCACGCCAATTTTCAATGTTAAAATAGCCCATTCAAATAGCTTTTTTATATAGAATGAAAGACTAATTGAATGTTGTTCTAATTTTACGAAATTAGAATATATGAATGATTGATTTGTTAAATGGCATTATCGCCTCTCGGCATAGTTGATAAAAGGCTTTGTTTACCTTAGCAAAGCGGATCAGACAGATGGATAGACGGACACACATTGATTTTTATATATATAGATAGATAATAATTAAAGCTATGTCGTTACGTTGCGTTTCCCGTATCTACCGATAGTACCCAAAAAGCGCACATATGCGTAGCCCGACGGGAATGCGTTAATATTAATGTATGAACATTTGGCATTTCATTATACAATTAGCTGATATGAAGTAAATACATTTATCAAAATGTATGGTTAAAGCTCACTTTAAAAACATGGTGTCCCTTAATAACACGTCCCTCATTTAAGATTAAGGCTTTCTGAGTTGCCATCCTGTCGCCAAACTTTTTATGCGAAGGATTTGATTTTCAGCCTGGCGAGATTTATTCGGTCAGGTGATTGATGAACATGGATTAAAGAAAGCATGGACTTTCATTCGCTTCTTCCCTTTAATATTAAATTTGGGCAAAAAAATAAGAACGACCCCAAAATTCTCCGCCATTTTTATGATTTCTTTCCTTTTTAGTATAAGCAAAAATCGGTTTTTACATCATAAATGATATTTAACTTTGTTCTAAACTCAATTTTTGTTTTAGCCATAATAATATGTTGCAACCATTGACCCTATGAATAAACCATGCCTTCGAGCAATATTACCGAAAATAATTGATATAATGTAATTGCCAATACGAAAGAATAATAATATACTCCACGAGTAATTGGTATTTAAATGTTATCTATGATCGAATCTGGAGGTCATGGACATGTGCGCCGAATTGTCGATTGTGAGCTTCATTTAAATTCGTTGTTTCTTTTGTAGCATCGTACAGAACCACTCAAGTAAGATTCAGGTTCAAATATCAGCAAATCAACAAGGATTGCGAAAATAAATTAGAAAATGTGTCGAATCGAAGCATGTCAAACGCCACAAAGAGTGTTGAATGATAAAAGCAACAAATAGATGCGATTGAAATGTGACGTTGAAGATGTGTGCTCCAAATACCTTGGATTTTAAGATTAACAAATATTTCAATCTAATGGTGGACATGCTTGATAGATTGTTGATGTTATTTGACGTATTTTGTAATTATTCGGACGCTTGCCTAGAATTCAGATTTAAATCCGCGGTACGATCTTATCTCATCGAGGGCAGGGCTATCGCTTTTTTCATCCACATACACAACAAATAAATATTGAGATCATCAACAGGTGTATCTATCCATTACCATCTAGACACATTGTACTGAAGATATGACTCAGTGAACAAGCATCACGATGTTAACAAAAAAACCTGGAATCTGGAAGACTTGAGGTAACCATTGCGGGAATTCATGGAACTGGACTTCGATGAAAAGGAGCAGTTGATGACCATATCGAACAAGCAACCAAAAAGTATTATTGTCGCACAAGAAGAAACATTCGGGTCTATTTATGCGATTGAAACAGATTTATATTATATGAAAATGCGTTCACTCATTTAAATATACTATTTAAAATAAAGAACGTAAATCATTGACGTTATATTATGGGGCACGCCACATGAACGTTCGGAATTCGTAGTTGAGAATTAAAACGACATAGCATTTAGGAAACATAATAAATTCAATCAAAATAATTTCTATTGGCTTCAATAGTTATTAGCCAATAAAAAACCCCATTGTTTATTCTATTTTTATAAAAGTTTGTACTTTTATGACCAATAAATTATTTAAATCTTCAAAAGACACAACCGCGATCCTTGAAAATCATTGAAAACAATAGAATTGGTATCACTGACCGTATTTAAATACGAGGCTCATCCAAAAATTAAGGTTACAATATGTGTGTATTAGGTTGAGTCATAAATAGTTGCCGGCGCATAATTATTCGGTTTTATCCCTTGATAAGTAATCCGTAATGATGATTATAGGGTATCATTAGATAGGTATGAGTCCCATCAGTCTTTCGATAGAAGTTGACCGTGTTATGTCTTATGTTATAGTATTTTTTTACCCGTAAAATGGAAAATCAAAATGTGCATTTTCGTCATATAATGCTTTGGGAGTTTAAAAAAAGGCAATAGTGGTACGGTTACGGCTAAAAAATAAGCGATATATACGGCGAAGGAGCAAAAGAGCTTGATAAAGATCAATCACTATTAATTCTGTTCTTCGCAGATGAAAAAATAAGTGAATCACGCTTTTGAAAATTTCTTTTCATTTAAATATACTGAATTTTATGAAGAGGGTATTGATAAGTTACCAGCAAAATGAGAGAAAGTATTCACTAATAAAGATGAATATGTAATAGAGTAATATTGCTTGTTGTTTTGTTAAAGTTAAAGCTAAATAAATGTTTGAAAAAAAATCGGCAATTATTTATGACTCGACCTAATAGCATCGAAAAATGCTTGTATTTAATTGAAATTCACAGGATGCTTTACAAATATATTACACTATTTTTCAACGTAATCGTCGTCGAGATCGAAACATTTCTGCAGTTGAAGAATCAACTTTTGTATGCTAGTATCATAGACTTCCACCGCTAGCTCTTTTTGGATACTGGAATGTAGTATACACTCATGTCTCATCCCCTGTCACGATAGAGTTCAGAAAAGATTCTCCCATTTTGACGGTGTTCTGGTATGAACATTTTGGGAAACAAGGAGACTTCCAGAAATGTTAAGAAATTCTTCGTGATGGTCGTCAAGCATCACACAGCGGTAATTTCGCACTTGTTCTTTAATTTTTTGTACAAGTTCGTCAGAAATTACTGATGATGATGATGATGAGTATCAGTACGATCTTCTCTGAACAACCTAACCCATTCGTGATATGTTGTTGACTCATCACTAGAGATACGTGATTATCGCGTTTTGCGATAAATGCGAAATAGAAGCGATAAATGCGATAAATGCGAAATTGTTGCGAAATTATTAAAATATGCGAATAGATGCGAAATTTTATTAAAACTGATAAATATTTTTTCCAAATATCGTTTATCTTGAAAAATAACTAAGATAATCTTCCCAGACTCTATGCTCAACTCTTGTCCATAGTCTATGATGTCACACACTTAGGTTGGTACTTGTTTTGTGTCATTTGCGTGGTTGTGAGGTTAAGGCACGTATCGTAATTATTCATAACATTGTTTAATTATACTACTTGGTGAGTTTTTTTTCACAATTTGAACAATGTCACGTTTTAAAAATTATCCAACGTTTGTTAATCAATAAAATATATGTTTTAGTCTCAAGAATATGGGTCGAGTAAATGTCGGTATTAAGACTTTGACGTACACAGCCGTCAAATCCCATCATGCGTCAGCAGATAATACTTGCTTTTTGCGCCAGATAAGTCAATGCATACCGTCTTCGTGGACACTTCAAACCGAAAACAAACGTAAGCGCCTCAAAAACTCTCAAACTTCTCAGAGAATTGAAATGAGGCATATAACGCTACTGTCAACAATAAATGTCATTGATTCAAAACGATAATAATTGTGTGTTTTAGCGATGGTTTAACTCCAATTTTACGTTCATAATTTACGAAAATCGTTATTCCAGACGTGTGCATCAACCAGTTAAAGAGAGAGCTATAGCTTACAAGGCAGATGGGTTTTATATAAATGATAAAAATATTTTAATATGCAGGCATTGCAATTGTCAGTTAGATTGGAAAAAGAAAGACAATTTAACAAAACATATCCAATCAAATGGACACAAGAAGAAAGCTTCGACACCTGTCACAAGTAAGACTCATCAATCGACAATAGCAAATATAATAGATAGACGACAAGAAAAGCCGATATTCATTAAAAATACGGTTAGCACGTGTCTCAAAGCCAACATACCCCTGGAAAAGTTGAATCATTCTGCGGTGAAAAAATATTTTTAGAAATATGTACAGGGATCGAGTGATTTGCCATGTGCAGATCAATTAAGAAGAACGCATGTTCCATTATGTGGAGCAGATATGAAGAAAGAAGTCATGGAGAAAATTAAAAACATACCTATCGTAATAGTGGTCGATGAAACTTCAGACAAGATGGGGCACTGTGTTTTTGACGTTTTATTTAAAACAGTGCTACCTGCCAGTGAACAAAATGTCTACTTGGCATCATGTAATTTTTTGGATGTGGCAAATGCTACTACATGTTCGCAAACAATAGTAGATACTCTCAAAGAATATGAAATTTCATATTCGGACATATTAGGATTTGTCTCGGACTTGGCGCCCTACATGATTGCGTGCCATAAAAGTCTCAGTGTTTTAATTGGAAATAAAATGCTACATTTTAAATGCTGGGCTCACAAAATTAGTTAAGTGGGAAAACCACGAAGAATTCGGTAATGCAGCCATTCAATCAATTTGGTGTCCTGCAAATAGTGTTGATGTAGAAAGGTTTTTCAGTTCATATAATTTAATTGTGAACGATCGACATACTAGATTGAAAGAATCATCAATAGAAACATGCTCGATGATAAATTTTAATAATTATGTAAATTTAATTGATGTTTTTCTATTTTTAAATAATTTCAAATGTTTTTTACAATATATGTATGTATATTTTTTGCAAATTATGTTTAAATTAGACTATTTAACTTCAAATTTGTGTTTAAGAAATAGATGCTAAATAGATGCTAAATTTTGTTATTTTATTTGCTCCAAAACGCTAAATTCAAAAATATAAACGCTATTTTTTTTTTAAATAGATGCTAAAAACACGTATCTCTACTCATCACATAACAACAATAAACCTCCACGAGCTTCCGATGGATATTCACGGCGGTATTGTTCTGCATTGCAAAAAAGCAGATGACTGCGTGGATCTCGCACAGTCGGGAGACGGCGAGAACATGCGACGATCTCTCCATCGGATGAATTTACTGTGACTGAACAAAATGGCCGACAAACAAGCGGGACCACACAAGAAAGAACTTATTCATATAGTTTAAAATCAGAATAAGAGTTGCGGCCCTGCCGTCGATGATAAATATACACAGCTGAATAGTTGTACCTAACGGTGAGGTTCAACCACCATCCAATATTTTTTTGGATCATCCTACAGTGCTTTGGATGCACTTCACATCACAATTACATTAAATTAGGGTTATACCACGGTATTTCCCTTTACGGTGTAATCGATTTACATTCCTGTTCACATCTTAATCGTTATCTTTCATATCTCATCGGCGCTGTGTGAGGCTATTGTCTCGCCTATTGTGGTCGAAGATCACCTTCGGGTCTCGCCTGGACCGCATCGATTCTCTCACGATTGCCACAATGATGGGCCACCAAGAAACAAACAGGTAACCGAGTTGGACGTCTTCCATCTTCATTGCCGCACTTGGGACACCGAGCGCAGAGAAGCTCAACCTGGAAGCATCCAGGGCCCAACAAAGCATCAATTCAACTAGCACAATTAACTACGTACTAATCGACTTATATCCGGATGGTATTCTTCTCGAAGCAATTGAAATTTCTTGGGAGCCATCCAAAGAGAGTTGTCCGGGGAACGCAGCCGATATGCGAGACATTTGTAACGGGATAAGGATCACTAACCCCCGATCTGTGATTCAAAAAGTTATTTCCAGGATGGATTCTTGAGATTCCATTAATTTATCGGTGATGTCTTGATTGTCTGACAGCCATGCTAATGCGACCGTCTGGACGCAATTTATTTAATATGAAAATTAATTTCGAAGCTTGTAATTGAGATCGAACTATTAGGGGGACCCGAAAGTATTCGAACATTTAGTAAAAAAAGTTCATATTTATTTAATCAATTCGGATTAGGGGTCAGAATTGGGAATCTTTTCGAGAAAGCAGATTTGGAAATCGTGAGGGTTTGGAATGGGAAATAAATTATAATATAGAATACAATATCATTAATGATTGCAAACATAGAACTGACTATATATCGAAAATTAAAAGCACGGATTCCGGACAGTTTTAGGATGCTCATGATTCCCAGGATTAGTAAACGTAATTCCGAAAAATTCGGGATTGAAATTTTTATCTAATAGAAATCGTATACCTCACCAGCACGTTGAAGGCTACTAAATCGAGATCGCCGAAATCTGGACGCTTGAAAACAGTGGCGTAACTAGTAATAAGCGAGCTTGGGCGACACCTAGGGTTAGTAACTGTCTAATCTGTATACATATATACAGTACACATATGTTTTTCAAATTATATTAACCTTTCCGGTGATGTATTTACTACACATCGACTCTAATAATGGGAATATCGATATGAAATATAATAGATACGGGGTTCAGAATTTTTGTATTCCTCCGTAATATAATTACGAATCACATCGAAGTATTATAGTATATAAGTATTCATCTGCAGCGACGGAATTAAATAATTTGTTTGGAAATTGGGAGTTTTGCGAGTTTTAATCTGTGTCGCAGCAGAAAGAAATTTTATCAGTCACATTGATGGTGTGATACGAAAATAAATATGTGTAAAAAAATATGACGGAGACCACATCAAAATTTGAATAAACGTAATTGTAGCGTGGGGTAAATAAACATCCCTGCGCGAAGCCAAGAGTCGACCGAGAGTCTTGGGCGTGGGAGGATGCATTATTTCCGCCGCTTTTCCAGTGTTCTCGCAGCTTGGATCTATTTCTTCGTGGAAAGGCAAAGATTTTGTGAAATTCTTTGAGGTATTGAGCAACCACCTATATCAAGAAGAAAAAAGCATCCTGGAATCTCTGTTACACTGCGTCCGCAAGCATAAATAGACTACAAGATTATCCCCTCCCGCTTTAACGTAGATGGACGGAAACACATGGAATAATAAATTTTATAAACTGAAAATTTTCACTGAGTTACTTTAATTTTGATATAGTAAACATAAGAAGCTTTTTATCCGACGACTGACAAAATTTCATTTCTCAGTGCGTTCCCATGGACGACAGACGACTCAATAAGACCATAATAATATTTATCGATTTCAAGCTTTAACAAATGCATTATTCTGTTATTAAAACTGAAGAAACACATGTAGTTATGTTTACGTGAAGTAATTAACGAAAATTGTGTGCTATCAACGGTGTTAAGGGTCATTTATTGATACACAAGCTTCATTTACGCTGCGCGGTCCTGAGATAAAAATGGATTTGTATAGAAGATAAATATAGTGACTACGTTTACATCAATTTAAAATTAACTCACTAATAAAAGACACGAATTTTATTCGTGAACGCTCACCCAGCGGGCCACCTGGATGAATGAATCGAACACTTTCGATAATATATGCATAATGTCGAAATGAAGGCATGTTTATCTACAAAATCATTGTATATATTTGCATTTAATATTATTGTATTAATGTGGATTATTACATTTTCACAGGACCTAGGCTCACAGGATTATAATTGGTTTTAAGGCACAAGGTGTTTCCGAGTAAACATCGCCATTATATCCATTAGCTATGGTTATTTAGCTTCGGTCGTTTACTCGAAGGCTCTTACGGAGGGATACGGTCTATGCTTATATAGTAAAATATCACGACTAGTTTCTATTAGGATTAAATCAATTGGCATACCCACCCCCTTCGATTCCAAAGGCGATATCTTAAAATAACACCCCATCTTGATTTATATTCATGCGAAATTTATTTTTAAGCATTTGACAATAGTCATAAATGATAAGGCCCAAACTTTTTAGATGGTCCGACGAAAGCTTCCGAATGGGTCCCGGAATAAAACAATAATTTAACGACGGGAAGCTGGAGCCTGTTGCGAAAATCGCCAAGAAATGTAATCGGTACATTCTCGTAAAGAAGTGTCGTAAAAAACGAAGGAATAAAAAAATGAATTACGTCCCGAATATTAAACCGGAGGACGGCATTACGCAAGGGATGAAAGGGGGATTTTTTTTATATCATACGCCAATTTACCATTAGGAAAAAATAGGGGTTAATTTGGACTGCGACTTGAGAAGCGAGCGATTGAAACGACTGGCAAAAAAACGACATTATTAATTAAGCATCCGAACATTCGACGAAGACAACGCAACTTTTCGCTTGAATGTTGATGTCTTTGTTTATTTTCAGCTGAAGTAAATTAGCCTCGACGATTTGATTGCACAACGAATTGTTGGAAGAGTGGAAAAATTATTTTGTCGAGACACAAATTGGCAGAGGCTTCTCGGTTATGACGCCAGTAACTCAGACCATACAAAAGAACCCAACGATGTAAGGGCGACTGTTTTACAGGCGGGCGCCAAAAATTGTTTTCTTTAGGGCGTGTAACACCACAGAACGACTGTATATCAAAAATTAAAAGCACGGATTCTCTGGAAGAGCGTAGGATTACTTGGGAGGTATGGGGGAGAATTTCTGCCGCGAAGAAAGTGGATTAAAACTCATGAAAAATTATCTTCTTCAAATATAGAAGTACTAATCGAATAATATGTCCAAAAAAATAAGATTTAGACCATATCAAAATTTGAATAAATGTACATAATTGTAGCGTGGGGTAAATAAACACCCCTATGCGAAGCCACTGTTAATCGTTGCAGGTGAAATTCTCGAGATTAACAGCGGTCTCTTCCCATCCTACAAGGGGACGAGGTTAAAATGCAGACATAGAGGAAATAAGAAAAAAAAGAGTCGACCGAAAGTCTTGGGCGCGGAAGGATGCATTATTCCCGCCGCTTCTCCAATGTTCTCGCAGCTTGGGTCTATTTCTTCACGGAAAGGCAAAGACTTTGTGAAGTTCTTTGAGGTATTGTATTATTCCCAATATATGAATGAAATTTTATTCGCAAATAACTAACGCATATTTATATACAAGTTCACATGCGCGCGCAGCCGTATCCAATACAAAATGCACGATTGGAAATTATAATTTATACTTTACACATGGGATTTGTTTGTCGCACATTCTTTATTATATATAATTTCGTCGCATTTTCCGCAAAAAAGATCCGCAGGGTGTCAACAATTTGGAACTCGATTTTTATTCGAGATGAAATATTGTCGAGGATCCGCGAAATTGCAAAAAATTGCCGGTGAGAAATATCCTGATTAATTTATCAATTGTTTTCTGCTCGAAAAAATATTAAAAATGAGAACCGCGTGCCATTTCCCTAATTGAAAAGTCCTTCTATTTTGAGATCCCCAATTTTTCAACCGAGCACCACTTGCCTTTGTTTTCCCGGGGATGTTTTTTGTTCATTCGCAAGACGATGGGGCTATTAGTGACATCTTGTATTTAACTTTTCTTTAAGGCAAAAACTCCTGATGAATACCATCTTCCCTTGTCCCGTGGCTTAAATTGTAAATTTCGGGTTTAATCAAGATTTTATTATTTTTTTTTCTCGTGAATAGAATAGGCACTATAGAGAAATTGTTTACTTTAAAATATATAGAAACACAATGGGGGTGGCAGATTGCCTATCAAAAATGCACTCCTTCGCTTTTGCTAGCGACGCGTCAATATGACACGATTTAAATTGCAAACACGTAAGAGAGATAAATCACGACGGATAAATATATTGATTTTCCTCGATTCGAAATACTATATAAAACAGGATAAGCGGCCGTAAATAGGGAATCTTTACGCAAAATCATAATCAAACGTATACATGTACCTCGCCATACGCTTGGTATTAAAGACTTTTGATCATATTTTTCGATTATAATCGATTATATATTAATAGAATGGAGAATGTAATTAAAAGTTATATGGGAGAAGATAATTGTTCAATGGTTTACTTGGACGTGGCACAAGCTTTCGATAAAGTATGACACCAGTCATTAGAGTTGATGCTTTTTAGCCCTTTTATCATAGAATCAACTACCAAACGCTACGCGATTGCGGTTCTGTTAGATTTCTCTGGAGCTTTTGACAATGCCTGGTGGGCAATGAATGTCCACAGGGATCTGTTCTGGGACCCATGCTCTGAACATCCTGCTTGATGATGCCCAGCATATGCCGATAGCCTTACTCTCACAACATGCGGGGATTCAAGATCAGAACTGGAGGAAAGAACAAATACAGCCTTAAGGATACTTTGGACATGGAGTGTGAGACTAATACACTTACTTTTGCAGCATCAAAATCAAAATTCGTTAAGGGCAAACTCATGCGTTATTCACGCATTTGGCTGGGTGAAGACCATATAGTTTTCGATAAAAACGTCGTCTACTTGGGCGTAACCATCTCTGAGGGATGCAGATTCAAAGAAAACATTAAAATTGCAACCGGCAAAGAGGCTAAGGCTTCTTGCAAAATGTCCAGACTGGCAGGCGCTGATTGGGGTTTTGGGAGCAGACACTTCAGGATTGCCTATGAAGCCATTTACGAGAGTATTGCCACATACGAAGCAGGCTTGGCCACCGTGGACGAGACAAGACGGTGAGACGAAGCCTAAACAATGCACAACGGCAGCCACTACTAAGAATTACTGGAGCGTACAGAACAACTGCTACAGACAGCCTCCCTGTCCTTGCAGGGATCATTGGACTTCTCAGTTTCTGACGGAGCACGGTCGTTTTGCGGCATATCTGGCAAAAATGAAACTAAAAGATAGCTCGGACTGCGTGTGCGGGGATCCTTTCATGGACGCGTATCACATTCTGTGGTGGTCTTTGGGCATGTCGGCCGAGAGAGAGGCGCTCCTGTGCCGTATCAGAGGTCCTTTTTCTGGACCGCTTGGCCACAGGGACTTGGTGGCCAGTCCCGGTGTCTTTTCGGCGTTTAAGATCTTTTGCCATAGTTTCGGAGCAAAATGCGCCTTGGAGGGATAATATTTTTGTGTGTATGTGTTTTTGTGTCGTGTATGGATACCTTTACAGCACGACCTTGTCATCGATGTACGAGTGTATGATGATACGCAATGCTCTTTCGGTATCACTTGAATCCGAACGCATATATGCGTAATTCCTAACCAACGGGATAAGCATACGACGTCGACGTTGAAATACTGTGTATTGGACATTGTGTACCATCAACCATGACATAGCTGTAAAATAGTGAACTACAAATGCTATAATAATGGTTTTAAATGAAGGTTTATCGCAACAATAACATGTGCAAATTTATTGCCGTTGCAGTCACGGAAGTATGACTTATTACCATTCACACTATATGAATAAAGATACTGAATAAGTTGAACGCCCTCCCGTTGAATGAGTGTTGCATAAATATATTTACAGTGAAAATCTCTCAAAATTGGAACATACTTTTATGTTAAAAGAGGCCAAAAATTCGCACTCGAAGATGATTGTTTTTCTAGTGTAACAGGCTTTAAAAATAGCAATATTGTCGAAATAACACCTGGGTTTCTCATTGGGTTTGCCGAGTCCGTTTTTGGGATAAAGGTTGCCACGGCGACATTTTATAGAAAAAATTGGACGCAGAATAACCCCATCTCATAAAAATTGCAATAATAGCCCAGTTTATGACCTCTTTCCTATGCTAAGAAACGGTCGGTCAACCGAAGCTTATAAAAAAAGGTTGAAAAATATACGACGTCGTATACATCCTAACACGAGGATGTTAAATAGAAGCCACACCGAACTATCTTTGATATGCAAATTCATGGATGCGAGATTGTACAAAGCGACTTTTATGCGCTCTTAAATTTAAAATAACCATACGGGATATTCTTGTATTTATAGTTTGAACCGTGCTGTATCTAAATATTATTAACACATTTCTGTCGGGGGATCGCCATGGGCCATTTTTTCACTGCTTCGCTATTCGCTAGATTGGCAGCAACATCTTCTGTCTCGCTTTATGCGCAATGTGTCAATTTAATCAGCGACATTTTCTGTGGCAAATTGAGCTTGGAATAACGACAGCGATCGCTTCTGGCGCGTGCACCATTTTCGGTTCAGTGGTGAGGCGCAAGAAGCGGAGTCGTCATATAGCCTTGGCTGCGGGAAGACGTCCTTCCCGCGGCCAGAACTCTCCCTTTCGTCATTAACCTTTTCGTTAGTGAGCAAATTTAAAATCGATGAAGTCGTTGATGTCATCTATTCGAAGCAGAGCCACTTGTCATGAACACTCGTCATTTCTTTACATAAACAATGCACAAAAAATCGATTCAAGTGCTCCTCCTTTAGAAGGAAATGATAATTGGACAAAGATTCATTCAAAACGCAGCGAAGAACAGCAAGCAGTTAAATAAACAAACACTCTCGATAACACACAATATCCGGTCGTTTCTTTGCGTAAACAAATAACACACTTGGAATCGAAATCATTATAAGTCGATAAATTTGGGCTTAACCATCTATACAATCATGCGATGCATATGAAGAAGCTATCCGTCTCAGTCTCCCGAACTGCGCTAAGTTCTCTTTGTCTCTGTCCGCCTCGGAGCTTCAATGCACAATGCACTCTTTCTGAATAGTGAAGGTCAAAACGGATATTTCCGTAAGTACTCACGAAAAGGTTAATAAAGAAGTTGAAAATAAGAAGTTAAGTCTAAGAAGAGAGTCTAGCTATGGCATAAATAGTTCATTTTTATCGATACAGGAATAGTTTTTTTTAAATAAATTTTGTGATTTTTTCACGTATCAAGAACTCCTGTTTTTTCATCTTTTCTATACAATAGTATAATATTTTTCTATAAAATATTTGAAAGATACCAATAACAGAGAGGACATTACTGTCCATCTAATACGGATAATATTACATTCGAATTACCGGCATCGTCGAATCAAATCATCAAATATCCGAACTGTAAAGTGTTAATGTTTTGTAATCTTTATTTTCACCGATAATACGTATGATGTATAAATTGAAATGATGACGTTTGTGTCGATCCGCCTCCCGGCATAGTCCACTGAAGACCGAACGCTCGTACATAACAAATCGACGGTTGCTATGCTTTGTTTATCTTAGCAACCACCAGAGGAATATGCGCCAAATGCTTCAACACTTCGAAAATGTCGATTAATTTTTAAAGAATGGCATTGTAAGAAAATACATGTTTTATGGCACAATATTGCACGCTACAAAAACGCACAAAGTGTCCCGTATGTAATGTGTTAACACTCAAAAACCTGGTCTCACAATAGCACGGAATTTTTATAGTAATGAAAATGAAAGCGAAAATTTTTTGTTTTGAATTTGGCGAACCTGCCGGTCAGCTTATTTGATCTTGCGTATTTGTTGGCCATTTTGTTCAGTCATAGTAAATTCTTCCGATGGATAGGACGTCGTGTACTCTCTCCACCTCCCGTCTGTTCGTAATCCCAACGGTCATCCGTTTTTTTAACTTTACAGAACAATACCGCCGCGAATATCCATTGGAAACACATGGAATCAGTATTTTCTGACAAACTTGTGCAAAAACTTAAAGAACAAGTGCGAAATGATTAACATGTGACGCTTGGCGATCTTCAAGAAGAACTTCCTGAAATTTCTCAAAGTCTCCTTGGTGATATTGCGTCGGAAAAACTTGGTTACAGTGAGTTGTGTGCTCCATGGGTACCCAGAATGTTCACATCGGAGCACCGTCAAAATCGCGCGACGCCGCATATAACGTGTTAAATGTATGTTATTATAATAAACTGATGTTTAATATACATTTATTTTATTTTCGTATAGTCGATGAGAGCCCTTGAAATCTCTCAAGCTTAAATCATCCAAGGATATTGAGTTATCTATAACCAAATTATATCTCCCCATATTCAAGCTTGAAGCCTTCCTGCCGCCACGATCATGCTTCGTGAGCTTTAACGGGAACTTAAAGCTCGACTAATTAAATGTGAGCTTATTTACAACAACGATTGGGTTCTGGCCTCGGCTGAAAGTTGTAAATATTTCCGCAAAAGCTCAACAATCTGGATAGGCACGATCATATCTCACTTATAGAAGAATATTTTGCAATTTAGCCGTCGAGCATAATTATTGGCTACGACTATTCTAAGAATCTCAAGTCCACATCGCAGTGCCGTTACCGGCATCGTTATGAGGAGGAATAATGAACGAGCAGTGGACTTATATGGAAGGTGATTTAAAAAAAGACGTTACGGTGCTTAAGATGTTGGAGTCCTAAAAATGTTGTAGAACATCGATGTTAAATGCGGCTTAAAATATAAATTTGTCCCTTATTACCATCTACAAAATATTCTAGATTATCTTTGAGCGAGAAATTTGTTATTGAATATGTTTCGTCCAAATTATCATATGCGTGGGTTGCCATGTTATGGCATTTTATGTGTTGGGGGATAGCAAACTGTTAAAAATATGGTATAAATATTCAATTAAAATATATTTCGTATGAGCATTTTTTCAGCACATGTTTCTGACTTGACCCAAATCACAATTTTGATGCAAAATTCACTAGCTGAGGTGAAAAAATTCTGGACGCGATCGTATAATGGAAATGAAAGGCGAAATTCTATCGCCCGATGAAAAGTTTAGAAAAAACGGGTTCACAGACAGTTTCCCTTGGGCAAGAAAAAAAGGGGATCTAATCGTCCAGAAAATGAAAACAGATTGCCTGAGGGTGCAGCGATCAAGGTGAAGACTTTCATACACGCCTAAAAATTAACATGAACATATTCGTACCGGAAAATCTAGGAAAATACATGGATTAGGACGTAAATATTGGCACATCAAAGCTATTTGATCAAAACAATCAATTAATATATAATTTTTTTGCATCAAATTAATGATAGTTATGAATTATCATCAAACATAACTATTGAGAATTTTCTTGTGTATATTGTGCAATTTAATTTCGTATAGTATTTAAAGCTATTAACATGTAAAAAAATGTTAACACATTCCAATCGGGTTACGCGTATGCACGTCTTTCGGATAATATCTGTAGATGCAGGAGACGCATCTGTGCATCTTTAGCCATTATATATAACATAAACGGGCATTCTAATCTAGAATTTTGAAAAAATATTATAAAATATAAATAATTTTCATATTTTTAAAGTGTAAATCTTTAAGAATATATCCTCCACATGAATTTTCAAAATTCTAATTATTTACGGAGTTATATCTATTTTAGTGACGGGGCAACTAAGACGGTCCTACCAGAATGAAATATTTAACCTTTCCTTTGCTATGGTGTATTTACTACACAGAAATGATAATTTTTACAACATTACTACATTTAATCTCGATAAACTATCTACATCGATATATATAATATCCATATTATCAAATATTGATATGAAATATAATAAATACGGGGTTTTAGAATGTCATATGTAGGGAATCCAATCCCTAGCCAAAATTTCGATCCCGGGATTTCGGGATTTCATTAGTCAATCCCGGGACCAGTCCCGGGATCCCGGGATTGAGATTTTCAATATTTTAAGAAATTACCTTGATAAATTTGATCAAAAACTACTAATCAGTCCATTTGTTCAATATAAAAAATCACTTGAAGGCCAAAGAATTTTATTTATTTGAGAAAAGATAAAAATACAATTCAAAAATGGACAAATACAACACTAAAAAATTCAAATATTATTTTGAAAATATGACCGAAGTAACATTAACATTAAACATTAGTGTTTCGTCATTTAGTCTGGATCTGATTTTGGAAGTCAGACAACTGCTGATGAAAATGCACGCTCAGCTTCCACACTCGTTGGAGGTATCGTCATCAGATATTTAAATGCTAGTTCGAGTTTATGATCGCGTGAGCCCTCATTTTCGTATAACACCATCAATGTGACTGATAAAATTCTTTTCTGTTGAGACACGGACTAAAAATCGCAAAATTCCCGATTTCCCGACAAATTATTTATTTCCGTCGCTGCAGATGAATACTTATATACTCCAATACTTTGATGTGATTTGTAATTATATTACGGAGGAATACAAAAAATCTGAACCTCGTATCTATTATATTTCATATCGATATTCCCATTATTCGTCGAGGTGTAGTAAATACATCACCGGTAGGGAAAGGTTACTATAAAAATTTGAAAAACATACATGTACGCTATATATATATAAATAGATTAGACAATCACTGCTCCTATGCGTCGCCTATGTTCGCCAATTAGTAATTACGCCACTTTTTCCAAGCGTCCAGATTTCGTTGGGAATGTCTCGATTTAGTAGCCTTCATCGTGTTGGTGAGGTGTACGATTTCTGTTAGATAAAAATTTCAATCCCGGGATTTTCGGGATTACGTTTTCTAATCCCGGGATTCTTAAGTACCTAAAACTGTCCGGGATCCCGGGATCCGGGATCCCGGGATTGGATTCCCTAGTCATATGGCGTACTAAGTAGCATCGTAAGGGAAACGCGTTTTTCTCGAAAACACTTTTTTCAACATGAATTGACAGATTTACTTCAAATTTGGTACAAACCTTCTTTATATAACCCTCTATTGTCCTTACCTGATTTATGTTAAAAAAATATTTTAACTATTTAAAAAAAAATAAAGGCAAAAATGACCTGTTAAACAGTCGCCATTTTGCGAAAAAATTGTGCTATAACGACTGATTTAATTATTATATTCTAGATTTAATCATTACACAGAGATGTAATAAGCATTTTTTCTAATAAAGCAATTTTCGTAAATTTGCCCCGCGTCACGCGATAAAAAAATACTATGCGTAACCGGACTGGAATGTGTTGATGCATAGAGCAATCATCTAAATAATGAGAGGATGCTGCTTCATATCTAACAATCATTTATCTAATAAATCATTTAGATTTGGTTCTTATTCAGTCGAATCGCACACCACAGTTTAAACCCTAAAGGAGTACTATCCCAGGGCCTGGGACGCTTATTCGAAAGAGCACGCAAAGAAATGACCGAATATTGTGTGCTATTGACAGTCTTTATTTATTGAATTGCTTCTTGTTCGTCGCTGCCTGTTGATTGAGTCTTTGTCAGATTATCATTTCCTACTAAAAAGGGATCAAATAAAACGTTTTTTTTGTGTTTTGTTTGTGTAAAGAAATGACGTGGTCATTTCTGCTATCAACAGTGCTTATTTACAATTGACTCTGTCTCGAATTGAAGATTGTTCTATGCTGATATGAGCTGACAGAGAGTAATCGGTATAAAGCGATTATGGCATCAACGACTTCATCGATTTTAAATTTGCTCACTCCTCAAAATGTTTAAAACGATTGCTATGTTTACATATTTCTATAGAGTATTTTTTTCTAGAAACTATTTAATAGTTAAAAATCTAGAGCGTTTTTTTAAATTTTTAAATAACAATAATATGAGTAGCCCGACATGAATGTGTTAATACGTTTATTTTTAGACCGAATTAAAATATGATACGATTGAACTTGAATGATCACTCATTTCGATAATCGTAAATTAGTTTAAACCTTTGATTAGTAATCGCGCATATATGCGTTCGGGCTCAAGTGATACAGAAAGAACATATTCAGGATTCAGGACTTACAGGTAAAGGATGATGTTCGTGTATGTAAGTTATTTAAGAAAAAAGGCAATATACTGCTTTACGAATTGGGAGCCCTCCCCACTGAAAATGATTGGAAAACGTAACTCGATAACCCTCCGTCCTCCCCCTAACAATATTTGAGTACGCAAGGGCCTACTTATTTCCAAGCGATTTCTCTTCATGGATTGCTCACAGGAAAATAAACGAAAAATCCTGCTGGACCATTCCGGGGATTGATGTTATGTTTATGGCGTCTTGTCAACGTCAGAAGGTCCGCACCAAATTTACGAGTTGTAAATAATATATGGACCGGATAACAGACGTCCAAGTAGCGTTCTTATTTTACATCCACATTCCTACGATTCCTTTCTATCCTAGAGGACGTCCAGAGGAAACGCGAAAGCAAAATTGAACAAAAAGCCAGAGGCGACGCTGTTTACAGACATCTCGTTCCAAAATACGACGTTTGGAAACATCCAAATAGAATATATTCTCGGAAACATAAGTGCCAGAGTTCAACGTAAATATCGAGAAAAATCATTGTGTCTGTGTTTATTCAACGCCGCGTTATTGTACAACGTATGATACGTTGTGGTGTTTATTGCAAAAGCACGCAATTCCAATAAATCAACCGGGCGTACGCTCATCCAGAATTTTCTAACAGTTGTAGGAATAAGTCGTGGAATAATAGAAATGCATGATGTAATTGTAAGCATAACAGATTGTATAATTTTACCAGCCGCCTACTTCCAATTTATTTGTGTGTCTGATACGCTGTTGTACTCACCTGAAACAAATAAAAGAGAAAGCCATAAGTATCGTTGAATATATCGAAATTGAAAAATCATATTGGATATTAAAGGATGCGAGGTATTAAATGATAGATAATGTATTTTAACTAATGTAGATTAACAGATTTTTTTGCATAAACAATACACAAAAAATCGATTCATTTGCTCCTGTTTTAGAAGGAAATGACACAATCGTGCGATGTATGCGGGGAAGCTCTCCGTCTCTGTCTCCCGAGCTGCGCCACGTTCTCTTTCTGTCTCTGTCTTTCTCCGCGCTCAATGAACAAGAGTGCTCTTTCTGAATAGTGGAGGGGGAGTCCCAGACCCTGGGATAGTACTCCTTTGGGGTTAATATTTGGATAGATCATATGGAATGGCACAATTGAAAAAAAAATGCCTTGTTATAAATGTGTTTTAATATCCATAGTTTTAATCATTTTGAAAAACATTCAACCACTATTTGATTGGATATGTTGGTATGCATGATGAGTCAAAACTACACCAATTTATGATTTATATCGTTCATTAATAATTGTGCAAGCCTGCAGCTTTATATATTTGTTCATTGATCAAAATTTATTAATACATACAATTGCAAAAATATTAAAAATTCGGATATACTTTTAGCGCTTATCAAAAAGCTAAACATTTACCTGATATCAATTATAATAAGTTAATGGGCGTTCCCACGGAGGCATAAATGACATTGTTTATCCTGATTTTATTTGTTTTTATAGCATTTAAATCCTTTGAGTAGTGAGCTAATTTAGATGCTATACTCGTATGTCCGTCACTTATCTATCGGGACTGCCGCAGCGTGTATGAAGCTTGTATATAAATACACTTGGATCTGTTTTTATGCGTGTTTGAAGTTATGCGGTTTTCAAAAATAATGGAACCTATCCCTCATTTTTCTATAGAGCATATTATTTTATTCGAATCCAAATGTAAAAATAGCGTTTCTTTCACCTAACACGACATGTTTAATTCAGTCACTAGATCAGGGTATCATTTCCACTTTTAAAAAAGTATTATATTAAGAAAATAGAGAATGAGTCATTAACTGTACCTGAAGTTTCAAGCGCAAGTATTTCAGATTACTCCAAACACTTTAAATTCTTGTTGGAAAGCAGTTTTATACAAATGTGTTACAGATGGCAAAAGAATAAAAAACTTCGACATTGTCGACTTCGCAAAGTTTTTTTTATGCGATTTTTGGTACATTTTATCACATTGACTTGAAGTTATGCGGTTTTTTTAAAAATAACGGAACCTATCCCTAAGTTTTCTATATAGTTCAAGTCTTTTTATGCGGATTTTTATATGCGACTCTTCGTGGAACGTATCTATTGCATAAAAATATACCAAATGTATATACTGCATAACTTCAAATCATGACATGTTAATCTTTAGAATGCTAAGCAACGATATATCGTCGATTGTGAAATTAATGACCGACTACAAACAACGATTGATGTTATTATTTTTACAATTTTGGAGGAGTTGCCTTGACTGTTTGGTACTGAACATGTACATATTGAAATCATTAAAGTCGGGCAGGGCTTCCTATGAATTTGTAGCAATCATTGTAATTGGAAATTTTAAATTGGTTTGATTTCTGCAGCATATCTTGAATACATTTTAGCAATCGGATGGAGAAGCATTATTCAACCTGAAAATTATCGATTAGCAATCCGTATAAACGAGTCTAATCTTCGTACAGCCTGTGCTAAACGCATGCAATTGACAGTAATAAGTGGTTATTTCAACAACTTTGAGATACGTGGAAGACACAGAATTATTTCATGTTGTAACTCCATTTATAGCCATAGTCATTGTGCTCTGATAATTTTAAATTAGTACCGTTAGGCAATTACGTTGCGTGATTTTTGTTCCAGTAATCACTAAAAAGGAAATGAAAGTTTTGAGGACGTTTCGCTAACATCTTTTAATCACGCACACGATTCTTCTCCATTGAAAGATTGATGCTGGAATCGTTTGGAAAGACAGTTGCAAAATTTATTTTAAAAAAATATTTTTGCTTGCGAAGCTTTTCGATTCGAACGCATCATTTAAATGTATTGTATTATTGATGTTATCGAGTGAGAAAATTTATGGTAAATAAAATGAGATTAATCTTTGCTTGAAATGCTGCTACGAAAAGGCCCATAGTTGACCTTTAAAACAATGGTTCATTGTTTTGTCCTCATGCTTAAAAATATACTTTCATACCTTTTGAATGCATCGTGACCTGAAAAAGATCAACGTCGATATTTCAGTAGCACTCAACTATTGGAAATATCTTATGATTTTATGCAAGACGTTCAATTTATAAGGAAATTGAATGTTGTCGGCATCATATAAAGCCATGCTTACAAGACAACCCTTTTTATCCCGAGACATTAATGGGATCTTTACAAAAAGCGGACAAGAGGCAAAAAGGCCACTCTGTAAGTCGACCTAAGAAAGCGTGATTTAAGGAATGTTTCATCAATATCAACCCGAAAGAACGAAATAAATAGGATCAACGAGGCAATAATATTATATCATCCAGCGTCTATATGTCCCTTTAACACTTTCGGGCCCGGTGATGCATATGCTGCACATATGCATCATGATCGCGCCGATATACACCAGTAATCAATCAATACGGCCATTCTTTGATGCGGCCACGATATTGTTAAAAAATCAAATTTGTGATATTTTGGAATACGGCGATGAATCAAAATCGAATTAACAAGTTTTAAACACAAAAATAAATCAACCCCTTCCATTTCGAAAACAAAAAGTTGTGACCACAAATGGCATCTTCAAGATTTCCATACGAAGGGTGATAAAGTAGGGTGGCAAAAGTTCAAAGCGGTCGCCTGGAAAATGATGTATTGCCGATACACTATAAAACCCAATAACAAATATAAATATTTCATTCAAAGTTGATTTTAATTCTTCGAAATTGCGAATTTGTCCTTCGTAACAAAAAAACATTATGATACATGTGCAGAAGCACTCAAGTTTGAGGCCTCGACTTGTAGCATAAATCATTGTAAGTTATTGTATAAATCAACGATGATGAATATAGCTGATTAATGGCTATTATAAATTTTTAATATAGATGGATCTGTTTTTGTGCGGATTTCTTTTATACGAATTTGAAGTTATTTCAAAAATAATGGAACCTATCCATCATTTTTCCATAGAGAACAAAGCTTTTTTTGTGCGAATGCGCATAAAAAAATCTAAAATTAGCACTAGTGCAAGTTATGACCGTTATAATGTGACCGTTTGTACAGGGCGATGGGCGAACAGAATTATTTTTAAATCTGGAAATACCCCAAAGTATTGTGTTTTTATTTGTGTTAATTTTTTATAAACTTTTTTTATGCGATTTTTTGTAAATTCTTTCACATTGATCTGAAGTTATGCGGTATTTTTATGCGAATTTTTTATATGCGACTCCCCGTGGAACATATATATCGCATAAAAACAGACCTAAGTGTATTTAAAAAAAATGTTTCTGAATCTGGTCGTAAAGTTTACTAGCGTAACCATGACAGCTTGTGTAGTCTTAATGTGATAGCAAAAATATTGAATCAATGCTTGTGAGGCATAAAGGACTGCATAAAATCCGAAAAGAGGGAATGAGATGCTCAAGAGATAATGTGTAGTTGATTTACTTGGTCTTTTATTTATCTTAGATCAAAATATTGCAGATGTATGACCACTGGGGAGTAGATGTGAAGAACTCGCCTACCCACTACCAAGACTTTGGGTCGACCCTCTCTTGATTTTCTCTCCACGTCCACATTCCAATTTCGCGCACGCGTAAAAAGGCGGAAATGGGTCCATGTTAGTCTTGTTAATTGGGTTTGCAGCGATTAATAGTACCCTTTGACCTTTGGAAGACGTTCTTCCCGCAGCTTCAGTCAAATGTTTACTTGATTTTTTAATCTCTTATAGATAGATAAAAACAAAATGATAGCAATCAAGACAGTGTAAAATAATTTAATGCAAATCTTGGAACAAATAAATTTGCATATGTACACAATTTTGGTTGAAATATCAGATGAAACACCCTTTTCATTTAACCCTTTCACGGCCATAAACGCATTATAAAAATATAAAAATAGAGCCTCTTATCGAGCCTAAAATATTCGCAGTCGATGGTCTATCTTTAGAGTTGTAAAAAAGCAATAAGCACACCAGAGTGTTTACAGTCCCGAGTGCACTCCAGGGAGTAAAGATCCAATAAACAAGATGCAGAGGGAAACTTTCCAACTTTTTCAATATTTATTATTGGATTTATGGGAAAACGTAAGGCGTCAAATATCGGCGAAAATTGTGTTTGCTTTGCTTTGAAGAAAGGCAGACTGCATTATATATAAATATATATTTTTTACAAAGCGATTAAATGCTTTTGTACAAAAAAAACCTCATTTAAGTACCGGGAGTTAATTTTCATTTACAAAAGTGTACGAACAGTGTGAGAGTGTGTTTCCTTTCAAATAATATAATAGTGATTATTTGAAAAGAAATGCAGTAGTACAGTTACGTGGTTTATTGCTTCAGGACGCGTATAGCGCGGACTAAAGGGCTAGGATACAAAAGTATGCGCACGCATCCTTCTTATCTCCGTTCCTGTTTCACTTCACCAGGCTAATATGCGCTAACATGGTGCATTCGCTAAACGTCTCGCAAAACAAATTGCATACACAAACAATGCAATACTAATATTATATGATACATGATTTTTCTGTTATATTATACGTTCACTGATATACCATATTGTTTTGAAAAGCACACTGTAAACTAGTTTCAAAGCCCAGAGGTAGAATATAGAAGTGTTAAAAGAACCGTTTAGAATTCGAGTAATGGATTTGACGATTGCTTTAAATTCCTGTTTCCATTTAAAAAACTTTCAATCACATTTCAGCCGTTCTAAAAGATTCAACACACCATTGAAACAGCACGAGAGTCTAATAAAAAATGTAGCAACGATGTAGTCGATTTAGTTTCAATCGAGTTGGCGTTTTATGGTCGACCGACGATCTCTTCGACGTCGTTCATCTTAATTTTACACTCCGATTCCCGAAAGCGTCTTTTCATTCGCGAGCGTCCCCCGGGTTGATAGTATTACATCGCGGATGTTGACATATTTATGAGACTGCTGTCACTTTTCGGGGAACTCCCACTGAATAAAAAATCCTCTGTCATGATGAGTCGACGAATCCATACCTCATTTTTATTCTAAAACAAGGAAAAATCACGAAAGACTCGGGCTGAATAAATGAGGGCGGAGAGATATGAAAAATGATCCGACAATTTCGAAAGGTCATGCAGCATTCAGGAATGTCCATCGCATGTCAGCTTGGACATATTTGAATTAATTATAGCACGATATTTTTCTAAAATGTAAATCGTGCTTATATTTGCGAAACCCGGTTACGTGTGTATGCATGGTTATGAGTGTGTAAGCGCTGGCGTGGCGTCTGCTAACGTGCGAGAAACATGTGAGATTCCTTTAAAAATTTCAAAGATAATAAATTAGGAATCCTTCCACTTGGCAAGTGAAGTCATGCTGAGGAGGGGGGGGGGGGTATAGATAGACACATTCTGACCAGGAGGAGAGAACACGTCTTCCAGAGGCTCCACGTCATCGGAGTTTCGCAGTTGGGTCTCTCCCTGTTTAATAATTTTTTGATGTGGCTTTTTGCAGTGCCTTTTATGGGACTATTGCCAGTTATTTTGATATGACTTTTATAGCGTATTTAGGTTTTTAAAAATGTAGTCGCCAGCCATACCTCCTATTGATTTGAACCCAAAACGATTGAGTTATTAATATAGTCCGACTGCTTAATTGCGAGACTAATTAAGCATGGCTATTTACGCCACTAATTCAATTTGAGATGGGGTTTCGTCTGGAGTCCCTCGGAAGCGCCGTCTACGCCTCGTAACCGCCGCCAATCCTAAGTGGAAAATAATCGCGAAGATCTTTTTGTCATCGTTACCAATGGTAGCCGTGGATCTGGGAAATCTCGCCGTAAGGATACCGTCGCCTGCCGGAAGAATTGTGGGCCTGAGATGATGATAACTGGGCCCCGAGATTCGTCTTAGGGGCCTATGCTACAATACACAAGTTATCTTTTATCTCTTCCTAACCACCCTCTTTTACTTTTTGGGCCTCTTCTTTAATTCGATAGTAAACGGATTACGCAATCCATCCGATTGATAGTGACGGTATTGGGATACAACCCTAACAGAGGACCCAGGAGGGCCTACGCAGCATAAGTTCAAATGAGCTCCAACTCGTTTTGAAAAATCGGCTTCACACTGTCCGCCTTCGGATATATTTTAGTCATTATACAGAGATGAGTTGAAATCATGACTCTGTAGCGTGAGTGATTTAACATCCCACGCATTTGGCGCAGTTAATCTGAGCAGATTTGATTCACCAGATTAATAAAGACATCTTCCGTCTCTTTTCAGGCGCAATGTGTTATTTTAACAGCGTCATCTCTTGTGGCCATACGGAGACATTGCACCTGCATACCGACTGATCGCTTTTTGCGTATGCACTGTTGCCGGTTGGGTAGTGATGCGCATGAGGTCGGAGTCGAGGGAGTTGTCGGTTAGCCTTGGCTGCGGAAGGTCGTCCCTCCTGCAGCCAGATATTTCTCTTTCCATCTCGCGTGGAGCGCCCTCGCCTTAACGTTACACTGGTGTCAGAAGCGGGTAGTTCATCGCTTTCTCACGGTCAATTGATGATCCAAATACATAAGTGGCTCACACAGCGCTAAAGCTGCGAATAAAGCTGGTAATTGACGGTTTGCTATGCATGTCCATGACTTCTCGATTGGACCTCATGGCATTTTTAGTCAATCACTGTCATTTTATTTGTTAAAAAAGTGTTGAATCATGCATATTTTGCATATGACTCGAATCGTTCAGCCCAATTCCGCTTTTATTTTAGATGCGGAATATAATACATTTGTTTAGCCCAAAATTTCGTGGGGTCGTTATCGGCGGTTTGACAGTTATAACGCATTGAATTGGTTGATACATTGATATTGAAACATTTGAGCATTAAATCCCATGAATGATTATACGTTTAACGATATTATCAACGCTATTCAAACATCTTCAAACGGTTGATATTTATCACCGGGGCGCGGCATTTAGAGGAGAATTAATGTTTATCAATTCCGAGATGGTGATAAATTTTCTTTAAAGATTTAATGTGTCAAATGAAATCTGAAAAGGATCTTTATGCAGCATTCCGAAGATCACAGAAGATAGTCTCCGCATCGATCGTTTATCATCAGACCGCCTACGCGGCAAACTTTGAACCTAGAAGAGAAACAACTTGGCTTCATGGCCAAGCGTGCATAAAGACGAGATCATTTTGCTTTTTTTTTTCATCCGGAACTATAAAACATTTCTCGGCTGGTCCAGATTTCTTTCTGTCCTATTTAATAGTCCGCAGCCTGTGATCTCGAATCTTATTCGGAGACAAAGAGTACGAAAAAGATAAACAAGAGATCCGACATGAGAGAGAGGCGGCCGATGTTGACTTTTTGTCGACAACAAGCTACGACTAAATTAAGCATCTGAAATGCTGATCCAAATGCGGACAATGTTCTAATGAAGTTGCCGAGAAAAAAGTTTTCCAATATTAAATAATTTGCTAATTGCAGCGCATCTGAAAAACTCAACCCAAAGTTACGGCCGCTTTGACAATCGGTTAATTTGCTTCTTTTTTTCTATGCCAAGAGAGATGAATGATAATGGTTTCCTCATTAATTTTTATTTCGAAACTTCCATTGTATCTCCCGCGGAAATGGCTCAACTGGGGAGATTTCGATTAAATTTCGGCAGAGTGCTGCCATTCACAGGGTATCTTTTTTGTACAAGTTGCTGAGTAGCAATTTTCATGCAATTATGGCGGACAGGTCCTCCCTTTCTCTGCTCTCGCATAATTATTAATTTCGCCGCAAATCTTCGACTGTGCAAGCCTGAATGGGTATAAATTTATAAATGCCAATTTTTTAGTGAGGAAACATTTTTTCTGCGATACAAACATAGTCTTACTCTTTGTTGTCCCATTGAAACTTCAATAAATTTAAATTAAATTTATTAAATCCCTTAGACGAGCGGTTCTTAAACTGGGGTCCCCAAAACTATAAATAAACAATTTACCGATGCTTGAAAAAGATATTTTCGTGCAATTATTTTTAGAAAACATTATAAGAAAATCTATTTTGACCAAGAAATCGTTGTTTTTTTGAAAAATTAAGTCTCAATTACGACGTAAAATGTTGGGATGGGGTCCGTCATAAAAAAATTGTGCAAGAGAAGGTCCCCAAAAACTCCAGAGGGAATCCGCGACAAAATTTTGCTCAAGAGGGGGTCTATATATATATCTAAATATATCTTCTAAGCTAGTTTATGTTTTAGGAACATTCTTCTTTTTTCGATAATTTTCCAGTTTTGTATTGTCTCTTCTTCGGTCCGATAGTAAATGTACCCCGTAGGTCACTCAAAAGAAAAATGCCTATAAGAGGCGAGAGGAGGATTGGGCTAGTACCAGGAAAGAATTCAGACGACGTAGCTCTAATGACGAGGGTTATCCAGAAAGTAAGGTTACAATAATTATCGAGGATTGAAAAATGCTTGTTTTTAATTGAAAAGCTTTTGTATGCCAATGTCATAAATTTTCAACACCAAATCTTTTTTTGGAGGTGTAGTGACACACCCACATCTCAACCCCCATCACGATAGAGTCCAGAAAAGCTTTTCCCTTCTGTGCAAAACGGACAAAATGATCATTCTGGACATCCATCTCGCACACAACTTCTTATAACCAAATTTTCTCAAAATCTCAGAAAACTCTCATAGACCTTCGCTGCCAAATTTTTTTGGATGGTCTATTGGATTCTAGGGTATACCACGTTTCATCTCCCATCACAATGAGTCCATAAAAGCTCTCCCTTATGTGCAAAACGATCCAAAAGTTCACGCGCGGCGGTCACGCTATTTTGACAGTGAACATTCTGGACACCCATGGAACACACAACTCATCGTAACCAAGTTTTTCCAACACAATATTACCAAAGAGACTTCGAGAAATCTCAGGAAATTCTTTGTGGGGGTCCTCAAGCGTCACACGGCTTTAATTTCGCACTTGTTCTTCAATTTTTTTAACAAGTTCGTCAGAATTCACTGATCACTCTGCTTCGTCGTGAGTAGGGAATCCAATCCCGGGATCCCGGACAGTTTTCGGTGCTCATGAATCCCGGGTACTAAACGTAATCCCGAAAAATTCGGGATTGAATCTTTTATCTAACAGAAATCGTACACCTCACCAGCATGTTGAAGGCTATTAAATTGAGACATTCTCGCCTAAATCTGGACGCTTCGAAACAGTGGCGTAACTACTAATTGGCAAGCTTAGGCAATGCCTAGGGGCAGTAACTATCTGATCTATATATACATATATTCAGTACATATGTATATGTTTTTCAAATTGTTATATTAATCTTTCCCCACCGGTGATGTATTTACTACACTTCGACTCTAATAATAGGAATATCGATATGAAATATAATAGATATGGGGTTCAGAATTTTTGTATTCCTCCGTAATATAATCACGAATCACATCAAAGTAATATAGTGTATAAGTATTCATCTGCAGCGACTGGAATAAATAATTTGTCGGGAAATCGGGAATTTTACGAGTTTTACTCCGTATCTCAGCAGAAGGAATTTTATTTATTGGAGGCTGAGCGTACATTTTCAAATTCAAATCCAGACTAAATGACGAAACACTCGATGTTTAATGTTACTTCGGGCATATTTTCAAAATAATAGTAAAATCTTTTCTTAAATAAATAAAATTCTTTTGCCTTAAAATTATTTTTTATATTAAACAAATGGACTTATTAATAACTTTTGATCAATTTTTTCAATGTAATTTCTTAAACTATTCAATATCCCGATCCCGGATCGTCTTATTAAATCCCGAAATCCCGGGATCGAAATTTTGGCTCGGGATTAGATTCCCTAGTCGTGAGTATCAATAAGGCCTTCTCTGAACAACCTAACCCACTTTGTGACATTTTGTCGACTCCAAAAACGGATGACCGCGCGGATCTCGCACGGTCGAGAGATGGCGGGAGCGCGCGACGATCTCTCCATCGGAAGAATTTACTGTGACTGAGCAAAATGGCCGACAAATACACGGTACTAAACAAACCGACCGCCAAGTGCACAAATTTCTTAACAAAAATAATCCCACCGGCCTTATCCCTTGTAACCTTATTTTGTAGACGACCCTCGTAAGTTCAAAAAAGAACATTCAGGGTTTATTAAATATTACTATAACAACCGCGATCTTTATATGATAATTTTCTAGGGTTTTTTCATGTGGTGGTTTCATAAAGCCTTCTACAATTCATGGATAGGAATTTTGTCAATCGCATCAATATTTCATTTTTCAACGGGCTAAATCTGGATCGAGACAAACACAGTATAGAATTTAACCTACTATAACAATACTTAATATCTTTGAAATATTAAAAAAACATGTTAGAGGGGGTGCCTTTAATCTTTTTAATTTTCTGTTCAACATTTTGAATGATGAATATTCAATGAAAAAGAACAGTGACTTCGCTCAAAGGATCCCCCATTGAAAAATTGAAACAATAACATTTTATGTGCAGCCAGGACGTTTTATCTTTACAAGTCTGAGGACCAACATGAAAGTTAAACAGCCGTTAAGCACAGAGATAATGTGAAAACGGGGAGCGTTCGCAGGTAATTTTGAAGGATACCAAAAGGATAATGTTGATTATGACGAAAAATTCGGAGGGTGCTTGTTTTTAATTTTTATTGCAACCACGAGGGAAAACGAGCATGCACAGCTTCCTTATCTTTCCTGGAACAGAGACGGAAAATAGTACGATATCCGAGATAATTGCGTAAAAATGTCATAAAATCGTGTTCATATCTTATCGTCTCCATTAAGTCTTCATATGCTGCAGTTAAATTGATGCAGATGATAAAGTATAAAAGCATTTCATCCGGTTTGTTCCCACTGCAAGGCTTAAATTCAATTACTACGACGATGTGATGTAGTAATTTTTAATTAATATAGTCCAATTTTCATTCGCTTTATGCAATTAAAGCCGAACCCCATGTTTACATTTATTTGGTAGGAATTTTAATGGGACAGGGAAATAATTGTGCAGAGCAACAGCATTCCATTTATACGGTACTCTTTGTTCTTGGACTTCCGTGAAGGTTTTTGAGGAATGCTTTCCATCACCAAAAAAGGCTCAGTTGTACTCCAAGGAAATCGATGAAAGATTTAAAGCGAGCATACCATTTTTTTCTTATTTTAATGGGTGGCTTTATAAAGAGAGAGCTCGAGTTCAAATCAAATATATAAAACTGTGCTGTGTCAGTATATTAGCGAAATGGCGTATAGATAAATGCAGAATAATGCAACATTGATGAATTTTCAAATGCATCACCATTCGTCTTAGTTTATATAAATATTATAAACATTAGAATGCTTCGGTGGACACGTCTGCATTTGGCAGTAATTTTTCATACCAAAACTTCAACTTTTCCTTCACCATGATGTATTTACTACGAGTCAACCCTAATAATGGAAATATCGATATGAAATATAATAGATACGGGGTTCAGAATTTCACATGGTGTACCATTATATAAAAATAGACCCAAGTGTACCCGTATATATGTCTATCTATATATCATATGTTACGCATTGCCCATTGAAAGGATCAAAGAAGATCCTTGGCATTGAAGTAAGACATCTTACATTACAATTTGACATGCAGGCTTTAAGGTCTAATTTACTCTCTGAGGCGGGAAATCAAAATTTATCGGCGAAAACTCGAGCAGTACTTGAATCTGCCAAATGCACGTCACCATTACATTATCTATTAATCTGTGGAGCAACTGTGCCATCTGCAAAGTGGATTACCGTCAAAAGTTTGTTCTCGTATGAGGCCCCAGGGCCAAACTCATCCAGAGGGAAGATAACAAGTTTCCCATTAACACTGGTGCCACCCTCGACTCAAAGGAACCGAACCGAACTTGTTCGGGGCCGTACAAAAGACACGTCCTCATCCATTTTCCCACGTAACAATAGCTCTCTTTGTCCCGGTCGTATATATTTGTATACGAAAAGTTTGCTTTAATCTCCGGTTTTCGCGTGTAAACATGCATAATTAATCACTAGTCGATGTCTTCGCAACATAATCGCACACCCTTTAAATGGAAGGACCTGGACACTTGTCTTGCGAGAGCACTGGAAGTTCGTGCTGCGAAAGGAAGTCTTTTGATAGGGCAAGGGCGCATAATAGTTTCTCAGTTTCGCTTTGAAGTTCATGAAAGGGAAACTTACAAATGTCTATGCCTTCGAGATCCTTTTTGGATTTCTTGGAGGATATCAAAGACAAGCAGGCAAAGTCTTATTCCTCTCTTGATTCATTTTCTGATGAATTTTTCGACGTCATACAGAAATTTAGTATTCAAAAAGTAACAATGGTTAGATTTTTGGTTGATTGGAATGAGTAAGATTGAGATCCCCATGAACCACTGCACAAACAGCATTTAAAATTCATCGGCAACATGAATAGGATGGGTGTTATGGGGTAGGATGGGTAACGCATGCCTTGACCGAAATAATCATTTTTTGAATAGCATCGTAACCTGGTGATGAGAAATGGCATATTTACGAAAATAAACGAAGGAAAAATCAATTCGAAAATAGTCCCCAATTCCAATGCTTGAAATTATAAAAAAATATTGAACACTTTTTACTAAATATTCGAATACTTTCGGGCTGTGATGTCGCTGGACGAATGGATGGGAATAGACCGGCGTCGAATAGAAAGACTCTCTTCTCTAAATAACTATTTATTCCACACGAGATGTGGCTGCAGGAAGGACGACCTCCCGCAGCCAAGGCTAACCGACGACTCCCCCGACTCCGACCTCCTGCGCGTCACTACCCAACCGGCAACGGTGCACGCTAAGAAACGATCTATCGGTATGCAGGTGCAATGTCTCTGTAGGGCCACAAGAGATGGCGCTATTAAAATAACAAATTCCACCCGAAGAGAGACGGAAGATGTCGCTGTTAATCTGGCGAATTAAATCTGCTCAGATTAACAACGCTACTACGTGGAGATGGTAAATCGCTCGCGCTAAAGTAGCATTATCATGTTTACAAAATATTTTTAGAGCGATCCCACAGACACACACACAAACGATTTTCTTATCATTTTTAGCAATTTGTGTGATTTAATCAAAAAACTTGGGTTCGGTGAAATGAATGCGAACTCTTTGAGCTTATCCTGAATTTTATAGCCAAGTTAGGTAGGTCTAAATTTAACGGTTTTTTGGCCTCCATTAAAGAATGCTCTACAGGTTGTCCTTGTGATAAAGAATTCGTCCTTTGCACATGTCTATAAACTATCTTGTTTTCAGGGCTCTCTAATTATTGATGATACTTTTATTGCATCTCGGATATTTTTATGAACTTAATGCAGCTATGCAATGATGTGCTGTATACCAAGATGATTGAATTTTGTAATAAGCAATGGATGAAAAATGTTTGGAGTTAGATTAAATATCAAATTACTCATTGGATAAATCTAGTTAAAGCTATTTTTATTATATATTAGCGAATACCCAGCGTGCGCACCAAAACGTGGTTCGAAGATCGACTGTCTCCCTCTCTCCCGTGAGCAGAGTTCAACCGATGTACTGCGCGCGCATCCATTTTCTCCCTGAGCCCAGGATAGATATATATATATATATATATATACAAGCGACGTATGGTAGATATGTTACAATATAACAACTCGAATTGATGAAGAACATGTATCCCATTTCTTAAAAAAATGCGATAAAATTGCATCATAAAAAGCTGATTATATTTTAACGCCTCCCGAATATTTTAAGGGCGTTCACGAGCTAACTTTTCAGCTACTTGTTATCGCGATCAAGGGAATAAGAAACGATCCTGATGTGGACCAGATTTATTTTCAAGAAAGGGGTTAAGTTTTATGACAATTTGGGAGATTGTCATGCTAACCACGTAGTCGTAGTAAACTTGCAAGAAGTTAAGCTGCATTTTAATATTTCATCAGCAATGGAACTCGAGAGATCCATTAAATGAATTCCATAACAAAATTTCTTTCCTCCTCTACTTGTCAGTGCGAAAGTTTAACCATTTGAGTCTAACCAAGCTCATTTGAATCAAAATTTCGAGAGACATCGGATCGGATTTTGGCAGCTGAGAAACAGTTCGACACGCCAGTAAAACAAATTAATAAAACATGGTCGTTATCAAATATTACTTATAATACACACGACCCATTCAGCTCCATTCTACCTTCATTCAAATTCAATTGAATAACACTCCCCATATATCCATCCCTGTCTTATCCAACTCAATGGACAGAGACGGGACGCTACTATGCTTTGGGACAGGTACCGGTCTGCAGCAATCTCAGCGCCAAGGATATAAAAAGGATACGAAGATTCCTTGGGTGCCTTCCTCTGCAATGTCTACACAGGACATCCGTTGAATTTAAATTATCTCTCGACCCGTAGTAATGATGTACTTCACATGGAACCGTTAATAAAAGCTAACAAACCCCCACTTTGGTCGAATGATTCCACCGCCGCTGAAGGATTTATAAACAACTCCCATGAAGACTAATCAACTTGAAAGAAAATCAATGATGCTCCTCATTTTATCTACATAATTGTGCGAATTTGTGTGCTCGTTAAGAACTTGCTGTATTTGAGTGTGCGCATGCGTTAACTGCATCAAAAGAGCTCAGATAAAATGTCAGTCATTCTTTTGAGGAGTTCAGTCGCGTATTTGCGATCGAATTCCAGTGATTCAGAAAGGGCATTTTGTACAGATTAATAACCCAAAATTATCGATTTCAAGTGTATTATTAATGTTTAGGCAAAGAAATGAACGAATTTTGTGCGCTATCACAGTGTTTATTTATTTAAATACAAGCTTATACACGCTGCGCGGTCCTGACAGAAAAATGAATTTGTACGTTTATTGTATGATTTCAAATTAATCATCGCCAATCTCAATAGAGCAGCCAATAACAATGAGTGTACTACGATGCTCATCCAGAAAGTAAGGTTACAAAATTTGTATAGGATCGAAAAATGCTTGTATTTAATTGAAATTCACAGGATATTTTACATATTTATGTCATAGACTTCCGCCGCAGCTTTTTTTGACGTCTTTTGGATTCTGGGGTGTAATAACACACCCATATCTCACCCCCCGTTATGATAGAGACCAGAAAAGCTTCACCCTACTGTGTAAAATGATCCAAAAATTCACGCGCGGCGGTCGCAAAGTGATTTTGACGATGTTACATTCTGAGCATTCTGGGCATTCATAGAGCATACAACTCATCGTAACCAAATTTTTTCGACACAATATCACCAAGGAGACTTCGATAAATCTCAGGAAATCCTTCATGAAGGTCGTCAAGCGTCACACGACGATATTTTCGCACTTGTTGCACAAGTTCCTATAATGTCTGGATACAAACTGAGATAAAACATACGTTTCAAAATAATACGAATATTTTCGGGTCCACCTAATATTTATATTGCTTCCTATGTTCTACGCCAAAATGGACTCAGATGCATTTATATATCATTATAATTATTTTTGCACGTACCATGATTTTATTCGAAGCGTCTGCTCGCTTAAATACGTAGTAGACATATACGTCTACCTCTCTGACAGTGATCCTGTTTATTTTGTGCAGCAGACGTAGCGAACCACCATAGTTGACTGACTCGACTATCCAGTTAGTTTTGACTAGACGAGATGCATTATTTTTTACGGTTCACCGGAGGTCTTTAATCTTTTACGGAGCATCCAAGATATGTGTCGGAAGTACCGAAGGAAATCGTATTTATTGAATGAATCGACCGGTTTATTCGTTGCCAATTGAGACCTTCCATCGTCGAGAATTGATTCGATGGACCGCGGGTCCGGCGAAATGACCGTTTAGCGAATTTCATGAAATGTATGGAAATTTTATGGGCAATGCCTAGGGTTTTATGGTGATTGCGTTGGCATCGCAAAAGTCCATGACGAATGTCCAATATGACCCCGTCGTAAATCATCAATATGGCTCATTTTATGGCGTTTGTGGATGATGCGGTCTCGAATATTGTATGCTGAAAAGTCGTCGATCGTGAGACCGCGTCTAGATATTAATTGGAGTACACTGCCGTTGTGATGATTACCTCGCAATTACAGAGAAAGATTCTGACATTGTCAATTATGGTTTTGGGTTAAGAGCATGTACCTACACCGAAATATCAAGGGCTCCTGATATCGGGGGTTTTTTTTTGTTCCGCGCATCTGTCGGCCATTTTGTTCAGTCACAACAAATTCTTGCGATGGAGAGGTCGTCGCGCACTCCCGCCAACTCCCGTCATCCGTTTTTTGATTTTGCAGAATAATACCGCCGCGAATATCCATTGGAAGTTTATGGTGGTGATGTGATGAGTCGACAACATGTCACGAAGTGGGCTAGGCTTGTTCAGAGAAGGCCTACTGATACTCACGACTAGAGGTCCCAATCGAATATATTTACCCTTTTTTACAATATTTGTATAAGTCGAATATTTATAAAATTATTCGGATATTATTCATTTTTTTGTTAAGTAATTTAGAAAGTAAATTCGTAGAAAAATCAAGTATAGATAACATCTCATTTGAAATTTTGGATGCATTTTTGTTTTCAAACTGGTTATCAGGGAGATTCTGTGAGAAACTATCGTGTCGATTTCTTCTACTTATTTTTAGTGTCAATTATTGCTATTCGTTAAGTATTTGATAGTTCGTGCGGCACCCACTTATCCAGCATTTTTATCTTTCCTATTTCGACATTATTTATGCCTTTTTTGAATTATTCTTTACACAAATCGATCCTTCTCTGAATTCTTAGTATTTGTTTGGCAGCCTTCGATAGTGAACCATCTTAGTGAATTTATAAACATGGAAAAAATTGGTTGTCATAAAGTGATACAATACTTTTATTTGAAAGGTCTCAGTCCAACTAATAACAAATCCAAGCTAGATTCTACTCTAGAGGAGTCTGCTTATTTGTTTACAACAGTAAGATATTGGGTGGCAGAGTTTAAACGAAGCCGTACGAGCTGTCAAGACGAACAGCGCGGCTGTCGACCAAATGAGGAAACCACCCCAGAAATGGTGAAGAAAATGCACAAAATGCTATTGGATGACCGTCGACTGTAAGTGCGTGAGCTGACAGACATGGTAGGCCTTTCAAAAATGCTGTATATCGTATATTGACTAAAAATTTGGACATGAGAAAGCTGTGCGCAAGATGGGTGCCGTGTTTGCCCACAATGGAACAAAAACATCGTCGTGATGATGTTTCAATCGAGTGACTAGGGCCGGGTTTTTGCATCAATCTAGTATGAAACTTGGACTACGTGGACCTTCCACTGACTCGAGCTATTTATTGGTCACGTTATTCTGTTACCAAGTATGCATTTAGTCCCGAAAATGGACGCAAAGGACCTTAAAAGAGGACGGAGTGGCCACAAGGTCTGTGTATCCAACCGGTCCGCTTTTCGGACCACATACACGATGAATAAACGCCTCGCGATCGGACGCCATACCTGAACACGCCCACAAAACGATTACGAACTCTCGCATCTGGCGCCTGTTTTGCTACATCCTTGGCTTTCACTGTATTGTGTCCCAATTTGAACTCACAAATAATCTACAAAAAGCTTTTTGTTGGCGCCATTCTGTTAAAAGTCATTGAAAACAATAGAAATAGAAAAAACACTCAATTTTAAAAGACAATTAAATATGTAATATATTACCTTTGCCAATTTCAAATAGTCAAAATCAATGTTTGACGGTGTGGATTGTGTTGTGTAATATATAATAAAATTGGCTGGCTATTATTCTAGTCCAGCCAGGGATATATAATAAAATTGGTGATTTCTGACGAACTTGTGCAAAAAATTGAAGACCAAGTGCGAAATGACCACCTTGTGACGCTTAACGACCCCCACAAAGAATTTCCTGAGATTTCTCGAAGTCTCTTTGGTAATATTGTGTTGGAAAAACTTGGTTACGGCGAGTTGTGTGCTCCATGGGTGTCCAGAATGTTCACTGTCAAAATAGCGTGACCGCCGCGCGTGAACTTTTGGATCGTTTTGCACAGGAGGGAGAAGCTTTTCTGGGCTCATTGTGACGGGGAACGAAACGTGGGTATGTCACTATACCCCAGAATCCGAAAGACAATCTTGCATACAAAAGCTGGTGTCAAGACTACAGAAATGTCTCGATCTCGATCTGATTAAAAAAATATTGTTTTTTTAAAATTCTTCTAGCATTAAACGTGATTCTTTTCACCCGCAAGCAATGTGTTAAGGGATTTGTTGATTGAAATATAATTACAAATCGAACGATCGAATTATCAAATGCAAGTGAACGGTGAAATTTAACGCATGCGAAGGATATCCACTTAATCATTTCATGTGCAAGTTTTCGTATGTTACATACGAGATTTCAGATTGAGATACTGCGGTTTTGCTGCATTAACTTTGAATTAAATTTACTGCCCATTCGAAGTCCATATTTTGTGCAATTAATACTCGAGCTAAGCTCTGCGAAGCCGTCATCTTAACGCTTGTCCATGTCCGTTCCGCATAAGTCATACGATTGTGACCGTGGCTTACCTCACATTTAAACTGCGTTAACAATATAAGAAAATGCGTAGTGATTTTTCAACTCGGACATTCTTCGGCTCATATGTTAGTGCTTAAAGTGTTTCCCGGTGAAAGCAGATATTTGCAGCTGAAATTAATGGCTGGGTTTATACAGCAGTTAATTCCACTCCCACGCCTATCTGGAATCTAACACCGAAGAAATAGAAACTCCGTCCTGGTGCAAGGAGACGCCTTCGTAGTCGGTTCGAAAGTGCATGCATGACTCATAATTGCATACATGCATCGATGGGAAAAGGAGACGAGAACACAGAGCCGCATTTGTCAACCAGGACCGTCTCATACTTTAAGCGAATCGTACGAGATTTATGCGTTCGTAATTAGAGGTGAATTAATAATGTCATGTTGCTTCCCAGCGTGTGCTCGAAAGCGTGAAACGTCGCGTTTTATATACTAACGGAGGCAATAAATCTTATTCTCGAAGATGGACCGTTTAGCAGACTCTTCAATGAGGAGATCATATAGATTTTCATGAAAAGGTGCATCGTGAGCTGATGGCGATCGTCGTTTGTCACGCTAAGTTGCATCAGATGCAAGATAAATGCTAACCTTATGGTAAAAATGCAAATACCACATAGGCTCAGTCATGCAGCTGGTCCGAGACCTGTCGCCCGGGGCGCCCTGAATTTAATAGATTCGACTGGCTGTATATCAACGTGTGCTTTGAAGACCAGCCGTCGAGTATACCATATGTAGTCGTGCTATGGTTTAAATAGATTAATGTGTATTATGAAAGAATTTCTAATATGCTTCGAGGCTCATTTTTCTTCGACGTAGGAAATTTTTTTACGATTGCAAAATGTGTAGTAAAATTACAGTAACTTTTGCATTCATTCAATCATATTGTTTGGACTTTCTTCAAACATCAAATTGCATTATTTAAATGCAAATGGATGTCAATGCAAACATCGAACTCTTCCGTCTCTCTTCAGATGCAATGTGTTATTTTAACAGCGCCATCTCTTGTGGCCCTGCGGAGACATTGCACCTGCATACCGACGGATCGCTTCTTGCGCGTGCATCGTTGCCGGTTGGGTAGCGACGCGCAGGAGGCGGGAGTCGGGAGAGTCGTCAGTTAGCCTTGGCTGCGAGAGATCGTCCCTCATGCAGCCAGATCTCTCTCTTGTGTGGAATAAATAGTTATTTAAAGGTGAGTCTTTATATTCGAAGCCCGTCTATTACCATCCATCCGTCCATAAACACCGCTAGCGCGGCCAGCCCGACGAGCACGTAGGGAGCAGGGTGCCACACGGGGACTCTGCCCCCGAGAGCGCCCCCACCTCAACGTTACAATTCAATTATCCAATAGAAGAAGTGTCGTCGAAATATGGAATAAGGTTATATAAAAAAGTTTTCTCTCAAGACCGCGCAGCGTGCATGAAGCTTGTATATCAATAAATGAACCTTAACACTGTTGATAGCACACAACACTCGTTCATTTCTTCGCGCAAACATACACAATACACACGTGTCTTTGGTTTTACTAACAAAATAATGCACTTGTTGAAGCTTAACCCCTTTAACGTAACGTTTCACCGTTAAAAGTGTCATCCGTAGTGACACGATCTTTTCGCCGCTAGCGGATACGTACGTCATATCTAGTGTACGAAAATAGTATATCATCAAATTCGAACAAGTCAGTTTTCGAGTTGAATCATTCTTACATTTAACGTACACAACACTGCAATCGGACAAATCCGTAATTTTCCAATGAGGTTTGCTTAACTTTCACAATGCGGATATATTCGTCATACCCACTTTGCATGGACTTTGGTCTTGACGGATATATACGTCATATCGTTGGGTCGATCGATATAACAGCGTTTCAAATGGAATCACTTTTGTTACTACGATGAGCTTAAAGGCGCTATGAATCAATTTTCATAATATTTGAGAAGTTGAGTTTTATGTGGCTTTCTACTATTTATTATGATTCTGAGAAGACCGCCAACAATCTAAGAAGACCTCATACCTAATGGTTTTCAATCAGATACGGACAAATTCTCTAGTTTGTACTCTATGAATAAAAAAAAGATTGAAATATTCTATTCCTTTATAGAAATACAAGTGATTCTTTGTGTTTGAAAAACTTGACGACTGGAAATTTAATTGAAATGTGACCAAAGATGTGTTTGCAAAATGTGCATGGGTGCCTTTACAGCATTATATTTCCGTCGATGTACGAGTGTATGATGAGATGCAAGACACTATCTCCGTCTCTGTCTCCGATTTACAATATCCGCCCTCAATGTGCGAGAATGCTGTTTCTATATTACTTGCGTTTTTTTATTCTCATTCGCGTTGATTTTGATTTATGAATAATTTAAAAAATGTACATATTGAAGAATAAAAAATAATTCAGAGCTGAAACAAAGCCAGTGTTGTATAATTTTGGGTTTCGTCTGGATGTGAAAGCTGACCAACTGTGCAACGACCCGTGGAAATTTTCCATCAGTCTGCTGAAGTTTATGAAAAATTTCAACGAAAAATGCTATTTCATGTATGGAAAATGTTTGATTTTACTCGCCCAAATGTGGAATATTAGATGCGATTTTATACAGAGGCAATGAATAAAAGAACAGCGTACTTACGAAGAATGAGATTGTTGATGAAATTTGGTACTCACCTGAAACAAAGAGAATATCGTTAAGAAAACTTAATTATACTTTTTATAAATAGATTCTATGGGAGGACGTGGGTTGGGAGTCATCATTAGGATGCCTTTTTTGTTAAAATAAAGCAGGTAAGTGGATGACTCGGGCTTTAATAAGATATCCCTGGTTAAGTACATTTCCACCCACGTGCGAATAGGTGAGTACATTTTAGTGCTTCGAGAGAAACAACACTAGACTAACATGTCTCATGACGCTTTTAATCCGTGTTCGATTGAATTAACAGTTCTCAGTCACTTGGATTTTAATGAGATACCATCTAAGGATCGGCAATCTCATCTTAAAGGCACACATTATAAGACAGGACAGCCAAGGAAGGCAAGGGCAAGTCCACAGTCGACTGTCTTAATCAAGCGTCTTCCAATCCACATGTCATTAGGGCCTCGACATGCAACAAAAAACCAATCAAAGATCACAGTAAATCTCAAACATCTCCAACACAATGGCTCATTTAGGGACAAAGGATGAGTTTGCAGCATAAGAACCGTAATGACGGCACCGGAATTGATCCAATCATCATGATTGCATATACATATTATGTGCCTTGTGCAAACGCACAAAGTACTCCGCAACAAAAAAATGCTTTATCTCCAAGATATTGCCCTATATTTAAGGATTTTGAACATTTATCGCGGATAATGTATGCGCGGTCATGAACGAGGATATCAGGACGATGCCAGGCGCGTCCCTGCAGGGAGATTTATAAGGAAATTCGTTAATGCATACAAAAAGTCGTTGTATGCACCTGCTGCATGCCATCAAAAATGTCTAAGGCACTGAACGCATTCATAAACGGGAATACTTTTATTGCCCGCCAGAACGAAGCAATGTAAGAATTTAATATTTGCCAGGGAGGACGTCGCCCGTGACGATATTAATTCGGCTGACGAAGAGAGCATCTGAAAATTGAGTCGTTTCAGCATAAGGATTTAAAATCTCAAAGACACAAAGCAGGACTTGGACCGCAGAGGCATAAATTTGGCTCAATTGGATGTTATTTGTCGGAAACTTTTAAATAAGTTTAAGTTAAGTGTCGCTGCGAATCCAGGGGATAATTATAAAACGATCCGCTCTGGTAATTTGAAACTTTTTCGCTCTCAAAACTTGTGTTTTTTGCGCAGAGCTCGAATTTTTAGCATGTACTTACAAGTGTAACCCGGAATTTTATTGTACAGATTTATTCTATCAGATAGGAAGCGTCTTGATCCTATCACTGAAGAAAGAAGGAGAAAAGTAGCATCCTCTGTTGCGCAACGCGTAATTGTACGTTTTCATTCAAGCAGTCTTAGTTTCATCTAGCAATATCAAGACAAGAATCTCAAAATATCGCTGAAATCACTTTTCCAGCATATCGTTTCTCGACTTTCAGACATTCACGAAACTTTTGGGCCCAAACAAACACTTGAAATTTTCACGCCTTCGTTTAAGAGAAAACTAATAATTACGCGTTGCGCAACAGAAGATGCTATTTCTCACCTTATTCCTTCAGTGATGTAATCAAGACGCTCTCTACCCAATGGATTTTTATTTGAATGAAGGGTAAGGATATATGGGGAAAAGCTAAAAGTCGTTGCGTTTTATCACTGAATTGTTATTATGCATAAAATCATTTAACCATTCGGTACGGAGAACAAACATGCTATGCTCTAATGTAAATCCATTTTTTTTCAGGACTTCGCAGCACGTGTAAAGCTTTTACGATGTAAATGAACCTATGAAGCGTGATAAAAGCAGGTTCTAACAGAATAGTGGATTTACATCAAAGCATAGCATGTTTGTTCTCCTTAACGAATTGATTAATTAGGGAAAAATTGCATTGGATTTTGAATAAGGGCGATCAATAATGAAGTTGTAGCGTGGGCGATTTGCCATCCCCGCGTAGTAGCGCTGTTAACGACATCTTCCATCTCTCTTCAGGTGCAATGTGTTATTTTAACAGCGCCATCTCTTGTGGCCCTGTGTAGACATTGCATCTGCATACCGACCGATCGCTTCTTGCGCGTGCACCGTTGCCATTTGAGGAGTGACGCGCAGGAGGCGGGAGTCGGGGGAGTCGTCGGTTAGCCTTGGCTGCGGGAGGTCGTCCTTCCTGCAGCCAGATCTCTCTCTCTCTCGTGTGAAATAAATAGTTATTTAGAGAAGAGAGTCTTTCTATTCGACGCCCGTCTGGAACTGAACCGATTCGAAAATATCGGTTTTATCGATTTGGTACAGGTCTTACGCGAAAGAGTTTGGTTTTTTTGTGTTAATATTATATATGCGACCTTCACCATTCTTATGCAGATTTTGTTTGCTATGTATCCAGACTGGGACTTCCAGATTTCAATATATAAATATGTTCTAATTCTATTTCTATATATAATAGATATAAACATTTTGAACGGAACCGGAACGAATACTAAAATGAAAAACATAACGGTTCAAAGCCTTGATATTTAAGGCATGCTGGAAAAATATTTTCATTTGATTTGATTCATGATGTAAGGCTAATCGAACCAGCTGAAGTCAGGGTGGATGCAATAATTGAACTTGCTAAATTTATATCCGGGGGAAGACTTTAACGATATGAATGTCGAGGATATTCAAGAATTACCGGTGGAAGAAGAGACTGATGAAGCAAATTTAGTGGAAATGGCATCTGAGATAATCCTAAATTTAGCACAGATGATAACGATTATTTGGAAGCATTTTACCCTAAAAAGTATAAAGCCTTGAGTTTTTTGAATGAAGATCACTGACAGATTTAAGAGCGAACTTAATTTAAACAATGAAATTGATCAGGCCAAAGGTGATAATGGGTTTTGCTGAAGATACTGCTGAAGAAAGCTCCGAAAATTTAGTCAATACGAAAATATCTTCGTTTGATAGTAATACCGCAGAAAACTTTATGTAATTTTACAAGATAACAAACTCAAGCATTCATTATTTAATTGTTAACCCGTTGGTGAGGAATCCCGCATATTTGCGTTCGGACTCAAGTGATACAGAAAGAGCATTCTCGCGCGAGATTGTGAATCGGAGATAGAGACGGAAAGTCTTGCGTCTCATCATACACTCATATATCGATGGTAAAGTCGTGCTGCAAATGTACCCCAACACGTTTAAATGTTACATAATGTGATACATAGCACTTTTAAAATTCATCACGGTAACAAAAATGATTCTATTCGAAACGCTATTGTATCGATTGTATTGATCGCCCCAAATTTGTCTAATTTCAAGCTTAAGGTTCATTTATTGATATACAAGCTTGACTCACGCTGAGCGGTCCTGACATACACAGACGCGGTGTTGAGAGTAATCCAAACTGAGTTCTAGAATAATTTCTCGTCCATTTCTATCATCTCCTGGGTCAATTAGCGACTTGCACTCCGTATTGCTTAAATTATCACATGACGAGGATCCTCTGAATGCGTGCATTCATCAACGCGAATGACGATGACGATAGCTCATCAGCCATTGTGTACGTAGCTGGAATTGCCGCTTTCATCTTAATCGGAGCCGACCCAAGAAGTCGAGCGTCGGAGAAGATGAGCATAATGAAGATAATGCAAGGAAACATGCACCGATGAATAAGGACGCATTTGTTTGCCTTCGTTGCATCATCTCTAAACGGCGTCCTTTGATACTTTTGAAAAATGCCTTCATCCAGAGGACACCTGGAATGGCTAAATACCGAATTGCAGCATACCGGCTTTTCACAAAGCGGGCATTTTCAGAAGATTTACGCAAATGCAAAGTACAAATATTTGCGTTGAAATTTACGATTGTCGGTATTTGTTCTCGAAACAAAGAGCAAATAGTGCCCAGCATCGAAGAAAACAAACACGGGAAGTATCTGAGCAGAAATGTATGCGCTTGGGAAGAATCGTACTTTGATTTCATTCCTTCGACTACTTTCCTAATTAACACACCCCCGTTCGAGAGGCAATCATGTAATATTTTCGTCCAAATGTGTTGAAGTATCTTCATCTTTAAAAGGATGTCTAAATTTAGGCATTTTTACATTTGAAAAATCTTGTAAATTACAGCATCTACGGTAATGACATGATCAAATAAGGATATGGTATAGGGTGCGGCAGGGAAAATTCCTTATTTAAAACGCGCACACTTGAGCGACAGTTATTCCAAGAAGGATAAAGTGACGCTCATTCGAAAGAGTGGAACCTAACGTTTTATCTGTATTATGCTTTTTGTTTATCATTAATGACTTTTAGAAATTTATAAAAAAAATCCCGACAGCTCGTATTTTTGCATTAATATATTTTGTTGTAAAAATCTTCCTCAATAATTTTAATCAGAGGTGACCAAATTTCTGTATAGTAGATTAGATTTTGGGTCCTTATTCAAGCGGCCCGGGTTCAAATCTAGATGTTAAGGAGAAAAAATCACCCTACCAATGAATTTGAAGTATTAAAACTTCCAATCAATCATTTAAATTTTAAAAATATTAAGGGACGTTTCTGCCTTGTTGCTTAAAAAAATGTTTTTCTTCTTCGCGTATCGGAAAGAATCAATGTTTAAGAACACTATCAGTAAATTTTACGTCGATAAAAATGAAATTCGCAAATTTATAGGCCGACGAGGAAAAGCTGTGCTGCGCGAAGCTAAGGAGACGAAAAGCTTTAAACGCGTTTTTTTCCAAGCTCACGGAAGTACTCCCACACGCCCTAGATGAGCATTCTTCATGAAATTTGGTAGGTACGTGTACAATAAACGTCTTCATCATTTGACCTATAATTATCTAAAAATATTAAAACGTTTTGATTTAATGAACCAAAAATGTTGGTAAAAATACACACTTTTATTTGATCGCCCACTATTTTTTTATTTTCCAATATTTTTTTTTAGTTATAGGTCAATCTATACACAATATTATACAAAGTAAAAAAATATATTTAATTTTTTGCTCCAAATCAGCTGATTAGAACTTAGGACTTCCGCGGTGAAGAATGTCATCGCTCGCGCACGACGCATACGTGGCATATACGTGGCATCCCCCACTCCCACTATCATACTTTATCAAAGTTTAAAAAATATTTTCATGTTCAATAATGATTGCCTATTCAATACGTTAAATATCAAAATTCTATATTTAATACTTTTCGCACGAAAAAATGTTGAAAAATCGATCGCTTTTAGTTGGGTAGAAACGTCCCCTTAAGCTGTGTTTGTGTAATATATAAAAAAATAGGCGACCTACTGGTCTAGTGGTTGCTTTATGTTTCGTATAGAGACACATACACAGTAGAAGTGCCGCTTGGAGTTTCATTTTTAGTGACGTTTAAGCTAATTTGCACTATAAAAATAGTCATAATTCTGTTATATAAAAGCAAAAACAAATCTTTCTTAACATTCTCCGTTCATTTCAGATTCCCAAATTTCGATCTCAAATTGATAAATACTTGAGCCCAGATGTTGCCTTGAAATTCTGCAAGTTTCAATGGATGCAAATTATCAATTTGTGGAATGTTACCTTTGACATGTGTGTCATAGATCACTGTTTAACCATATGTGGAAGACAATGGGTAACCATCGTATTAAAAATGCTTGCCCTAGAAACGCCCCCAACGAAGATGGTTCACAAAGGGAACTTGGGAAGAAATGTGAGCCAAAGAAACGTTTGATGATCTCTGTTAGCAAATAAAAATTAACAAACGGATTGAATTCCTTTCCTGAATTTGTTGCGATGGATTTCAGCCTATAAAATTTAGACCAGTGCGCCCAATCAGATCGGAACGATCGACTCGGCAGACGTTCAAATTGCCTTCTTTACGGCATCGATCCCAGCAAACGAGGCGTCGAACAACACTATCATCAGTCCTATTCGAAACTGGTACCTTGGTTGTAGCCTTTCCGGTTTTATTGTGTAACCAACATCCATCTCGACGACCCGAGCTGGGCTTCGAATCCGTCTTGTTGAACGTAACTTATTTATCTCCCCGGAGCTGGACGCTCACCACATATGGGAAATCAACTCCGTCTGGTTTCATCTCACAGGTATGCGGACGACAAAATACCCATGGGACACCAGCATCCCGGATGAGCGTTTCTTTACTTTCTCCGCGCTTTATCGAACAAAGCTTTAAGACAGGATGTGCGGAAATCTTCACTCCGCAAATAATACTGTAAGCCTTCTTTCGTACGTTCCGTCTTGTAAAAAAATAATATGGCTCATAAATAACGACCTCGAGGGGAGATTGTAAATTTCAGACAGTTTAGGACTTGTTGGGGCTTTCCGTTGCAACAACGCCCAAAGACCTGGATTTCCCTCAATTAAAATAATACAGCGAATATTGAATGTCAATCAGCGACCACAATGCGTTGACAATTCATCACTTTAACGTCAGTGAACTGCGGACAAGGTAACTACTGGTTTCAGTTAAATGACCTGTCCAGGTGTCCATATAAGGCGATCCTTTTCTTGTTACCATCGAGCGCATTGACTTCTTGAATCCTGGTTGCAGAACTTGTCGGTATTACGAATTGCGATATGTCTTTAAACACGATGAGGAATTGCCGGGGTACGTATGAAGAGGACCAGGTGGTTGTTGTTTGATTTGTGGGAACGTATAATATGCTTCCTTGTCAAATGACCCGGGCAACAAATTATAAAGATGATATCAGGATCGATCTAGATTCAGTTTGATGTATGTCTGTCTGTTCTCTTGATCTATTTGACAAAACTTTCCAAATATTACACAAATGCACTTTAAGACTTAAATTTGAATACAATGTAATATTTTTGAAATGAATTTATTTGGCTAAAGCAAAGGGATATTTCATAATTTATATCAGATTTCATTACATAATGTAGAAGCATAAATCATCTCCAGTCATAAACCTGTTGAGAACACGTTTTACTGTTTATCTTGTTTTTCAAAAATATCCGCATTTTCATTTATATTTAAGTGTATTGTCGTCTGTTAATTGTGCAACCGTGGGAACGATCTGATATTAAATATTAGGTGGACCCGAAAATATTTGCCAATTTAAAAAGATCTTATGTTTGTGTCCAGACACAATAACGTAAACAACTTTGTACGTTATTTTTCTTTTTGTACAACTATTATTTAACAGTATGTTAAATAACAGATTAATTTTATTGGTACGATTAAAATCTCATAATGTCACAAAAGGCAATAAAAGCTTAAGGGAAACTTGCAAAATTCCCGATTTCCCGACAAATTATTTATTTCCGTCGCTGCAGATGAATACTTACATGTTATAATAATTTGATGTGATTCGTAATTATATTGCGAAGGAATACAAAAATTCTGAACCCCGTATCTATTATATTTCATATCGATATTCCCATTATTAGAGTCGAGGTGTAGTAAATACATCACCGGTAGAGGAAGGTTAATATAACAATTTGAAAAACATTTATGTATACATAGATTAGACATTTACTGCCCCTAAGCGCCGCCTAAGCTCGCCAATTAGTAGTTACGCCAGTGTTTCCAAATTAATTGTGAATAAATAAAACCGGGATAAACTATAACTGTACAAGTTTATTGTCGACAATTAGAATGATATTTAGAAATGTAACTGCATCTTTTTTATTCATCCTGACGAATTTTCAACTTTTCTAATCAAAGGACTAAAGGGATCAAAGGACTGCCAAAGCGATGGATAAAGATTTGAACCCATTTTTTGTTAAATATGCGAATATTTTTGGGTACCCCTAATATTTGACCTAAAGATATAATGATTTGCTGTTAAACAGTATACTGTGATGGTCCTGATATTGTTACATCATGATGGAATGGTCTAATTTTGTAACAAAATTCTTATAGTGTTTATGGCAAAAAAAAAAATTAAATTGTTAAAAATCCATTCCATCCAAATATCCAACACTCTAATAGTTTAAGGTAAATCACATATTTAATCGGAATTCAAACGCTTTTACACTATAAGACCAGTTTTTGTAGAGAATTCTCAGAAGAATCAATATTTAGTATGTCCTCCATCACAATTTTCCAAGTATCGATATAACATAATTGAGATTTCTTGTATACAAACATCTTTGATTAAGATTTCCGGTTATTATATGGTTGGTTTTTTTGTTGAAATTACATATATGAGAACTCTTTGAACCTTTTTTTTTATTTGACCAAATACGCGAATACTTTTCGATACCCTTAATACTGATGTAAATATAGTTTTTATGTTTTTAAAAAATAGTATAATTTATAAAATTATAAGCACAATTCTAAATTATTGATATCGATCATTTATAAAAATACTAATTTTATACAACATATGATTTTTTGAAAAATTATTAAATATAGTAGCGCCATCTCTTGACAAATTTTATGAACTACAAAAATAATTTTATTTTTTTAATAAAAATAGGCATTTATGCAATGAAATAAAATATATTTATTTATAATAAATATTATTTAATAAAATAAGATTTTTAAAAGAAAATAGATTTAAAAAAAATGTGCGATGGCCGGGAATCGAACCCGGATCAACTGCTTGGAAGGCAACTATGCTGACCATTACACCACCATCGCCCATATGCGTGACTCATACATTCATCCTCCCATTAAGTTTACTGCAAAATAGTAACTAGAAAAGATAATAGATAATAAAGCCAATAGATTTCATCACAATTTAACCCTTTTAGTGCCGGACACCAATATATCATCATTGTAAACACTTGCGAAAAATGCCGAAATATCATCGCGTGTATGTCATGGTGCTTTAGGCAAATTTGTTCCTTTATTTCGCAACATGTGCCGTTTGGAATTTTGCAAATATTATTTTCGCTTTGCCTGTATGGAAATTATGGAAATACAAATTACAGATGGACAACCCAAGAACGATATAAATAGGAATGTATCAATAAACGATATTTTTGAGATAATTGGACAGTATTTGAATAGTACAGTATATATATTGGTGAAATTAAATTCATTAAAAATTAGCGAACAAAGCCATTTGTACTTTGAATGTTCATTACACTGAGAGACTCGCCCTTATAATCTTATGCACTGTGCTTTCCGTTTTTTGAAGTGTCCTGAAGAGCAAATCTTATATTGCTTTAAGGAGGTCACCGACAGAAGGACGAGTGCTGAATGAATAGTCGACCTTTTGCTCTTTTATACGTCTGTACTTCGACTCAAGTATTCCGATGGCAATGCATTTGCTGTTCACTTGGCCGGCAAACTACTTTCATTGAACTCGCTCAGAGTTCCACCCCTTGGGTGCAGTTCTTCCTGTACCATTGCAGCAAGGAAGCCCATTTATATTCCAACTTGAAACACTTTGCGGGAGGCGCTCCGGTGCAAAGAGCAACCCCCAAGGTGAAAAATTTGCATTTGCGCCAAGCCAAATCGATTTAAGGTTACTGGAACAGCGGAGGCTTATATGGCAATCTGGAACAAACTGTTCCTACTTGATTTAGTACCGAAGATTTTCCTGGATGGGAAAAATATGACTCCGACTGAATAATATAATGGGGTAATATATTTTGCGACGGATGTTTAGCGAAGACACGAACAAGAATTATGATCGAAATCGAACCCATTGCAGAAGCAGATGCTGTCGATGGGATATCTACGTTTAACATATGATTTTTTTTAAATTTTGAGACGAAAATGCTTTTCAAATTCATTAAATTATAATATACAGAGCTGCTTTTTTGTCTACAAATAGTTTACATTAATTATTGTTAAATAAACATCATCTGCTTTCAATACAAGATGGCTAAGGCTTCGGTAGACGTGGCTAAAGTATTAGCGCGGGAATTTGATTGAAGTATTGCAATTTTCAAAGCATTGCAACATTAAGTATATATAATATTTATTATAAGCAGCTACAATATATTTTCAGTCTTGTAGGTATAAGGTGTTCATATAATATTTATTTACAGGTTTGATTACTTCCAATACTGTAAAAAATGGTTTTAAATCCAGATATTAACGCAAAATCATCATACTAACAAATCTGGAAGATACATCAATCATTTTGATCTGAGATTGAAATTGTAACAATAATTAAAATGTCATTTAAAAATAATGATAGTTTCACTATTCACTCATAGATCTTTATTTGCCTAAAACTCTTATTAAAATAACTCTTATTACAAGATAACAAGCAAAAAAGTGGGATAATTTAGCCATAGTTCTTGTAATACGATTTAACATGCCATAAAATTGCCATGGCAGCCACCGGTGACTGCCATCGACTGTTACTAATAAGCCATGTCATTCATGCCAATTATTGACTCGAATAAAAGGTAACCCATGCGCTATCAATCAGAAGTATTCAAATATAACCCGGAATTTGGCTGTGAAAATTTATTAGTCTAATATATAAAAGTGAATTGGGTTTTGTTCATGTGAAATGCGCTGCCATACCGTTCATCTGATTGCGATAAAACTTCATCCACTTATTGCTAAGGAATCCGCGAGTAACATAAGCATTGTCTAATGTATAAAAAAATAGTGTTTGTTTGTCCGTATTTAATGCGCTGCCATACCGTTCATTCAATTGCGATAAAATTTTTCCAACTTATTGTTTGCACTTTTTCAAATAATATGGGTATAGTGCAATTAACTTTTAGTAGATCTTATATGTAAAAATCGATGTTCGTATGTTTGTTCATATTTATAATAAAACCAACAAAATATCATTCCCAATTAAACAAAATATTTGTAGATAAATATTTGTATTATAACTTCTGTGGCAGCAACGCGTCGGATATCAGCTAGTTACAAATAATTTTGTTTGCGTTTGTCCTGTATACGTTCCTATACTATTCATCGGTTTATGATGAAACTTTGGAGAGTTGTTATGAGCACCTCCGTGTATATTTTGAATTGACTTCCGCTCACGGGAGAGAGGGCGACAGTTGATTTTCGAGCTTACAAAAGCTAAGAATTTTGAATCAAAAATTAAGTGATTTTCCAGATAATTGAATAGAACAATTAAATATTATGATTTTTTAGTTTAAAAAGCATATCGACAAAATATCAGCATTCAAAGGTTCAACACAAAAAGCTTCATTTTATTGATCTATCCAATTTTTTTCTGGATATTTCAACAGGTATATTTACGATCAATGTTGTTCTTTAGTCTGTCAAGAGTTTGTGGTTTATTCATGTACACCGTCTCTTTTATATAGCCCCATAAAAAGAAGTCTGGAGCTGTTAAATGAGACGATCTTGCAAGCCAGTGCAATTCACCAAAACGAGAAATTCATCGACTTGGAAGAAGATCTTTCAACATAAGCATTGTTAATTTGATCCATGAAAAATCAAATTCATAATTTTCTTATATTGATGCAAAGAATTCTACTTGTGGTATCTAAATAAGTCTAAAAATTATGTGGTTTGCTTCGTTTAATAGTGGTTGATATGATGATGTTAATGATATTTTATTTAGATCGGCGTTCTATCCCCTTTGAAGTATCCATTCCCCGTGGATCACTAGGACCTCCCGCACATTCCATCGATCAAGATAGCACATAAATGTAGCATCGGACTAGGAAGAAAACACATCAAACACCAACTATCAACATAAACGTATTAAGGGCAGTCGTTTAAGTCACAGATCGACTATATTTCTTGATAAATACCAAAAAATCGTCCGACAGTAAAATAGCGTAAAGTGAGACATAACGAGCCATAAAAAGTTTCGGCTAACATTAACAGTAAATGAGGCAAGATTAAAAACGAAAGCCGTAAAAAGGACGACGACAAATATTCAACAGGGACTTTAACGATCTCTTCGAATGCACAAAAGCCAATAAAACAAAGAAATTAAGCTTCGATGATGGGGCTCAAAGAAAAGAAAGCATAGAGGAGAAGAACGAATAAAATATGTCCGAATGAAACTCAGACATTGTAACACAGCATTCCTACAACGCGGTTTCGTTTTACAATATAACTTCATTACTTGTCAAAGAAACAAGATCTTCGACTGAATGGATGCTGGGAAAATGTAAAACATGCTGAAGAAATCTGATCCATATTACATTCATTGTCACATATCGCATGAAAAAATCATTTTTATTGCGTTGAAACAGCTCTAAACAGCGCTCCGAATTGTGGACGAGTTGTTGTTTTTGATCGAGTAAGCACGGTACCCACTCCGAACAGAGCTTTCTCATGAACAAATGTTGACGCAAATTGTCAATTCAGATTGATATATAATTTTGACACGTTTTATTAGAAGTTATAAAAACTTCCTACTTTGGACGCCGCAACGAAGCGTCCATTAATATAATTGATACATGGCTCTTCTTGAATAGACGGCACTCGAGCGTTGAAATTTAAAAAAATCCGAACAAGCATAATAACTGTGTAATATATATTTGCAGCAGTTGCAAATAGCTTATCTGATCAAGTTCTAGCATCGTTTAGCAACATAAGCGATCGGACGAGTAAACTGCAGTTTATCGACTCGCTGAACTGCTCTCCGTCGTGTTCTTATCTAACAAGAGCAAGTCTAGCAACGAAACAATCGATCCGGAAAGATAATAAACACCCAATGCCACAGACTAATGGTATAGTCTTCGAGGACTACTGCCGGAACTTTGTCATAATCGTCTTTCTTGGGAAGACAGTTTGTTGGTTGCTCGTGTGTTTTCTGCTGCGCGATATTCATCCCGCTCACATCTTTAGATCTTGATAATGCTTATTCTTCGCTTTGCTTCAGCCAACTCTGCAGGATGACTTTGGATATCTTCGGACCTGATCGTTTTGCTTGTGTTCGTTCTATTTGCTAAATGGCATTTGATTCCAGCTGATTTGATGATGGTGAATTCAGGTTCCGCTGCAGAAGTAGCAACGGCTTAATAGTATCTTTCGAGTTCCCGTTTTGTACAAAAATACATGTTTGATCATGATTTTCAACATTTGATCTAATTGTAATCATCATATATATATATTTAGAATCCTAAATAATCTATTGTCATTTGGGCATATGACTCAAATAAACTTGATTATGAATACGAAAAAGGAAACAATTCAACTGTCGCGATTAACATTTGTTCAGCATAAGCTGGAAATGCCAAGAAAACTCAAGCTTGTTGCATGTGCTTTAACGTGTTCCATTCTGAGAGCACGTCTCTTAAAACTGGACGATCCTATAAAATGAATGACGATTCGAAGTCTTGATAAATGTAGACCTTTTACTGACTTCACGGGAATACTAACAAATCAAATGTTTGAGCCCTTTGAGTAGCGAGTTAATTTTAAAATGACTAAAACATAGACGGTATATTTGTATGTCCGCCTCTTCTTCTTTGTCTTCCATTCACAATCTTCGAACTCAACGTGTAAAACAATCTCTCCAAACTCAACATGTAAGACAACGTGTAAGAGTGCTCTTTCTGAATCATTGGAATTCAATCGCAAATACGCGAATGTACTCTTCAAAAGGTTAATCATGTGAATGATATCACATGATTTGTAACAAGAAAATTTACGGATAGGCTAACTATTTGTGAATCTTTGCTCTCAGATTGAAATGAGAAATAAAAAGTGGATCGTACGCAAAAATATTACAAGAACACATTGGCCAAATTTTGGATAAACAACTCTTTCTATCACCAAATGTGAATTGCATCAGAAAGGGATATACTACGTGTGATGGATATGGTTTAAAGTATATTATGAAGTTTAAAAATCAAGCAAAACAATAGACGTCGATAAATTCTGCGAATAACTGAACGAACAATAGGAATGACAAACATGAGTTTAGATTAGAATAATAAATTAGAAGTATGGGACCATGTATTGGCAAAATGGTTTACATCATGGACTGTTTGTGTAATATATAATAAAATGGTTGCTTCATACTACGTATACATAGTAGAGACATTTTGACGCAATCGCGTAGCGATGTATATAATGCGAGCGACGGAGACGAAGAGTGTATAAAAGATTCTCCCTCTCTTTCTGACTAATTTCTGCTTAGAGTTTCATTTTTCGTGGTGTTTAACCTTTTGAGGAGTGAGAAAATTAAAAAAACGATGAAGTCGTTGATGCCATAATCGCTTTACACCAATTAATTTCTGTCAGCTCCTATCAGCGTAAGACAATCTTCAATTCGAAGCAGAGTCTCTCCGTCTCTGTCTCCCGAACTGCGCTATGTTCTCTCTCTGTCTCTGTCTGTCTCCGAGCTCAATGTAGAAGAGTGCTCTTTCTGAATAGTGGAGGGGGGCTCCCAGGCCCTGGGACAGTACTCTTTTAGGGAACTTATACAAGCTTCATTTAAATAATTTCAGCTTGCAGACAAATTTGGGAGATCATCTATCCTGGCTTACCTTGATCTCGTAAGAATTATTTCAAGTCAATTATTAATTGAAATGTCAATTTATAAAATTAAAATGTTTTTTTCCTTATATTTGATATTTTTTTCCAATACAGGAAACACCCTTATTTTGTAGACTAGCTTGAGAATTAAAATATATATATATATATGGATTATGTATGGAAGTCCAAAAAAATCACGTTTCGCAAACTTGATACCCTCGCGTACAATGCATAATCGAGCCAACAGCCCCGCACACAAAGTGTTAAATGCAATCCGTCATTTTTTACTGAATGAACTAGGCATGACATAATTATAAATAACCGCATTATACGAAGGCCAATTCTATTTGGATTGATACATCTTTAAGCAAATAAGTGGACAGAAATGATCAAGACGCGATTAGATCGCAGTCCATTACGAGATGACAACTCCAGCGAGATTGCTGGATGATGTCCAGCACAAAAGAGACCGCAAAACCCCCATCGGCTGAGAAGATTCCGTTAGTTCTTCGGCGGGGGTACCAGGTGCTTCGCGGCATTCCCATGGGCCAGGGGCTGAGGTTATGTTAATGGGCTAGGTCGAAAGACAGCCGCCACGACAAATTACGCATGCAAAGTTCGAAAGCGTGCATTCAGCCGCAGCTTATCGATGAATGGGCAAAAAAGTGCACACAATGCAGTGTCGTTGTGCAACCGGATGGCCGGGACCGGTTATGGAGATCCTCGGGGACAGGGTGTATCAACCTCATGATGCGGAGGACTGCCCACGAAGACACGATTGGCCAAATGAGATTAATGCTCAATATTCAGTCACGATGCGCCTTAATAATTGCATCGCGATGCGACTGATAGATGCGCCGACCAATCTTTTGCATACACATCCAATTGTGCGACTTGAATATTTGCAGGGCGCTCCGAGCCACGATCGATGCTCATAACGTCCTCGAGAAACTGCTGACTTCTTGTTTTTCTTTGAGGCGAACGATGGAAAGAAAACTTCCAACACTGAAGGGAGATTAAGCTGACGTTGTTAAGATGATAGGCGGTAAACCATTCAGCAGTATTTCCATACAAAGCCTTCGTTAAATATATGCTTAAATCCTCAACAACTAAGCCTTTGCCATAATCACTCTCGAGCATAATGTGTCAATGAGCCAGAAGACTAATATGTTTTTAAGAATTTAATCTAAGAATAAACTTAAGCCAAGAAAATAGTCGAGCATGTTGAAAAGACATGGCAAAAATGTCATATTAGGTCGAATTGAAATGTTGAAGTTCTTAACCGACTTCTCAAATTTTATGTTGTTTGGTCGCTGCGGCAGTTGTCGATTTCCGCATTGTTCGGCTGCATAAATCGCAACGGGGGGTCACTTGGAGCACGGAACGCTCTGCATTATTAATTTCAATGATGATCTCGATGCCGATAAACGACAAACACCCGCTTTAGAACGGGGCGTAACTCTTTATCTTCGATGGTACTAAGTTTAATCGATCCATTATCATGGACTAAAGTTGCAGATACAATACTCAAACTAAATAATAATAATTTGAATCAAATACGCTTGGATGCATTCAATTAACACACTTTAGGGCGGGGCGGTTAATGATTGCTTTTCGCGATTAGAACTTTATTGCGAGATAAGTAGGGACTATGTGTCATATTGATTTAATGTAGTGTAGTAATATATTTACATAGGGGTAGTTTCTATCAAAATTATCAAATCGAGCGTACGTTATTAGAATTAAATATACACTTTTAAGAAGGAAAGCAAAAAACTCTTCAGTTCGAAAGTTGTGTGCGTTATTAATGTCACTTTCTATTTCTGTCAATCAATTGATGCAAATATTTGTGAAAAGTGATTATTAAAAATTTCGCTTAAAAATATTGAACAGTTTTGAAATTATATCGATTTTTATGTTGTACGTGGGGTGTTAACTCTGCGGTCCTATGTCGAGTCTGACTCGACATCGATTTTATTCCGGTGCGTCCTATGTCGAGCCTGACTCGACATTTTTTTCCATTCAGATTCCGGACCATCAAATCCCGCCGTCATCTTAGTTTCTAATTTAGACGGAAAAAATAGTGTTCCTGTTCGAACCTTCAGGATATACAGCAGCAGCGATGAATCAGATTTCCGATCAAATACATCTCCCTCAATTGTCGATACTACACCATTAGTTTCCACGGGAAGAAACGAAGAAGTTCAGAAATCTAGTGTAATAGTAAATTACACCAAGCACATGGGAGGTGTATATGTAGCAGATCAGTACGTTTCATCATAATGTTTCATGCGGAAAATCCTGAAATGGCGGAGAAAGCTGTTTTTCTGAAGTTTTGAGGTATCCATAATCAATGCTTACATTTTGCACTAAAATATGCCATAAAAGAAGAAAGAAGCAGATGAAACACGAAACATTTCGTACGGAATTTGTATTGAACCTCATTGGTGATTTTAGAGACCCAAATAAAAAGCCAGGATGCAAGGAGCAATGACTAGAAAATAAGCCTCACAAGACTATATATAAGATATATAATAATTGCATAACTTACGCCCCTTATTTTTTAAATAACTTTTCTAAAAATAAGTGTAAAAATGGCACGAATTTTTGGCATAATAGTGTCCCTTATAAGATAACTTTTGGTATTTATTGTATTACAGTCATGAAAATAAAGCACTGTGGAGCGTGCAGCGGCACGCCACATGTGCGTGCATACTCTCTATGGATCGCTCTAATACGCACTCAACACATGAGTGCATACTCATCAAAGGGTTAATATCGCGAGCATGAAGAAATAAAATCTTCTCAAGGAACAATAATTTCATCATATAATAAGTTTCCATCAAATGCCAAGCCTTCAGCTTACCAACTGAAATTCGAGTGATTAAGTCATTTCAACTGTCAGGGCTTCGAGGATTATCGAGTCGAAATGTGTGTATGTGTGACGTTAAGCATGCGAAAGGTTTTTGAGGACCTTTAAAACACATTATCCCCGGTTTTCTGAGCATAATCCGCATATCGGATTTATGAAGATTTCACTTATGAATATTTTATCTGACGCGCTACTATCTGACGAGAGCTTTCTGGTGTTAGGGTGCGAATTAATATGCATGTGTTTATTATCATAATAAATATCATTCCAACCCCCGGATATATTTTAAGGCCGAAGCGACGTATGTTTGCGAGAAAGGATGCGGTGAATTTGCGATGCTTTAAAATCGCTTCCCTATTTACACAAAGATATGAACATATTGTGCGAGTTTATTAGTTTAATTTATCGGATTTTCGCCAAATAAAACTTTTTCAATAAACGCCATTTAAAGTTTGCTTTATCGAATAGCTCGGGTTCATGTCCCCGAAAACTAGGTTTAAATTCCCAAAACCCTCATTAAAATACCGGGACCGGATTCGAAGCCTCAATATCTCAAATTTTAATCCATCCGGCCTCAACCATATCGCATAGAACAATTTACTTTGAATCAAAAGCTGCTATGGCTTGAATAGTAATTAAGTTAATTACGAATATAATTAATTTTGTCATATCATTGATAATTTGCAATACTGTTGTCCATGGCAAATATTGATTGTGTAAGATCTACATATTTAAATCACTTGGTAAATAAATATATATTGGGCGTATTGATAAGTCCTTGCCGATTTTGATAGACGTCCCATTCACCAACACATTCCCGCCGTTGTCTATTGTCTAATCTATGTATACATATGTAGAATACATATATGAATTTCAAATTGTTTCATTAAGCTTTCCCTACCGGTGATGTATTTACTACACCTCTACTCTAATAATGGGAATATCGATATGAAATATAATAGATACGGGGTTCAAAATTTTTGTATTCCTCCGTACCATAGTTACGAATCACATCAAAGTATTATAGTATGTAAGTATTCATCTGCAGCGACGGAAATAAATAATTTGTCGTGAAATCGGGAGTTTTGCGAATTTTGGTCTGTGTCTCAGCAGGAAGGAATCCCGATCCCGGTACTGATCTCGGGATGGTCTAATGCAATCCTGAAATCCCGGGATCGAAATTTTGGCTCGGGATTGGATTCCCTAGTCAGGAACAATTTAATGATTCTGCAACATGACAATGCATGACTCCATTCTTTCATTGCTAAACAATCGGTAAAGACTTTTCGATACACCTAATATGTCTAATCTGAATTCGAAGAGCAATACGATGCTCAATAATTATGCTACCAAATCACCATTTTTCTTCGTAAGGTATCGAATATACTTTCATTATTTCAGATGATAGGGAGCCCTGTCCAACCTTGTTAATCATATCAGCATTTTCTTTCCCAGAAACATGAAACCATCGATTTTTCACTATGACTATCTTTTTTGTAAGCTCAATTTAAGTCAAGTTCCCCATTTCCTGTGGATTTTGAGTTACAAAACTGCTAAAACATTTTGTAATTATCTACAGTAATAAGATGGATAAATAGTAAGATAAAAATTAAATTCTTCATATCGTCATATTCCTTGCTCGGCCAATCTAACTGTTCCTTACATGCCCTATTCATACGTTGGTAATTAACATGCCAGCATATACTCACTCATATCCATACATGTACTCGCAATACATATAATGCTATTAACACATTTTAGCCGGGACATTTAGTACGTTAGTAGATTTGTGCTGTGATGTGGGAAACTTAGTACTATCAAAATGATTAGATAGTCCAGTCAAAATCATTTGTGTCTCAGGCAACGTTTTGAAAACGTGTACACTCAAACCTCTTTTTTGTGCGAATTTTTTTTGTGCGATTTCGAAGTTATGCGGTTTTTTTTTAAATTTTATTTCATTAAGAGATATCGAAATATTTTGTATAAAATAGGAAATAAATCATCGACACACAACAAACAACAAAAAAATTATAATTTGGGACTGTGTAAATCAATTTGCATCTCTTATCGCTGAATTACGACTACATTCAAAAAAAGGATTTTTGCTTAGATTTTTGAAAAAAATGATTTCTTTTTTTTTGGATTTTTCCAATTTTTTGACTTTTAAAAACACACTTTCCAAAGTAATTTCCAAAATTCTAACTACTTACGGAGTTATAGCTATTTTAGTGAGGCGGCAACTTGGCCGGTCCTACCATAATGAAATATTTTAACGCATTTTCCTCGAAATTACTTTTTTCAACATGATTGATATCATATCTCAAGTTTTAATTAATTAATATATGTACTTCAAACTGGGTACGAAACTTTTCTATGTAACCCTCTATTATTCCTACCAGATTTATGTCAAAATTTATTTTTAAAAAAATATTAAAACTGTGACAAAATAAGGCCAAAAAAAGACTTAGATGTCAGATGTCAGACATCCTTAAAATTTTACCAATGATGCAAGACGTCCTTTAAATGTTACCAAAAATGTTATTTTTTAATTGCCTTATTGTTTTCCTGTTTTTTTTTTTAATTAACTTTTTTTGTGCGATTTTGGATATATTTTATATAGCTGTTTCGAAGTTATGCGGTGTTTATGGCGTGCGCATCAGCACCCGACTAAAGTGTGTTAAGATATTTTAAATCTTTTGCGTTTATATTACAGCCGTGTCAATTGTTATGAAACATGTGATTTTATTTAATCTTAAAATATTGACAAAGGTTGCTAATTATTAGCATACGTCTATAATGCGTGGTATGCTAAATAAAATAAAACACACGATCAATTAGTTCGAACCGTTAAAGCAAATTGAGACCTCTGCAGCAAACAGCTTCCACATCTCTAATCAATATTGATTGGAAAATGTCCCAGCCAGATAAATAGTCTTTCTGCACGACAACCCAAGACCACACACTGTGAGGATCATGGAAAAAATCTGTATCTGGAATTGAATATTCGAAGTTTTACAAATTTGAAGCGAGCACATTTGAATTATTAAAAATGTGTTATTACATATGGTTATGGTCGTTGAATGCTCTCTCCGTTTACACATGCTCGCTTTTGTAATTCTATGAAATCCCGCTATCGCATTTCGTGGGAATTTCACCCCCGAAAGTTTTTTACCCTTGTCGCTAAATGTGGCGCTGTGATGATATGTTGCATGTTCCCACAACCCTTTACAGTTCCAATAAGCCGCGTGTGGGAGGTGGACAGTCAGCCGAGTGTTAACCGCCGCCTTTTTGTTTAATCAAAGGGTTAGAGCACTTTACATTCCTCTCTTGGAGCTCACAAACAAATCAACTCTAGGGCTCTCGCATAAAAAAGAGTACCCAAATTGGTTCCTGTTTTAACAACAATAAATTTGAAGTACGCCCTTTGCATCCGCCCTGGCGATCCAACCTTTATTTACAACCTTTGACGTCAGATTTGCCCCTTTGAACGAATGTATTCAACAATCGCAACACATAAAATTCCGCAAATTTTCCATTTGCTTGCAAATAGTTACACCTTCGACTCGAATTAAATAATATGGATGATAAGCATATGCCCATGGGTCACAGATCAACTTGTCCTACTAACTGCAAAATATAACAAATAACTGTTATCGAGGATCATCGAGAAAGTAAGGTTACAAGGGCTTCTAGAACACATTTTGTTCAGTCACAGTAAATTCTTCCGATGGAGATATCGTCGCGCGATCCCGCCGCCTCCCGTCCATCTATTTTTTGACTTTGCAGAATAATATCACCGCGAATGTCCATCAGAAGCTTGTGGAAGTTCATGGTAGTGATGAAATGAGTCGACAATATGTTACGAAGTAGGTTATATCGTTCAGAGAAGACCGTATTTACGAAGCAAGGAGTGGGAGACCATCAATGATTTCTGATGAACTTTTACCAAAAATTGAAGAACACGTCCGAAATGATCGCCGTGTGACGCTTCACGATCCTTACGAAGAATCTCTTGGCATTTTTTGAAGTCTCCTTGGTGATATTGTGATGAGAAAACTTGATTACGGGGAGTTTTGTGCGAGATGGGTTCCCAGAATCAGGGCCGTAACTAGGGTATGAAGCGCCCGTGGCAAGTATCTAACTTAACGCCCCCACCCCCAGAAATCCAATTTATTTTTTAAAGTTAACTAATACCATTCTAAATGTAACATATTAAATACAATTATAATGTACGTTTTAAAATAATATACAAAGACAGTCCCAAAATTACCTGACCTAACGCATAGATGGCGGCTACTGTTGTAAAAAAAATACTATGATATAAAGGGTCTAGACGCTACGTCACTTCCGCGATTGTACAGATTATAGAAAATGCCGCAAAAATCCCTAAAACGAGAACGGAGTGGCCATAAGGTTTATATGCTCAATCGGTCCGCTTTTCGGACCGCTGATATGACGAATGAGCGGCTTACGATCCAAGAAAATGTTGATTTAATTCAAATATTTAGATGTATTCAATCAAGATATCGCCAGCCTACTCAACAAAAGTGCACAGCAAGGTGTAAAACGAATCTAATAAACATTTCCGCGAGGATACGCGCATTCTTCGAGTGGCCTCTAAGTAAGTTTTATGGGAAAGGGGAAGTCTAGTATCGCTCACAATTTCGTTTGGCGCTAGCAACCTATGTAAATTAGCCTCTGGAGGGACTTCTGCGATCATACAGATCATACGGGGTACGTATTTATCAACGAAAATATCGTAAAACGCCCCAAAAGAAGACGAAGTGACCACAAGGTTTGTATGCTCAATCGGTCCGCTTTTTGGATCGCTGAATGAGCAGTTCGCAATCGGATGACATACCTGAACATAACGATAACCAAGAAAAGAGGCATTAGACAACTTAGTGTATCAATGTTGATTCATGTAAAGTAGAATGACTGAGTAAAATAAAAACCATTTGCAACTTTCGACCGAGTTTCGACTGCGTTTTGCGCCCCATGTCCAGTTGCGCCCGTGGCGGGCGCCTGCTTTGCCACGCCCTTGTTACGACCCTGCCCAGAATGTTCACACAGGAGCACTGTCAAAAACACTATCTATCTCACTACACCCAAAAATCCAAAATACAATCCAAAATGAGCTAGCCATAAAATAAATCTTGTAACCTTACTTTTTGGATGATCCTCCTGATATTGTTGCTGAAAAAATGTAAATTTCCATTAAAGGGTGTGCATTATATCATTAGAAGACATCAGGCGACTGGGACTTTGAAGAACAAGAAAAGACCGGACCGCCCAAAACCTGTTACGGATCGTCATCTAACTGTTCTCGCCAGACTTTACATACGTGTAGTGCCGAAGAAACTCAAATTAAATAAATTGAATAACTAAAATAGACTACTTTGGGTACGAAAACACAAACGTTGTACAATTGATTATTGGTAAATGTCTTATAGAGAGACAAATCCAAATTAAAAATTTAAGCTCAAAGAAAATAATGTTTGTTTACTATTTTTTTAACATATATGTATACATAGTTTGTTATTCTATGTATACATATATAGAGTACATATATGTTTTTCAAATTATTATATTAACCTTCCTCTACCGGTGATGTATTTACTACACCTCGACTCTAATAATGGGAATATCGATATGAAATATAATAAATACGAGGTTGAGAATTTTTGTATTCCTCCGCAATATAATTACGAATCACATCAAATTATTATAGTATGTGGGTATTCATCTGCAGCAATGGAAATAAATAATTTGTCGGGAAATCGGGAGTTTTGCGAATTTTAGTCCGTGTCTCAGCAGAAAGGAATTTTGTCAGTCAGATTGATGGTGTTATACGAAAATAGGGGCTCACGCGGTCATCAATTCGAACTAGCGTTTAAATATCTGATGACGACACCTCCAACGAGTGTGGAGGTGTCGTAAAGGAAAATCTGATTTTATGCATTGCTATTTTTCCATTTAAAAACGGAAAATGTTAGTTAAAAGATGAAGCTATGTTTGTGTAATATATAATTTAAAAAAAATGCTTGCTACTGGTGTAGTGGTTGCTTTATGCTAGACTTTAGGCGGCGCGGCGCATGCGCGTAGTATCTTTCAACCAATTGCCGCTTGGCGTTTTTTTAATTTTCGTGACGTTTAGGCCAATTTGCCCTACGGCGCCCATACACGTTTCACTTCAAAAATTAAATATTTTCCAATCGATTAATATTTTTAATGAAGGAATTTTTAAAATGACGTCGTAATCATAATTAAGTTGAGCACACTTAACGGTGGACGTGGAAGGATCGTAATCTTTCCGCCCGTCGAAGAGCGAGCCCAAAATAATGAATGCACTCGGGGCGCAGCTCCCGATGCGTTCATTATGCAAGCGACGAAATGAAATGAAGCCGTTTCTTTATCTAAATAAGATCAAACATTTACCGTACAAATAAAGGACCTGTAAGAGATCAATTAAAATTCCAACAGGCCTTCGGGTGCATTGAAAAGCTGAGGCAAGTGCCTCATATCTGAGATCTTACGCAAGCGCAGAAGCCTTTGTGCGGCAATAAATGCAATGCTCCGAGACGAAATGCATTCTTATTGGCGCGTACAACACGCGCCCCTTGCACTACAACCATTATTGCAAAATGCACAACAGGTGCACATTTAAATGCAGACCTTTAACCAAATCACAATAACAATATGGGATGCCGGCTCAGATGTAGATTGTTGGATTTTTGCTTAAATTATTGTTTTATTTTCCGAGCGTTTCCATGGACACATTAACGACAAAAACGCACATTGACTTTTATATTATTAATGGTTACCCGGCATGCGTTGCAATGCCAGAAAGAAGTACTTTGGGTGAAGTTTAGTGTGGAATGCCCGGAATTTAGGCGAATCTTTGTACGGACCACCCGGACTCCACAAATTGCATACATAAACAATATTTTTACTATGTCTATGTTATTCCCGCAAGTATAAACAATAAGTCGACAAAGTTTTATCGCAATCGGATGAACGGTATGGCAACGCATTAAATACGGACAAACAAACATTGATATTAGATTTGACACTTTTTTATCATTCAAATAATGCAAGGCAAAATTAAAACCTGAAAGCTTGTATTTTGTGCCTAATTACTGTTATATAATTTATTCTTGTCCAGAGTCCAAGTGTTTCCTCCTCATTAACCCGATAAATACCGCGCGCACAGATCTGTGCGTTTTATCACTTCGACTTTATACACAGCTTGAAAACACGGAAGACTATATTAAATCGCTGTATTGATGAGATAATAAAAGCGGTGAAATATGCTACTTAAGCACATGGTTACTCTGTTCGATGTGGTCATTTTTTGCACCTTTCGTTTCGAGGCTTTCCCGCTGAAAAAATTACCACGTTCCAGGTATAATTAAGGCTTTGCATTATGCTCCTTTACGCGTCCCGGGCTAAGGACGTCGTTATCGTACCGAAGCAGTTTGCTAACACACCGAAGATAGGTTAACGCAAAAAGTTTGCAGAAGAGAAGATGTGAGCAGCACGAAGTCTGCGGCACGCCAGAAGATGAGGTGTACTTTGACATAATGAGGGTAATCAAGATAATATCGCACGCAGTAAGAAGGGCCACCTCCGGGGTGAGCCTCAAAGGTTACTTCTTCGCGTCCCCGGGAGATTATCGCGTGTTAAAAAGACACCTCGAGTGAGATGTCAGATAAATGGCAACGGCCTGTCAGGGAGTATGGCAATTCGAGGATCAATTCGTCGGAGCCGGATTTGCGCCAATTAAGCTTTTATGACGAGACGAGGTCGTTCTTGTTTATATTGCGACTTTTACTTTTACGACGTTCGTTCACTTTTGGTGCACGAAATTAAGAATATCATTTTTGATTGTGATGATGAATAATTTCGACGAGCAGCGAACAGCGTACGAATGAACACTTTAACACATTCCTCACGCAATGGCGCTGTTAAACCTTTCATCTAGAACAGCTGGGTTTATTAACGACCCGCCGATTCTGACACCATTGTTGCGTGGTGAAGCGCGGACGCTCTCCAGCAGTCTCCGGGACGCGCCCTACTCCCACGTGTTCGCAGAGATGGTTGCGAATAGAAATACTCTCGTCTAACTGATATTTTAATTAAAGACGAGAGAGAGAGATTTGTCCGCGGGAAGCACGTCTTCCCGTAGCCAAGGTTATCTGACCACTCCTTGCGACTTTCGCGACGTCTAACTGACAATGTGCACGCGTAAGAAGCCATAGATGTCGCTGTTAATCTGGCGCATTAAATCAAATAAAGTTTACTATGGAGATAGTAAAGAAACGATCACCAGTTGGGTGGATGAATGAAACAAGGAGAAGATATGGATGCAATTCACAAGAAAAATGGAGACAAATTTGAGATAAATTCATTTTAAAGTAGATTATATTTACCCCTTTCCGTAGTGAACTAATTTAAAATCATCATAAACTTAGATGCTATATTTGCTTGTCCGCCACTTATCTGTCAGGACCGTTGCAGCTTGTAGGAAGCTTGTACATATATAAATAAACACTGTCGATAGCACACAATATTCGGTAATTTCATCAAGTAAACATAAACAATACACTTGAAATCGATTCATCATCCCTTTGTGGTCCTATGTCGAATCTGATTCGACATCGATTTTATTTGAAATTTGTGTTAACGATCTATACAATCGTACGATGTACGCAAGATACTCTTTCCGTCTCTGTCTGCCTCCGATTTCAACGTGTAAGAATGCTCTTTCTGAATTACTGGAATTCCGGAATTCCATATTTCTCACATACTTACACATGGCAATTACTGTCAATGTGGATCAACACTTTTTACGCGAAAATTGAATAGATCGCGTAAAAGAAAGCTACATCTACACGAATTATCCCACTATTTCACAGTTAAACACATCATCGAGTAATATATCCACAAATAACATGATTTTCCTCGTCAGTTATATAAATTTCTCCATTGCATCAACTAAAAGTAAGATTATTCAATTAAATTTAGTATTATAAAAATGTGACGATCATTTGAAGAGTCGTCATCATCATTACCAAAGCACATCATTGACGTCGTCTTCAGAATGCTGAATGACCATCATAGTAATTATTTGACATATTTTAAGTCAATTACAACACATTTATATTGTGAAAACGCACATTATAAAAAATAATTCATGTAACTTACTGTCATTGAGAACAAGATCTTTTAAATTTTCATGGAGGACCGGATACTTACCTAAAACAAAGATACAAATATTCATTAATAATCAGTCATAAAATTATACAAAAATCGATAATTCAATCATTTTAACATCTTATAAATTAACAAGCACAGGGAAGAAGTTTCAGTCGATTAAACATTTATGATCCTTTAATAGATGCTTAACGAGGATGCAGTTAATCAGCTCTGGTATGCTATGATGATGATGATGATTATATGGATCTATAGGAATTTGAATATTTGGGTATCATTACCATGCATGAGAGCACAGATGCATTTTAATAATGTTCCATAATTATGTAGATGTGTATACAATGTACGCCGAGTCAAGTGTTACCATATTTTTATGTAGATGTCTAGCATAAATTCGCCAAATAATGCATAATGAATTAGATGTAGGATCCATATAAGAACGAGAAAAAATACTAAAAACAACGAGTGGTCATAGCAAGGAAAATATTTGCTCAGGTAACTCGATGGAAGCGTATTTCAATGTGCTCAATTGTTCTTAATTGACATGATATATTCACTTTTTGATCTGTATTCGAACACTTTTCCGTGTCATTATTAAATTCAAGAAGAAGAATTACGTATGTATGATATGAACTTATTTCAATCCGATTAACGCTCTATATGGTGGCATTATACAAAGAGTCGCACAGACGGTTGTTTCACCACAGGCCATATAAAGCCGTGTTAAATCGTTACGATTGTCTCTTATTCGAGGACCGATGGACGACTTTCTCCTCATCCACTGCTGAAGATAATTGATGGTGGGCTGAGTGAGGAAAACGCCTCTCGATTAATGAAATTAATTAGATTCTTGTTCAGGCGGAAGACGCCTCAATTACACTCGATTCATAAGCTGTGATTACACATACCGTTAGAGGGTCTAGCGATCGTCTTCTTGGAATCCTCATTACCGGAACGAAGATGTAACAGGCAAATTTGCATTTCAACAAGTCAAAGCTTGGATTTAATTAATAATCTCAGATAATATTATGCAAAACGAGAAAAATCAGCTTTTAACTCATTCCGGCTCTATGTCTCACCCGTTTGACACATCGGTTTTTCTGATGGGTTCTATGTAGGGAATCCAATTCCGAGTCAAAATTTCTATCCCGGGATTGCATTAGACCATCCCAATGTAACTGATAAAATTCCTATCTGCTGAGACACGGACTAAAACTCGCAAAATTCCCGATTTCCCGATAAATTATTTATTTCCGTCGCTGCAGATGAATACTTATATACTATAATACTTCGATGTGATTCGTAATTATATTACGGAGGAATACAAAAATTCTGAACCCCGTATCTATTATATTTCGTATCGATATTCGCATTATTAGCGTCAAGGTGTAGTAAATACATCACCGGTGGGGAAAGGTTAATATAACAATTTGAAAAACATATATGTACTGTATATATGTGATACATATATAAGACAGTTACTGCCCCTAGGCGTCGCCCAAGCTCACCAATTAGTAGTTACGCCACTGTTTCTAAGCGTCCAGAATTCGGCGAAAAATTTTCGATTTAGTAGCCTTCTACGTGCTGGTGATGTGTACAATTTCTGTTAGATAAAAATTTCAATCTCGAATTTTTCGGGATTACGTTTACTAATTGTTCATACGTTCTAATTTGCTCAAAGGCAGGGCTATCGTTCAAATATATTCAGACGCTAAAATGATAATTTTTGGTTAAACAAAGTCACTGAAAGTATATTTATAAACAATAAGTTCATTCTGTTACAGTTTTAAATTGGTTGTTGTCACCGCTTTTCTCATTTCTGCTCACTGCCTTTCATTTACGAAGCATAAACATGCATGATCAAGAAATTTAATATCAAACGACCTCAATTAACCCCTTAAGCCTTTGGTGTAATCAAATATTGACCCAATTCTGGCGTATATCTGTGATTGCGGTTGCAGGAAAGTGGTGCTGCATATAAAGCAAACATTACTTTAAGATCCAGTCTGGAAAAACAGAGCTTGATTGATGGACTTGTAGGCCCCATTGAGCTTGTTATGTGAACCCTACATTCCCTACAGCTCAAGTGGGATAAAAGCTTCCCGTAGGTTTGGCAGTTGAAATTCTTTTCGATACCTTTATATCTTTTACGGCGCTTTGGGGTTTCCATTTTGCCGCAGTGAACATTGAACTCGGATGGTGCAAAAATATATCACGCCGAAAAATCGCGTCTTGAATTTAAATCTCAGAGCAATTAAATCCAAAGTAAATAATGGCAATCAGTCAAACAAACAGGCTTTCAACGTGGAGTTAACTATGTTGAATAACGCCTTTTCGATGTAAAATAAGTGCATTATTTTAAATTATAGCGGACAGGATATGTAGCACGGAAAGGAAGGAATTAAATGGGACTATTGTTGAATTGTTATACTATTTTATGGCAAAAAACTTAGCCATTGCGATAAGAAATAGAAGCATTTGTAATGTGGTACTAAAATAGACTCTTAAAAGATTTCTAGATCGACAAAATGCACGACAAAAGCATATGGAAAACAATAAAAATATAAAAGACAATAAACAGAATACGACATATTTCACGCTGTAATGCAAGATAATGAATATAGATAGCAAGAAACAGGTAGAAGAACATGGCATAATAAGCACATTTATAATTGTTGAAAGTTTTATAGAAAAAAGAATACGTTCAATGGTCTTCTTGGACGTATTACAAGCGTTTGATAAAGTATGCCACCAGGAGCTACGTTAACTCATGAAGTCATACTTAACAGGTTGTTAATTGCAAATCGAACAAGAACAGTATTTTCAATACTAAGAGAAGCTGAAATACCAAAAGTTGGTATGCTTGATCTAATTTTAAATGATAAAGATGAAAAAAGGGGCACATTTACTGATGACACAGCGAATGTGGCGAGAAAACACAGTAAAATATCTTGTTTCTGATGTGAAATTTCGATGGAAGAAACGTCTAGGCAGAAGAAAAGAAAGAAGAACTGAATTTTCCATGAAAAAAATTCAAAACTAACTAAATAAAAAGCACGAGAGTCTCATGCGGTAGTAATGAACAGGGCCGTAACAAGGGCGTGGCAAAGCAGGCAACCGCCACGGGCGCAATTGGGCTTGGGGCACAAAACGCAGAATACCGACCCAGTCGAGAGTTGCACATGGTTTTTTTTAATTTTTCTTCGATATCGTTTAAACAACCCACCCGATCAGTCTTCTCCGGACAACTTCGTTTTGTAATGAGAGATATCGTTATCGTTCTGTAGTTATGTTCAGGTATGGCATTCAATCGCGGGGCGTTTTTTCTTCATATCAGCGGTCCGAAAAGTGGACCGATTGGATATACACACTTTGTGGCCACTCCGTCCTCGTTTAGCGGCATTTTCTATGATCTGTACGATTACGGAAATAATGTAGCGTCTAGACACTTTCTATTATAGTATATTTTTAAAACAGTATCCGCCATGTATACGTTAGGTCGGGTACTTTTAGGACTATCTTTGTATATTATTTTAAAACATACATTATAATAGTATTTAATACATTGCATTAATAACAGCATTGGTTAACTTTAAAGATAAATTGGATTTCCGGGGAGGGGGGGGGGGCGGAAGTAATAAATATGCAAATGAACTTCCCTTGATGGAATGAATTATTTATATTGACGAACAAAAACAACTCTTAAATGACTCTCTTTATCTCTCTCAATCTCCAACACACAACAAACTTTAAAAGTGTTTTGACTGGAGTTTCATTTTGCGTGACGTTCAAGCCTTTTTTTTGCCTATTCAAGAAAAGAACAAAACCTTTGACTGTAATCAAGCAATTGCAGTGGAAACAAGATTGAACAAAGACAACAACACATGGAACTGAGTTGGAAATTACTTGGTCTTGCTGTGTAATGATGATGACATATCTGGGTCTAATTTGGAAGCTGTATGAATGAACTTTGTACGAACTTGGGTTATAAATAAAACGTAAAGCACTGGAAATATTTTTCCACTTTGCTAAGCTCAGCATGCGAGACCATAATTAATAATACTCACTATGACTTATCGACGAATCAGATTGAGCTATTTATTAGTAAACTCCCTTAATACTATATAATTTGATATGTTGATAAAAAAAATCGAAGTTTGAGGACAAAGTAATCCTGAATCGATATGCAACCCACCCACGTGTTAAATCGTATGAAATTTGTATCTCTTTTCATAAGCACACAGCTTCAGGTCGTGACACCGCTTTATGGTTTTGATTTAAGTGCTGAACTCTGAAACCCAATTCCCTTGTGCGATCTTCTCTGTGTCAGACAGGTAGAAAAAAATGTTTATTTGTTTGCTTGTTTTCCGCGGATAATCGAGGAGTCCGCGGGTGTGATTTCGCCCCGGAGGAATAGGGTCTCGTTTCCTTTATTGGGATCAACGGTGTGCATATTTGAAATGTGATATCCGGCCACCCCCACGGGGGGGGATCGATGTTTCTTTTGCCCTTGTTAAAAAGAGGGAACGAAAGGAATACAAAGTCAAATGACATCTTCCGTATTAACGCTGCGTTCGCGGAGGAAGAAAAAAACAAATTATTCATTCGTCTTTATCAAGTATTCCTTTGCTATGGAACTGGGTCATTACACGTGAGTGGAGATGAAAATTTTGAGCTAAGTGTGCCTTCCTTGAAGAACTCATTTTTCTTCTTCAATTTACTTGCAGAATATCAAAGGGAATGTGTCATTTCATGCCCTGAGTGCACTGCAGTCATCTATCATAACGATGGGATTTTAAAAGAATTTACGATATTATCCTGTGCTTCTTTGAATGCATAAATTAATACATTTCACTGAAAATTCTTTGATGTAAAAAGGCAAGAATTACTCTTGTTGTGTTTTATTTTGATCATGGAACCATCTTTAAAGCTCGTAAGTACAGTAATATTCCGCCATTTGCACGTATTTATAGATGCACCCTAAAACAGAGGGGTAAAACTCAAAGGCCAACTATAAAAAAGCTTAAGTTTAGGTAGGCCGAAAAAAAATCATAAAAACGTAGGTTTATTCCTAAGCGTATTGAACATTGGCGGATTTAGCATTTGAGAGGTCCTTGGCGCAATTTAGCCCTTTGATGAGTAGAGTTGCTCTTGGTTTTTATTTTACTTAATCATTCTACTCTTTATGCATTAACACGTTGATTGACATAGCAGTATTATTGGGATGAGGTGGAAGAACGTTGAATAGAAATACTGCTTTGATAACCTCTTTATTATACACGAGAGAAAGATCTGGCTGCGGGAAGGACTCCCTCCCGCAGTCAAGGCCAAAGACTCCTCTCGACTTCCGCTTCTTACGCGTCACCACTTGCAACGGTGCACACACAAGAAGCGATCCTGTCGTTTTTTTCAGATGCAATTTGCTTGCAGCGCCACACAAGATGGCGCTGTTAAAATTAACACATTGCGCCTAAAGAGAGACCTTGTTGATTTTACTAAAAAATCGGAGTACAAAGAGTCCAGTCCTTTCTTTCTTCGCAAGGGTGTTGCCAGGCTAGGGGGAAGTCCTAAGTTACGCTTAAGTGTATATTGGATTCGTTATAGAACTGGATACACCCCTAAATAGATCATGACTATAGCTTCATTATATCAAAAACAATGAAAATCTTTGACACACAAGAAAAAAAATTGACAGTCGAATAATAAGTATAATAATACACCCCGAAAGAGAGATTCCTTAACCCTTTAAGTAGTGAGCTAATTTAAATTAATCATAAACTTAGATGCTATATATACTTGTCCGCCACTTATTATCGTACAAATCCACCTATCTGTCAGGACCGTCGCAGCGTGTATGAAGCTTGTACATAAATAAATAAACGCTGTCGATAGCACACAATATTCAGACATTTATTCATGTAAACATAAACAATACACTTGAAATTGATTAATTTGGGTTATATTAGTTGATAAATTTGGGTTAACGATTTATAACAATCGTATGATGTACACAAGATACTGTTTCCGTCTCTGTTTATCTCCAAACTCAACGTGCTAGATACTCTCCGTATCTGTCTGTCTTCGAGCTCAACGTGTAAGAATGCTCTTTCTGAATCATTGGAATTCGCTCGCAAATAAGCGACCGTACTACCATACAGGTTAAAGAATTTGCTTGCATCCTTAATGAACTGTTGTGTACAGCGGAGGTACTTGGGTCAGAAGAGATATCAAAAAGATGGAAGATAATCAGGGGATCTCAATCTTTCTCGACTAGGGTTCTTAGTTAAATCTGATGTTCTGACACCCACCCACTCCAACGCGGATCTTTTACCTGCTGGGAAGAAGGACCGCATCGCGTATTTTAAATCTGTTTTTCTTGAAGAAATATTACATGGAACTCTTTCTTCGCATTTCATGCGTCCAGAATTTGACCCACTGGCACGCAGATCAGATACACAACGCATTGTTTTCTTCCGTTCTAATTTATGCGACCATCCCGCAAGCAAGATTCAATTAAGTTATATTTATAGCATTGACGTGTGCTCCCATTCAACATTTCGACCGACGCTCCCCCAGAAGACGAACGTGAGATGTTAATGAGTCGTGACGGTGCAGCACGTAAATACGTTGTCTCCAGAACGAGCGATGACGTCTCCATACGTCATCTTCACGCGAGGCATTAGAATACACGTGAACAAAGTTCCGCGTGATGGGTGTGTTTGTCATACGTCTTTCCGCCTATTTATCAAAGCGGGTGGATTTTGCGCCCCTTAATCATATTGTCCGCCCTCCAGGCGGCGTCTTCATCCCCGCTGGATCTTCCGACAAAGCGTTGCATGCGATGCATACCGTGTCTACCAATTTGGATTCAATTCATCACCGGATTATGTCTTGCGACGGATTTGGGTGAAGTGTTGTCGGACCGTGCCATTGTGCAGCGTCACGTTGGAACACGACGGTGTTGTCAGACGCAGCAATGAGCGAAACCATTTATAACAAGCATATTAAATTTGAGGCGGTGTTCAAAAACCAGTTTGACTTGGTTATTTGGAATAACAAGATTAGAATAGTGTAGTAAGCGAGCTGATGATTTACAACCAGGTTCGCGAGGACCCAAGGAAGAATACGTGGGACAAGGCAAAGAAGCCGATAGCCATGCTACATGATCGTTCATTTAGCAATTGTGTACAACAAATTTGCTTATACATAGTCTTCTTTCATCTACATATTCTGACCACTTTTCAATGGATTGAAAAATCTGTATGTTATGCTGTATATGGATGTAATTAGACTTGAACATGTCCATCCTCCATATTATATTTGTGGACAAACACACAATTCAATGGATTTGCACCAAGACATGCATATCAAATCAAGTACTAAAGGTCGTTGCTAGAATACCAAATGATAGATGAATCAGTGATATATTACAATGGAGTCCCTGTCTTGGCAAAAAAGTGAGGTCGACGACTAGATAGATGAACCGACAAGTTTTGAATTGACCCGAAATTCCCAGAGTAGATAAAATCGATGAAGAGGGTCTCTATCTAAAAAAAAGGAAATATAAATATAATTCAATTCAATCAAATCTTCTCTGGGTAACTTTTTATTCAGCATGAGAGAGAGAGGGATCTGGCTGCGGAAGGACGTCCTTTCCGCAGCCAAGGCCAACCACCGACTCTTCTCGACTTGCGCCTCCTGCGCGTCACCATCCAATCGTGCACGCGCAAAAATCAGTCGGTAATTGCAGGTGCAATGTCCCCGCAGCGCCACATAAGATGGCGCTGTTAAAATAGCACATTTCAACTAAAGAGAGACGGAAGATGTCGCTGTTAATCTGGCGAATTAAATTCGCCCTAAAAAATACATCATAAATACATTTTTTTGTTGCCAAAACTGAAGACACGTGTGCATTGTTTATGTTTGCGCGAAAAAATAAATTAATATTGTGCGTTATCAACAGTGTTAAGGTTCATTTAATGATATACAAGCTTCACTCACGCTGCGCGGTCCTGAGACAAAAATGGATTTGTTTGGACGATAAGTAGTGCACGTACGAATATAGGATCCACGTTTATGCTCAATTTAAAATCAACTCACTAATCAAAGGGTCAATATGCGTATAGTGACTCGTTCTGCACTGTTTATTTGGATGAGTCGCGGCTACTAAAGAGATTTTACAGTTAATTATTAATCATGTAAATACTTTGAATATGCCGTAGAATTCTTTGTAGTTTTTTAATTAATCTATGATATAAAGGTAAGAAAAGACATCCGATATCAATCATCAAAGTCTACTATAATAGAGTTAGGGTTAGAGAGGAAAATTAAATAAGTCTAGCGGATTTTTTTGGTCAAAGAACTGATCTCCGCCTAATATAGAAGCTTTATGCCACATGATCGTCACCGAGAAACGAAAGGTTAAATAAATGATATTACCAGAGAACCCAATCTTTTCAGTGATGTCCGTCGTTTATCAACACTGAGATCAACGTTACAGAGTGCTCTGTACTCCAAGTGTCCCCGCGGGTGTGATTTTTGCGACCGAACAACGCGGCAATCGATAACAACGCTGTGTTCGAATATTCTGATAAGTCCTAATATGTTACAATCATCAATATTCCGGTGTTAAATACTATAGGAGGGTTAATTGTAATCAGTTGTTAAATTTAATGCCAAAATACAATTTCGGTGAAAATTTGTTTAAATCAAATTCCGGTTTAAAAACGTATATAATTCGGGATAAACCCCGGATTCAATGGATGAAAAGAATCTAAACAAAGCGCATATCCCTACATAATTCGCAATAAAGAATACAAAGGGAGGGCGTTCTCGAATTAAGTCATTTCTGCACAAATTCGAAAAGTTTAACCCGCGGCTCGCGTAAAAATTACCACCATAAAACGCACGTTACATCACTCTCTCCCAAGAATAATAAATTTATACGCATTAAGGATGCCGACTCGCAGGCTGCGCCGGAAAAAAGGCGAAGTTCCGAATTAAAAGTTTCATCGCTGAAAGCTCATTTTTCGCGGAGGAGGAAAAACAATCTCCGGCCCTCTCAAAACTGACCATTAGCATGTAATATGGAAAGATTCGCGACTTTGTTTACTTCCGGCTCTTTCTGGGGGCTTTCCGGAAACTGAAAAGTCGGCTTGATCGACGAGAGTCGGCCTTAAATCGGAACTGAAACAACGACTTTGATGAACGAGTCTTGAAAATGAAATCTGAATTTAAATCACAGTCGGCGAATGTCGTCAATCAAACCATAATAGGGTTGAAAGTGTCCCGATTAAATGTCGGTGTTGTGGGTAAGTTTCTAGATTCTTCTTATAAAAGCTCGGATTCAAATCCAGATTATGGAAAAATATCCATCATGCTAACATAGCGTTTCGATCCAGGTTAAACCTCGTCTGACTAAGCCCGAATCAAAGTTGGGCAGATATGACACCCCAATCCCCTAATTGATTTCGTCCTTCTGATTTATAATTGAGCCTTTAACATTTTAAGTGCGAAATGAACAGTTTCTGAAGAACTCCTATTGTGATTAATCAAATGTTAATCTACTAATGAATTGCCGTCGGCAGCTCAAAAATATCGTCCCATTAAATCTCCCGTTGGATGGTCACACGAATGAGCTATTTTTATTTCACAAAGGCATTAGCAGTAGCGTTGTAAACTCCAAAAGACACTTAATAGTTTACGCTCCACCGACAACCAATAAATTATTTCGTGAACATAAAAAAATAATTAAGCCCCCCCAAAGACACAAAATGCTTATTCGATTTGTTGCAATATAGGTCTCGTATTTTTAAGGACAAATTAGTAAACTGGCGCCATTTAAAAATATCTGTCTTTGTTGTTAATCAATCGCTAAATATTAATTTAATTTTAAATTGAGTTAAACATAGATGCTATATTCGCATGTCCATATAAATCTTGTATATCAATAAATAAACCTAAACACCGTCAATATTATTGAGCTCCACAATAACATTTCAAGTAGATTCACTTTTGATACCAGGCGTTTTAAGTATATGATTAATGTATGTGACTTTCTACCACCAACGACCTAAGAAGACCCCATAACTGATGATTTTCAACTGGATAACCACAAATTGATTTGACAGATTTATGAAAAAAATATTTCAATAAATTGTATTAGAAATAGAAGCACGGCATTGAAGATGAAGCGCTATGGATCGCAATGCTTGAGAATATTTAGACGTGTAGGGGTAGCTTTACAGCACGATGATCGATATACGAGCATGTGTCTCATACACCGTACACCCGTCTTTGTCTTCGATTCAATAATCTCCGCATTCAGTGTGCAAAAATGCTCTTTTTTTATCAGCAGAGTCCGCTCGCAACATATGCGGGATTCCTCATCAACGAGATAAATTCGAAATTGCGATCCAATAAATGACATAGTTTTGTCTGAAGCTAAAATAATGCAGTCACTGGACCAAGTTTTAATTGCAGTGTTTTCATGTATCAGGGCCGTAACTAGGGCGTGCCACGGGCGCAACTGGGCTTGGGGCGCAAAACACAGGATACCGACCCGATTGATACTGGCACGTAGTTTTTATTTTACTTGATCATTCTACTCTAAATGCATTAACGCGTTAATTGACATAGCAATATTATTGGGATAAGGTGGAAGAACGTCGAACAGAAAGACTGCTTTGATAACCTCTTTATTGTACGCGAGAGAAAGATCTGGCTGCGGGAAGGACTACCTCCCGCAGTCAAGGCTATCTGACGATTCCTCCCGTCTGGTAACGGTGCACACACAAGAAGCGATCCTGTCGTTTTTATGGATGCAATTTGCTCGTAGCGCCACAAAAGATGGCGATGTTAAAATTAACACATTGCGCCTAAAGAGAGACGGAAGATGTCGCTGTTAAAATTAACGCTGCGGAGGGGGTGCAATTTAGATTCTTTCCAAGTATATATCCTATATCTCATACGCTAGTTACGGTTCTGGTCCCTATAACATCAATCTCATGCAAATCACGTAACTGGTTGAGGAAGAGGTTCAGATCAGAGTCTCGCAGTTGGGACCTCCCTCTCCTTCTCTCTTTAAAGTTGTACATCAAGATTTCGGACAAATCAACCAGCATCGATCGCTTTTATTTTAAGCTTTACTGACGAGGCAAGGAATAGGAAACCATCAGTGATTTCTGATGGACTTGTGCTAAAAATTGTAGAACAAGTCCGAAATGATCGCTGGGTGACGCTTAACGACCTTCACGAAGAATTTCCTGACATTTTTCGAAGTCTCCTTGGTGATATTGTGTTGGAAAAAATTGATTACAAGAAGTTGTGTACTCCATGGATGCCCAGAATGCTCACACTGTAACATCGTCAAAATCACTTGACCGCCGCGCGTAAGTTTTTGGATCGTTTTGCACTCAAGAGAGAAGTTTTTCTGGATTCGGAGTTGAACCGTAAACCGAAACCGAACCGATATTTATATTTTAAAAATATAACAGTGCGAATCCCTGGTATAAATTGATCAATTGAACATCTTACAATAAGAAGTGAAAGCATAACAGATCGTCTTGTCCTAAATGACGAATTCTTCTACCGTCCTGAAATATTATATGCATCCATCACGCGTTAATAAAAGACCAACAAGACACATTTGACTAACGACATTTTAAGCATTCGAAGAGTCGCCTTAAATGTAGGTAGTATATTTCATTCGCACGATGGAATCACAGGTGACTAAATTAAAATGTGACAGACAGACACATTTCGGATTTCGTCATTCACGTCAAGTATTCGAGCCCGTCGAAAACATTCGCGAGAGATTGAATGACGTTAATATCACATGACACTTCCTTGAATGTTAAATAAAACGTGATGAATCAGTAGGTGACGCCCTGACAATATGTCACATATGTGCCACGTCTAATATGTCGGATTTCAACATCAACATGAATATGATCAAATCCTCCGCGAGCATCGTCAAAACATGCCCCCTTATTGCGGATAACAATTCTTCCTTTCGGTCAAAATAATAACATAGTACAAAATGCGTCGCTAGATGGCGCGCACAGCAGGATGCTCGATAATGAGTCTAAACGCTCAAACCGCAAGCACGGGCACAAATGCAAATCGTATGCCCGGCGAATTTACATTGACCTATTTGCAAACACAGGTGTTCTTAATCTGCGATGTACAAAAGCCGGATTTAAAAATCCTTTGTTCGGAATCGAGTTATCATTTTCCGGATAACGACCCGGGGCGCCGGAATGGAGATGGGGCTTTTTTGATTTCGCAGGGAGACCGCAAAGTTTGGCGTAGGCCTCCATCGGGATGTGAATGTTGGACGATTAATCTGGGTAGGAAAACCGTGACGCTGGACAATGGGCAGGGCCGCTCACTTATCCCGACATTTACCTTAATGTGGGCGCCCGCCCTTCCGGGACAGAATCTACGTGTTTTGTTTGCGAATGGACGGGAACACCCTCTGCGTCGGGAATAACTTGCATTTGGGTAATGTTTCATTATACACGTGCGAGCCTGCATATCCATACAGGATGCTACAAAAGCTTCAGAAATTAATCTACTAAAATATCTGAATCACATCAGCATGTGATTCAGACGAGCGATAATATGCATTTTAATAAAAAAAATATTATTAACCTTTTGATGAGTATAGTCGCGTATTTGCGATCGAATTCCAGTGATTCAGAAAGAGCATTCTTGCACGTTGAATTCAAAGATTGTGAATGTGAGACAGAAACGGAAAGAGTGTCTTGCGTGCATCGTACGATTGTATAGATAGATAAATCAAATTTATCGGTTAATAATGATAACCAAAATAAATCAATTTCAAGTGTATTATTTGTATTGTTGTATTTACGCAAAGAAATGAACGAATATTGTGTGCTATCAACGGTGTTTATTTATTTATATACAAGCTTTATACACGCTGCGCGGTCCTGAGAGATAAGTGAATTTGTAGAAGCAATAGAAGACCATAAATACTGTCTGTGAATGAAGTGAAACAAATCACATTTCCCATACATGATTTTTATATCCTGGAACTGTAAAATTTAAATATAAGCCACCCCTTTAGAAGATTTTTAGCACATCTTGAGCGGGATGAGTACTCGTATATTTTTCACATGTTTAACTTCACAGCATAAAAAGTAGTTCTAATCGGTATTTTTTGTATATTTATTGTACATAATTTTTTTTACAAAACTCCAACCTATATTTTAATGCTAAATAAAGTATATGTTTTTTTGGTTTAAGACGTTTTTTGACCCTTTGATTACAGAGCTAATTTTCGTAGCATACATATTCCGTGAGTGAGTTAATTTATACGTATTTCATAAAAAATCAAGTGTTTAGGTTTAAATAAATACGCAGAATTAAGAAGAAGAAGATGGCAAATGATTATTTAAAATTTTATTAAAAAATAATAAGAAATCGCGACGATCGATTGAAAACATCAATGATCCCGATCTTTCAAATTTCTTACACAATCCATATTTAAATCTGGCTGAATTTGGTTATACATAGACTCTAGTTTATGGGATATGATAAATTATGTGCAGTTTTTAAGCTTTATCTTTAATGCGGTTAAGTAACTCCATAAATTCTTCAATCAAGCTGACATTTATAATCGTATCCAGAGCCATAAATAAGTGGATGCAACAGGTGCATAGACTAGAAGGGAGCTGAAATTTTGTAAAATCTATCGAAGTTTGGCATTATCGAAGCGGTATTGGATTGTCCAATTTGTCGGACTATAGAGTATTGCCCCCGACCCCCTGTAGTCCGGAATTGTTTGTAAAGGAGTACTTGTAATCCGAAAAAATATGAAAATGGTGAGATATGCATAGACAAAACAAGATTTAATATTATAAAATCAACATCATAAACACAATGACTATGTTATAAGGATATAACAACCTTTTTTGTTATATCCTTATATAACAACTTTGCTTTCATGGCTAAATAGCCAAAACCACATCTACAACGCTTGTATTGGCATGTCGGATTACAGGGGGCCGAATTAGACTAGAGTCGAATTACAGCGGGTCTGCTGTATACTATTTTTTCCATAGGGATTCAATTGGAAAAAATTAAGGACTTATATAGGAATTAATTTTGTGTCATCCTGTATAATTGTCGCTGAAATATTTATTAAATGAGGGTTCACAAATTCTTTCCTTATTTGTGCTAACGGCGGTCCTTGATAATATTTTATTGTCCGGATTAAGTAATCCTCGAGAGGATTTAATATCCAGGAGACTCGGCGTATTTTGCCCGTGTATTTCAGGACACATTTTTTAAATCCTCGAATATCGTCCTTTCCTTCGTGGATCGCTGGTGCGTAAAATTCGAAGAAACGTCTGATAAATGCGAATGTTTCTATTGAAATCCAGTGATTCATCGCCGATATGTAATTTGAATGACACAGTACCCCGGGAAGTAATTCGTTTGGATTCAAAACAGAATATTCGTATTGAATACCAAAACACGTGTTGTTTTATAACGTGGCGAACAATGCAGTCACGTGTCAGCCGACGTTTCCCGAGATCGGAATAACGGATGGTGACTTCATTTCGAAAAATGTACACCGACGCAAGGAAATTGCTCTGAAGCAGAAATAATCGCAGCGAAAAATGTAATTTTCTACACGGAACGTGAGACTTGATCCCATGCGATTTCGAAAGAGCCGAGAAAAAGTTTAATATGTCTCAACACGATCTTCAAAAATATAACCTTATTATATAAGGAAGGCATATTAAGAACAATTTTGTCCAAAAAATGTGTCCAAATATTAAATTTAATTAGTCAGGCGGCATTTTTGAAATTGAGCGTTTGGATATATTTTCGTCATAAGTCATGAGCCAAAATTTCGATTTCGGGATTGAAATTACTAATAAGTCTAACACCATCAATGTGACTGATAAAATTCCTTTCTGCTGAGACGCTGACTGAAAACCGCAAAATTCCCGATTTCCCGACAAATTATTTATTTCCGTCGCTGCTGATGAATTCTTATATACTATAATACTTTGATGTGATCCGTAACTATATTACGTAGGAATACAAAAATTCTGAACCCCGTATCTATTATATTTCATATCGATATTCCCATCATTAGAGTCGAGGTGTAGTAAATACATCACCGGTAGGGAAAGGTAAATAAAACAATTTGAAAATTATATATGTATACATAGATTAGATAGTTACTGCCCCTAGGCATCGCCTAAGCTCGCCAATTACTAGTTACACATTGGTGTCATACTTTATCGAAAGTTTGTGCTACATCCAAGAAGACCATTGAACCATGTTCTTCTCCTGCAGATTTTTTAAATACATCTCTGAATCTATTAACTTGATCGATTGTCGAATATTTATCCCGGAATTTGAACCGATGCCTTGTTCATCTTCTAATATAACATCTGGAGTTGCTCTAAATAATATCTTCGTGCTGAAATAGAACTTTTCTCTTAAATTCCTAATATATTTTCTTGCACATCATTTTTCTTATGTCTTCCCTTACAATATAACTGGAAATGTTTAATATATTTTTATCTTTCTTTCTTAAAACTCTACTTGTTAAGAACAGCTACAAACAGTCCACTGCAGAAATAGGACCTCTTCAATATCCATTCATAGGAAGAGGTTAGATTCATCTTGTTTGTGTCAGCATGAAGGTAGCATGACCTCCGATTTTCATTTAGAATGATCACCCAGCAGTTCACTTGGATGAACGTATGGAAGGATGTGTTGAATGAAGAGTACAGTGCCTCCTTTCTTCGCAAGGATGTTGCAATCTCGTGCATCTCGGATTCACTCCTACACCAACTAAGGTTGTCTTCTCATCCGTGTGTAACTTGCCTAAGCGAATTCGAAACTGGATGGTTTCTTCTTTCCGAAGATAATGCTGTTAGCATTACTCGAGTTTTCCCGAGTTTGAACCGGTAAGGTTTTAAGCGCTGTAAAGTGTTAAAATGGAAATTGACAAGGAAGAAAAAAGGAATATTGCAATTCAGTATGGAATAAGACTTCGTAATCTAAATGTTATGATAGTAAGAAGATCGAAAATAAAGAAAACCTTTTTGGCTAGCAAGAAACGATCACTGATTGACAGAAAGCTGCTAAGCAGATTAACAATACAACCATCATAAGAATACCCGTTGTAATGGAATACGACGAAAAAAGCTACAACCATATTTAACCTTACCGGTCTTCCAGTATCTTGTTTGAGGAACTCATTGGAGACTGTACGGTTATTCTTCTTATGGCGTGTTTGTGCCTAAATACGGCGTTCATAGGCGGCCAAACCGCTTTTTGTCCAAATAAGTCTGCGAATTCACAAGCTTAATAACCACACTGTTGAGGGCAGCCAATATATTAATTCATTACAGTTGACAATTCGGAATATTTTTATCAATATTTGTACTCTGGACTTCAAGCAAGATGGCGTTTATTAATTATCATAAGTCTGGACAAAAAATCGCAATGAATGTTTTTGTTCCGTTGTGAGCAAACGCGGCATCCATCTTGCGCACAGCTTTATCATGTCCAAATTTTGTAGTATTTTTTGAAATGCCTACCATGTATGCTAGCTTGCAGTGGATTTTCTTCGCCATTTCTGGCGTGGTCGCCTCATTTGGTCGACCACTGCGCTGTTCGTCTTGGCAGCTCGTACGTCCTCATTTAAAGTCTGCCACTCAATATTTTACTATTGTAAACGATGGAATAGACTTTAGTATTGTATCAAACTACTTGTTTGAGAGTATTTGTATCCGGGACTTTGAACACCCAATCTCCACGAAATGAAAAAGCCTCATCCAATCGACAATCGCCTCTCTTAGATTGAGATAACAAGAATTTTAATTGGTGTTATGTTCTGAAAAAAAAATACAATTCAGACGGTAATAATATCCATTAGCCACATAGATAATAGCCGTGTCTAAATTCTCACAAATTGAGACTCCCATTCCATAGACTGCTGTTTCGTAACACAATACCTCTCAATTTAACAAAAAAATATAATAAAAAATATGATGCATGTTAACAAATGTGTCATTACACGCGTGTGAATCACAAGCGCGCGGTGATCCATAACCATTTATGCTCTATTTATGAAATCCGCGTAAATCAAGTCCGGCGCAATGTAGGCGTTTATCGGAACAGATCGGCTTTCGTCTGCATTGTGACACAAAAGGAAGGATGTGTGCGATCCGGGGGCGAAACAACGCAACTTCCTCTTCTTTAATGAACCTATTTCGAAACGGTTCCGGAAGCGGAAGCTTTGAAGATCAATTAAGGCTGATCAAATAATCTGACTGTTGAGTGAAAGGATGCGAGAGAGGCTGTCAGCGGCGGCTGATGAAAGTTTCGTCTTCGCGGTTTGCGTTAATTACCCCGAGCATGGCGAGATTACCAGCACAGGATATCTTCAAAGGACCCCATATTTATATCGTAAATTTTATTGTTGCTTCGTATAAATATTTTGATGGAGATAGGGTTATTGGAGCGGATATCTGGATAGTTATCTTGGGCTCGAGCAAAGAAAGGTGCGCGCCGCGAGCCACAAATATTTGAATAGACGTATGTTTCTAATAATTTAATGGACATCATAAATCATGCGATTAGTCTATGTAAATGTTCGCTGGCCATTCAAAACACCCTCGAGATGTCATTAGATGTTTGGAGTCCATTAGGATAAAGGTGAGCAGTGAACTATGCCGGACCACCAATGGGATAAGCTCATCTGTATATAAAATGTGTATTTATTTGGCGTTTCTAAATGCTGAACAACTATAATTTCATATAGATATCATAATATTTTAACGAATGTTTGCATGATAAGATGGTTTTTGTCCTTTTTTTGTGCGGTAGATGCGTTCCGCGGAAAATAGCATAAAAATAAATCGCACAAAAAAAGCTATGACTTACATAGAAAAAGTGAAGATGAATTCCGTGGATTTTAAGCATCGCATAACTTTGAAACAGCTATATAAAATATGTCCAAAATCGCATAAAAAAAGAGGAAAACAATAAGGCAATTAAAAAAAATTGGTAACATTTAAAGGACGTCTTGCATCATTGGTAAAATTTAAAGGATGTCTGACATCCACTAGAAAAATACTAATTATTTTAATTACAAACTATCATCTCTGCATGATAATTTTCGATATGACTCAAAATCACTCCCTTCTTCGGATGAAATAGTGTACCCAGTGTCAATGTCATCATTGCTCTGTGCAGATTTTCTCTTTCCAACAATATAATTCATAATTAGTAAATATGTCACTATAGTCCCTAGCTCAAAAAAAAAAAATCACAAAATGGCGACTGTTTAAAAAAAAATTCAGTCATGTAATTTTTTGGCCTTATTTTGTCAAAATTTTAATTTGTATTTAAATAGAAAAATTTGCTTTAAAAAAACCGCATAACTTCGAAATCGCACAAAAAAAGTCGCACAAAAAGAGGTCCGAGTGTATATTGTTGACAACAATATGATTTCGCTTATTCACGGTACAAAAATACATTGAACTGCTATTCACGCGACAGCAATTAATCATACTGCAGTAGCATCATGATTTTGTATACAATGGGATCCCATAAAGCAGATGGTGTTTACATGAACTGCTTAATCATACGCAGGAATAAAAAACATAAAATAAACACAATTTATGAGACGTCTAACATCAAAAGGATGCCAACAAAACAACTCAAACATCGTCTCTTGTTGCTGACAAATTGTCATAAACAATGTTTCATCAAAAAAAAAAAAAAATTAAAACAATAATTGCTCGTGTAAAACGGGTTTCGCCCGATTCGTGGTGCCTATAATTTGTGAGTCATGATTTATGAAACGATAACTGACCTCCACTATTTGATGACAGCGGCTCCATTTATGATATTGAATTTAATTTAAATTCTATCGAAGCTTTGGGTCCTACGTGTGAATATGCTAAATGGAAATTATATGCTTTTCGTGCGTTTAATTTATTATACTAGTTTGCATCCTGTTGAAACATCAACGGTGAATATCAAAAATAGAACTCGGCCAAAATTATGCCATGACAGGGACGTGATACATATCATGGTTATATTGATAATAACCGACTGTATTGCCATTTGTAGCGTTTATATGTCCGTGGGAACATACAAAATGTATCAAAACAGACAAACATTTAGAATTTCCACAGATTACGGATATATTTATGCTAAAAAATATGATTTTATACATGTAAATATGTTTGTGGCTTTTATGCTAATTTATTGGTTGTTGTTTTTTTTTTTAATATAATAGTTAATGTTGCAAATGCAAATGAGATTGTACGACTGTGAGAACACTCCAAAGATAAACAAATACTCAAAAAACTTGTTTGTTTGGAGTGAATGGAGTGACAAATTGGCTTCAACGTCACAGAAAGTGAAACTCCAAGCAGCAAATGGACAAAAAGAAAAGGATAATCGTTTATAGTCTCTCTGTCGTTTACATCATGAGACATGCCCCGCGCAACCTCTATTGTGTATGTCTATAGATAGCATAAGACAACCACTAGATGCATAGCAAACCTATTTTATTATATATTACACAAAAAACCTAAAAACATCTTTTGCTCCTATCAGAATTATGTCAAATTTTTTTTTTAATATATCTTTAAAAAAATGACTTTGTTTTAAGCCTTTGAGTAGTGAACTAAAATCATCACAAACTTAGATGCTATATTTGTATGTCCGCCGCTTATCTTCCGTATAAATCTACTTATCCGGCAGGACCGTCGCAGCGTGTATGAAGCTTGTACATACATAAATTAACATTGTTGATAGCACCCAAGATTCAGTTATTTATTTGCATAAATACTATAAATCGACTTTAATCGACTTAAAATCGATTCATTATATCATTCATATATCATTATTGGTCGATAAATTTGGGTCTCTATTTCTCTCTATTTCTCTCCGTCTCCATTTCTCTCCCAACTCAACGCGCAAGACATTCTCCGTCTTTGTCTCCTAAATACTTATTTAAATACATATTTTTACTAATAAATATCTAGTAAAAATATGTATTAAAAAAATGTTTGTTTCATTATTATCGAATTTGACTAGAATACCCCCTCAATTAAAACGTGGCAAAACAATAAAATAGATCGCAAATTTAATGTTTGATAATAATTTGAATAAATAATATTCAATTAAAAATGCATTTAATATATAAAAATGAATTTGGTTTTGTTCGTTCGGAATGCGCTGCCATACCGTTCATCGGATTGCGATAAAATTTCGTCCACTTATTGCTAAAGATTCCGCGAGTAACATAGGCATATTCTAATATATAAAAATCAATGTTTGTTTGTCCGTATTTAATACGCTGCCATGTCGTTCGTTCGATTGCAATAAAACTTTGCCAATTTATTGTTTGCACTCTCTTAAATAATATAGGTATAGTACAATTAACTTACAGTAGATTTTATATATAAAAAAAATGTTTGTATGTTTGTTCATGCTAGTTGTAAATAAGAATTTTCGCACCGAGGCAAAACATTAATCAAGCGAATCCTTCTATTATTTTGATATATTTTCGCATCGAATCTTGATGGAATCTAATATTTGTATGGGATCGAATAATATTTTTCTTCTCATACAAATGTTTGGCTTAATGACACTTAGGCCCGTCGTTTCGTCCAATGGACTGGTAGTTCATTCGGTTTTGTGTCCTGGCGGTTATTGGTCATCGTCCGTGAAGATGACCACGTGGTGTCTATTGTTGGGAGCAGGGCAGAGGTCAACAATTCAATCTGACCAATCGCCCGTGAATTTGGCCCGAGGATGTGTATTCGGTTCACAGAACTATCCCAAAGCTATTCAAAGATCCAATCGACTCTGGATTGTACTGCAGACAAAAGTAACGACGGAGTGATAATGATGGCTACGATGATAAATGGACGCGATTCGCCACCACCGCCATCCCCAAATCTGAGCTGAGAGATGATATTAAAAACACTGCCGCATATTCACCGAGAAAAAATTAAATGGTGATCTTGGGCGTCGGAATAAATGTAATATGTAAATTTCGTGGCTAGCACGAAATGGAATCCACATGTTCGTTAAAGAATTTACAAGGCATCAATTCGATCCCGCGGAGAAATGTTTCCACGAAAATACGCGTCCTGTAATTCCTGAACAAGGATCAGAGCAAAACAATTCTTAATTATCACCCTACAGCATTCAAAGAGCCAGTCAACGTTTTAGAGATTAACATGACACTGTTGAAATGTTGAAAACGGGCAAACATGCGAGCTGTTCAACCACAACATATTACAAACGCAAAAGCATCCCTTCGCCAAAGCTCGAGCTGAACATAGGGCTGAATTGAAAGTAATGTTTCGTTTGATAAAAATATTCGGATATCAACTCATGTATGCCCGAAGGATTATATCCTTCAACGGCTAAATTGGAAATTCCAATCGAGATACAAGGAAAACATTTTTATAAACTACTAATTCTATCAATAAATCCCCTAAAATAAAATGGCAAGCATTTTGTATTTTGCACCAGCACGTTGAAGGCTACTAAATCGAGACATTCTCGACGAAATCTGAACGCTTGGAAACAGCGACGTAACTACTAATTGGCGAGCTTAGACGACGCCTAGTAATATACACAGTACATATGTTTTTCAAATTGTTATAATAACCTTTCCCTACCGGTGATGTATTTACTACACCTCGACTCTAATAATGCGAATATCGATATGAAATATAATAGATACGGGCTTTAGAATTTTTGTATTCCTCCGTAATATAATTACGAATACCATTAAATTATTATAGTATATAAGTATTCATCTGCAGCGACGGAAATAAATAATTTGTTGGGAAATCGGGAATTTTGCGAGTTTTACTCCGTGTCTCGGCAGAAAGGAATTTTATCAACCACATTGATGGTATTATATGAAAATGGGGGCTCACGTGGTCATCAACTTGAACTAGCATTTAAATTTAACAGCACAACGAGTGTAGAGGCTGAGCGTGCATTTTCAGTAGCAGATTGCCTGGCTTCCAAAATCAGATCCAGACTAAATGACTAAACACTCGATGTTTAATGTTATTTCGGGCATATTTTCAAAATAATGTTTGAATTTTTTTTAGCGTTTTATCTATTTTTGAATTGTATTTTTATCTTTTCTTAAATAAATAAAATTCTTTTGCCTTCAAATAAATTGTAAGTTCCGCCTTCAAGTAATACTGTAAGTTATATATACCTATATTATTTGAGAGAGTGCAAACAATAAGTTGACAAAGTTTTATCGCAATCGAATGAACGGTATGGCAGCGCATTAAATACGGACAAACAAACATTGTTTTTTTTATTATATTAGACTACGCGTATGTTACTCGCGAAATCCTTAGCAACAAGTGGACGAAGTTTTATCGCAATCCGATGAACGGTATGGCATCACATTTCACATGAACAAAACCCAATTAATTTTTATATATTAGACTGATCAATTTTCATAGCCAAATTCCGGGTTATATTTGAATACTCCTGATTGATAGCGCATAGGTTACCTTTTCTTCACCAATGGCTGACATGGCTTATTAGTAACAATTGATGGCAGTCACCGGTGGTTGCCATGGCACAATACGTGTTAAATCGTATTATAAGAACTATGGCTAAATTTCGCAGATTATGCATTTAGCTATATTGTAGATCCATGCAATATTATATTATAAATAATCGATATTGTAGATAAACACTTCACAGGTCCATAAATGCCGTTAGTGCTTTCGTGGGAACATTTTGTGCTTCATTGCCGCTAATCTATTGTAATTGAATATAAGATCCTATTAAACAAGGGGATTTGTTTTCGTATCAGGTTGTCATAATTAGTTTTCACCACCCCAAGGAAGACTCCTCAGTCTTTAAAAGTATTGAATGGTTCGTGAAACTTGACTTCAACGCGTAATAGTTTTGAAGTGTCTTCAATATGTTAATTACGATAATTATACATTGGATAGTGATGGTATTCAATTGGGAAAACGCGTGGATGGCATCTTGTGGCATCACCCGCACGCGAGGCCAATCATCACTGACGTTTTTGATATTGACTTTCATACTATATTTTCATTATGATTGACATGCATATTATACTACAGATTCGTGTAAAGAGGATGCAAATGCCGTTTCGTTCCAAAGCCATGGCTGTTTCTGGTCATAAAGCCAAATTAAGTGGTCGATGTGATGTCTTCATGCGCGACTAAGAGCCTAACCTTAGGGTTCGTGAGCAAGAATCGGCAATTAACGAGACAACTTAGAATTAATTCCTGGGGCATTATTACGGCCTGTTGGCTCCACATACCCACAATGGATGATACACGTATCGCATGTGCCTCTCACGTGTCACAAAGGAACAATTTGACTGGGTGATTAATGGGGAGAGCCTCACTGTGGTTACGAACTACTGAGTTTATCGAATAAATGAGATGTGAAATTCGGTGACTGATGCAAGCATCTGTATAAATTAAGATAAGGGACGGTGTAAACAAGCGTGGGCATGTATTTGAAGGCGGCTGTTGAAACAGGTGTGTTTAACACGCAGATGACGGGAGGGTGATACAGAAGGCGTCCTGGAAATGGTGTTTATTGGGCGACAGACTTGTGAGAATGCCAATCTTGTGTAGCGTATTAATCAATTACTTATTTTTATACTGTAAGCGTTCCTACGAATGCACAGATAACATATGACAAACGCAGAAAGGGCACACTAGGGGTTGTATTATTAATATGATCGTTTTACACGAGCATAGTAAATTATAGATATTGGCTTGTATCATATTTTTCCTAGATTAAATAAATATGTAGCAGCTTTTGTCAAAATATCCATAGAAAACGGCACCCTTTGAAGGAGCCTTTTAAGAGTCGGTTTAGTCATACGATCACGCATTAGACCTGGTCGGTCGAGGATGCGCCCTCTTTTGAGGATATAAGACTTATTTCGAGGACAATGAAGGCGGTCTCAATATATTAGAGAGTGAATGAAGGTAAGATGTGACAGGTAAGAAGATCAGGAGGCGAGCGAGAAGAGAATTTTGATGGGATTTCAGCCACACCCCAATTCAAAGGGCTCCCTCCCGATAGACACTCGCGTTGATAAATACATAATTTCCAGGGGATTTCATAAAATGCGCGCTGAAAGCCCGTCGTTGTCGGGGCAATTATACTTGAGCCCATTGCAATTAACAGGACAATGGGGTTGCATAAAATGCAACAGATCGGATCGGGCGATGGCGCAGATAAAATTATGAAAGTATCGTGTGCCAGTTTTGGCTAACCATATGCACTGCTAAAACATCCCAGATATAACACAATAAAAATCATCCCCTCGCAACAGTTGCTGGGGATGCTTTCAATAGATACATCCGACCTAAAAACGACCATGTGGCGCATCAAGGTGAATGCCGATTTAATCCCCATTTTAATTCATGCTGCAATATAATCTACATTAGGGCATTAAAAAAGATCATCTGCTCCTCCCTCCAACAATCAAATATAAAAAAATAGATAATTCAAGCGTGATATGAAAGGGGGTTGATTTTTTACATGCATAATTATCCATATGTTTTATTTTATTCCCTATATCAAAAATGTGCACCAAATGCAATTTTATTGTTGTTAAATGTATGCCAATATTACAACAATAATATTGTAAAAATTGATCTATATTTTGAATGAAATCTACAAATTTCCATGATATACTTTAAAAAGGAATTCTCAAATGAATGAGTTTTTAGTCATTCACTATCAAAAACAGCATACTTCTTATTTACTTTTTTCAACACGGTTGACATTATATCTCAAGTTCTAATTGAGCGATTTACTTCAAATTCAATCCAATTTTTTTATTGTGCAATCTTCTATCGTTCCTACCAGATTTATGTCAAAATTTAATTTATAAGTATTTTTAAAAAAATTAAAACTAAAAAAATAAGGTCAGCAAAAATGACTTTTTTTAAACAGTTGCCATTTTGTGAAAATAAAAGTATTATTTTTCTTTATGGTAGGAACTATAGTGATATCTTTTCTAATTAAGAATCTTTTATATTTTATTAATTTTATATGACTAGAAGGGTTAAAATCATGTCAACCAGGATACGCTCTTTTTATTATCCCTTATACTTAACCAGTCTATAACTTTTTAAAAAAATTATACATTCTAAAAATGTCAATAAACATCTAGGGAAAAAATGCATGGTAAAAATATTGTCTGTTTCTGTTTTATCGAGCTTTAAAAATGTCTTCTAGATTAAATTACCCTTTTAACACATTACACGCAGGGCGCCGATTTTTACAAATGCATTTTGACTAATCATATTGATAATTGATTCAGATACACCCGGACTGTAAAGTGTTAAAATCTATCTGTTATTTAAAATGATATACACATATAAATACATATTTTCTGATGAATCCCGCTTGTAATGAGCAGAGCCGTAGCTAGGGTATGAAACGCCCGTGGCAATTTATTTTTTAAAGTCAAAACTAATACTATTATAATGTATGTTTTAAAATAATATACAAAGATAGTTCCGTCATATAAATGGCAGTTATTGTTGTATGTAACTATGATAAAAAGTGTCTAGACGCTACGTTGTTTCCGTGATTCTACAGATCATAGAAAATGACCCTAAAAGAGGACGAAGTGGCCATAAGGATTACATGCTCAATCGGTCCAATTTTCAGACCGCTGATATGACGAATGTGCGCCTCGCGATCGGATGCCGTACCTGAATATAACGATAGCGAAGAGAAGATAGATTAGACAACTTAGTATATATTATAAAAACGGACAGAGTCAATCAGTGTTGGTTCATGTAAAGAAGAATGGTTGAGTAAAATAAAAACCATGTGCAACTCTCGACCAGGTCGGTATTCTGCATTTTGCGCCCCAAGCCCGCTTGTTACGACTCTGGTAATGTGCTTATAATTAATCGCCTATTTGACGACGATTATGGTCCCAAATTTGATCCGCGTGCCGCATGTTGAGGACGCCTTTTCACGTACTTAATATCAATAAATCATATCAGAAATATTAAAACGTAGAAACATCGGTCATTGAATAAATATACATGAGCGGCAAACTATTCAAATATTTACAGAAAGATGCACCACAGAACATACTAAACACTTGAATACTATTTTCGTCATGTCTCAACAGACACACTCAACCTTTTGATATTCAGTTGGTAAGTACACAAAATACCACACGTTCATATTTCGCGTGGCATTTCCAATAAAGCATAGGTGCGTACAAATTATCATCTCGAGAGCATAAATACGCATCAGCGCGTGTCCGGCTTTCAAGGTGTTAAAGCGCGAATCTAGAGCATGGACATTGAAATGTATCCATATTTCAAATATGCGACATACAATATGCTCGATTTCCATTGGATTTTCAACGCGTTTCAGTAAAAAGTCCTGCGGCTTTGTGCACTGAACCACGGTTTAAATTTATCAACAGTGCGGTAACAAAGCATATCGCAATATAATTCTTTGATTGTGTTTACTGAGTCGTAATTTTCTATATCAGATATCGCGTCACGTATGAGAGGCCTTTCGACAGAGGTGATCAACCTGTTTTGAAGGCGGATTTCGTTTCCATTTGACGACGAAAAAAAATTAGGCGCGCACCAAAAATAAACGCACGCATAAACTGAGCATCCCAACTAACGTCTGTTTGTGCGTTTTCTAAGACCGGTCTCGCATTAAATTGCAGCTTAAATATAGACAGACGAGCTTCATAGAGAGAATAGCGTTCAACGAGGCACCACAGAATCCGCGGACAGATGTCCTCCTTTTTTGTCGCAAATCTGTCACTCCACTTCTGTTCAGCACACTCCAATCATAAAAAAATGATACTTTTATATCATGATACGTCTTCCGTGGTGTAAGCACTCATATGGTCTCCATAACGGGAAATCAACTCTTCATGTTGTAATAAAATCACTGCATTTAGTTCTAAGCGCGGGGGAAAGTAGAAATTCGATAGCAGCTCATAACCACGACTATCAAGCTCCTTCCTTTGGGTTGAGGAAAGATTCTTGAACATAAATCCTTCCGCAATGGTTGAGGATGTAATTCGATAGCAAAAATGTGCTATTCAATCCACATCCGTGCTGGATTTTGCTTTGTCTACAAATATATATAAAAGCATTTGCAATTCAATTGACTTTAAGTCATAAATCGATAACGTCTAGTTTGTCCTCCTGACCCAACAGGTCATGGTAGCAGTAATTCAATAAACCTACTTAATTTTTTATCTACTGCAAAAAGCAAATTTTGACCCTATCTTATGCCCATTTATCACAAGCAATAATGATTAGAATGCTCAGTATAATCAAAATATTGCGTGTGTGAATAAGTTCACGCCGCTTTTCGTGAAAATAAATTCTTTATTTAAAAAAATAATACTAAAGCATGTCACTTAAAATATTGTCTATCACTAAACACTATTTTTGGCCATCTTCGGAAAAACAACACATCTTTTGAGGCACATCGAAAAAAATCTGGATTGAAATTTTTATCTAACAGAAATCGTACACCTCACCAGGACGATGAAGGCTACTAAACGCCGAAATCTGGACGCTTGGAAACAGCGGCGTAACTAGCTTAGGCAACGCCAAGGGCAGTAACTGTCTAATCTATGTATACATATATACAGTATATATATGTTATAATAACCTTTCCCTACCGGTGATGTATTTACTACACCTCGACTCTAATAATGCGAATATCGATATGAAATATAATAGATACGGGGTTCAAAATTTGTGTATTCCTCCGTAATATAATTAAGAATCACATCAAAGTATTATAGTATGTAAGTATTCATCTGCAGCGACGGAAATAAATAATTTGTCGGGAAATCGGGAATTTTGCGAGTTTTAGTCCGTGTCCCCCCTTAACCCCTAAAGGAGTACTGAGCATAGGGTCTGAGATCCCTTACTCCACTTACATGGTTAACCCAAATTTATCAAATAATAATGATTTCGATTTCAAGTGTTTTATTTGTTTACGCAAAGAAATGACCGAATATTGTGTGTTATCGACAGTGTTTATTTATTTAATTGCTTCCTGTTCGTCGCTGCTTGTTGAACGAGTCTTTGTCCATTTATCATTTCCTTCTCAAATAGGAGCAAATGAATCATTTTTTTGTATATTGTTTATGTAAAGAAATGACGTGGTCTTGTATGCTATCAACGGTGTTTATTTACAATTGACTCTGCCTCGGATTGAAGATAGTCTTACGCTGATAGGAGCTGATAGTAATCGGTGTAAAGCGATTATGACTCCTCAAAAGGTTAAGCTATAAGCACACAATTGTTATACGGTTATCCGATAGTGAAACGGCAGGAACTTATTCACACACCCGATATGAGTGGACTGTCTTTTAAATGCAAATTTAATTCGATATTCGCTATAAAAAAATGCCTCGAACTGAATGGGTTTAACACCGCATGTGTAATTATTTAGTTTGTGTCCATAACAATCTGAACTAATTACGTCTATTTGATCAACACTTTGTATGCGGGAGATATTATCAACTTTGTTTCGTGATTGCTCATATATTGAAAACAAATCATAGACGATGCTCCAAATATTTATTCAATAAATGTATGGTTCTGAAGACATTTCATTCATTGGGTTTTGGCGAAATTGTATCGCATACCTAATGAAGATTTGTGCTATACTTAGCGGACAAAAAAGTGTTAAACAAGCGTCGGACGGAATGGGTTTGTTCGGAGATTCAGCACATCCACACAAAGACTTCAGAAGATCATCAACATCGTTAAATTGATGTAAATTTTTATAAACAATACAACAAAGATTTAATAAATAAGTCTATTAGTCCGATAATTTCTTGTTCGGCGTTGCATAAAATATGCATTTTGATGCAATGCGCATGGTAAAAGCATGAACCGTGGAAAGAAGGCGATTTCAAGAATTGAATTAAAATATTTAAAATTATAGACAATAGGAAATTGGATGGAAACCATTCAAATCAAAATTTCACTTGAAGAGACGTCTGTGCTGCGAGTGACCCCTCCGGTGCAGTCTCCACAGCGGAACAGCGCGAAAATCGGAGATTATCGCAGTGACGAAGGCAATGCAGGGCGGTTTGAAATTAGCAGACTCATTGTCAATAATAAAAGGAAATAAGGTACATCTAGATCAAAGGGCATATCTGAGTTAATGCGTCCTGCGGTACGAATCGTTGACAAACAAGCTGTTAAATAGTTAATGAGCACTTTTAAAATGTAAGAAATAACGTCGTCATGAATGAGTTAACCTAATTGTCAACGTCGCCGACATGCAGGTCGCAGGTTGAGACCACTGACCTATGGCGTGCGGATTATTGACAGCAACTAACGACGATCTGTTACCACCGTTTTCCGCACACGATGTTCCACTTTTAACGAACAGGATCCCATAGAAAAGCGGGAGGTCTATCCCTGATTGAAAAAAAACAACGTTTGTTGTTGGGGTCGTATTATTTCTGAGCGTGGTCGATTTGGGTTCTATTGATAGCCATGGCGGCAGTAATTAGTGCCCATGTTGTTTTTGCATTATCAGTATGTTTGTAGGTCGAGTCCGTAGCTTAAATGGATTAGCTGTGTTTCGGTTGGCTCAAATTTAATTTATGGGGATCTGTTTCGAAACTCTGGATGTAGTTTTTGAAATAAGTTCAAGTGGTGAATATTGGCCCTGCGTTTTTAAACGAGCAGTCATTGTGGCATTTAACCCTACTTGACAAGATGCACATTTGCGTCATCGTGACGCTGGCGAAGAAGTTGTGTTTGTTTAACAGTTATGCCAATTCAATGCTTGGAAAAAGTGCTATCTGCATAAATAATTTGATTTGAAAGGCAGTCAATAGCATTTACAAAAATGGCAGAGAGTTTCCGCTCTATTTGTGTCCCATCATCAATCAGGCTCATTCCTCGTTGGAAGTGACTTTCGTAACAAAGCGGTTTTAAAAGGGTTCGATGCTTCGACGGAATTCCAAACTTTGCCTAATTGTACGAATTGTATGCCCCAAAGCAGCATGCATGGAACGCGATTGATGCGTAAAAAATTCGGACTGGATTCCCAAAACCGATCCCATTGAATCAATCAAATAATTTGACGTACCATAAGGATGACTTTTAAAAATAAAGACCAACAACTCGAGTCTCGTCCGAACGGATACCTGAATGGCTACGATAAGAAGAAGAACCAGACGGTACAAAGTTGTTCTTTAACAAACTCCAGATGGCCACGGTATCTTTTCCGTATGGAAGTTAAACCGGGAGCTTTCGGCCCTGTCCAAAACCTTCGCTTAATAAAAAGCTCTTTTACTACTCCGTAATGCAGTCTTTCGGGAATAAATATTTTATGGGATCCAAGATGAAAATATACACTCCTCATAACCGCTTATTTATACACTGTTAATCATTGTACAACGGCGGATCATGAAATTCGAGAAACGGAATTACTTACGCACACCGTGCTGCTTAGCATCAAAGATACGAAAAGATAATATTTAAAAGACCGCTGAAAATATAGCGCGCCCCTAAGAGTATCGCGTTTCAAGAAATGATTGAAATCTCGTGGCGAATTCTATATTTAAAGCCGTGATTTACACGGTTTTGATTGAACAACACACGCACATCGCGCAAATCGAGACGCGACAAAGAGTATCATTTTATTAAATGCTAATGCGAAACAAAAAAATAGATTTTACTACAAGAATTAACACATTTTAGTCGGGCGCGCAAATTTGTCGTCGAAGCGAGCGAAATTGCGCACCGCGTCTGATGAAATACTCTTATGTAAAAATCGCTGTAACTTCAAAACTACCAAGTGTTTTCACATGAAATTTTAGACATTTAAATGTGGTTATTCACCACATTTAAAAAAATATATTTGCTTTGAAAATCACGTTAAAATTGGTAGGATTTGGTTCCAAAAATCCAAACAAAAAAAGTGGTTCCAAAAAGTGGTAATAATAGGAATTTTTACAACATTTCTACATTGAATCATGATATACTATCTATATCAATATATATACTATCTATATTGGTATATTTACTATCGATATGAAATAGAATAAATACGGGGTTTTAGAATGTCATATGGCGTACTAAATACATAGCATCGTAAGGGAAAGTTTAAATAATGAAATATACAAATCAAACAACTTTTTATGCCATTTCTAATAACTCTAAATTTACTAGCACAGGAGCGTAACAAGAAGGTGGCAAAACAGGTGCCCGCCACGGGCGCAATTGGGCTTGGGGCGCAAAACGCAGAATACCGACCCAGTCGAGAGTTGCACATGGTTTTTATTTTACTCAACCATTCTACTTTACATGAATCAACACTGATTGACTCTGTCCGTTTTTATAATGTAAACCAAGTCATCTAATCCCTCTTTTCTTCGTCCCACCCGATCGGTCTTCTTCGGACAACTTCGTTTTTTTATTGAGAGTTTGTAATCGTTCTGTAATGTACGGGTATGGCGTCCGATCGCGAGGCGCTCAACGGTTCGTCATATCAACGGTTCGAAAAGCGGACCGGTTGGACACACAGATCTTATGACTGCTCCGTCTTCTTTTAGGGGTTTTTTTATGGCATTTTTTGGGGATAAACGCGTACCCGGGGTCTTCTATGATCTGTACGATCATGAAAGCCAATAAGGTCGTAAACGGGTCTATACTTCGTCTCCACCCATAAAAACTATATGTTTATCAATTTTATTTTAGGCACAAGTTAGACACTTGCCACCGGCGCTTCATACCCTCGTTACGAATCTGCACTAGCAGTTGAAAGGTTAAAAACAGAATTGATTGATTCGAATTATGGCACAATTTTTATTTAAAATTTTGCCTAAAAATATTTTTAATCATAAAGACATTATTTTGTCACACACGGTATACAATTTCGTCCGCTTCAACGGCTACGTTCGCCCTACGTCATCGCCCGACTAACGTGTGTTAAACGCTCATTTGAACACTAGCCTCAAATAAGCATTTAATGTAATTGATTAATAAAGTCAAATGGTCATAATATATTGGATGGATAGTAAAAATTAACTGATACGAAGGTAGTCCCAGAAGTATCCAATTTTGAATTTGTAAATATGGAATAAATTGGTCATTAGTGTGCGAGCAGACATTGACATCGCATATTGACTGAAAGTTTGCACATGAGAAAACTGTGCGCATGATGGGTGCCGCGTTTGCTCACAATGAAACAAAAACAGCGTCGTTTCAATTGAATTTTGGGCCATAATTCACATCAATAAAACCGAGTTTATGCGTCGATTTAACACCATGCATGAAACATGGGTCCATCGCTTTACACCCGAGACAAGTAAACAGTCAAAACATGGACTGGAAGAGCAGAGTCGGCGGTTGATGACTATTTTGAGGAACTCGGCGATTCTCACTATAAACATGGTATCGAAGTTATTGAACAATAATATGGGAACATAAATATTGTTTTTTCTAATTTTATTTTCCCTTGTTAGGTCGGGTACTTCTGGGACTGTCCTCGTAAAAATATTCACATGTAGATAGTTCAAAATATTTTTGACAATTTTGTACAAGGGTAAATAATAAAATATTCTATATGCAAACATCCATAACCATCGCCTGGGGAATAAAGAATAATACAGGTGGACCTATTTTGGGAATACACGGGAGCTTGTTGCATATGAAAGGGGTTATTCGGTGGCAGGCTAACGAAATGGAAATCGCAGATAAAGAAAAGAAACGTGCCATGCGGGATTTTTCGCCCTTTGAAATACCCAGAAAAATACTCTTCCCGAAAAAATATTTTTCGATGACGAGCCTCCATTCAAGGATCCCCAAAGGCGTGAACATTCATAGTACACGTTAGGAATTCAACGCCCACGCCCAGATCGCTCCTAAACATAAATGATTAACTTCGACAGACCATTTCAGAAAGTGGAGACCGGTTTTGGTCAATAATGCGGGATGCATTGCCCCTATACCGATGGATAAGCATGATTCGAGATTATCTCCACCACAAACCATAAACATTATTCTTAAGTGATTTCCAACCGTATTCCTTTCGGTACTAAATCAAATTGGAAATGATATACTAGCGTAATGTGGTCAATGTTATTCATTGACGCAAGCCACGATGGGCATCCCGTCGAAGTGCATGTGTATGTAAGGAATGTAAACGAATTGGAAGCGATCCTCTAAATAAATACACACGGAACGACTGGATAGATTTTACGTCCAAGGATGGGATTCTAATATAAATATTTGAATCCAACCCTAAAAGGCATAGAGCAAATCATCGTTGCAGCCAGGCAACTTGCTGCTGAAAATGCACGCTCAGCCTCCACACTCGTTGGAGGTATCATCATCAGATATTTAAATGCTAGTTCGAGTTGATGACCGCCTGAACCCCCATTTTCATATAACACCATCAATGTGATTGATAAAATTCCTTTTTGCTGAGACACGGACTAAAACTCGCAAAATTCCCGATTTCCCGACAAATGATTTATTTCCGTCGCTGCAGATGAATACTTATATACTATAATACTTTGATGTGATTCGTAATTATATTACGGAGGAATACACAAATTCTGAAGCCCGTATCTATTATATTTCATATCGATATTCGCATTATTAGAGTCGATGTGTAGTAAATACATCACCGGTAGGGAAAGGTTAATGTAACAATTTGTAAAACATATATATACTATATATTAATGTATACATAGATTATAGAGTTACTGCCCCTAGGCGTCGTCTAAGCTCGCCAATTAGTAGTTACGTCACTGTTTCCAAGCGTCCAGATTTCGGCGGGAATGTCTGATTTGTCTGTGTGATTTAGTAGCCTTCATCGTGCTGGTGGGGTGTATGATTTCTGTTGGATAAAAATTCCAATCCCGATTTTTTCGGGATTAGGTTTACTAGTCCCGGGATTCATGAGGACCTAAAACTGTCCGGGATCCCTACGTGTGACCGTATGGTCACAGATGAATAAAATGCTAGGCATAGTCGGTTTGGTGATGACGCGCAGTCAGATAGCCTTGACTGCGGGAAAACGTTCTTCCCGCGGCCAGATCACTCTTTCTCTCGTCATCAATAAAGAGATCAGCTAAGGCGAGAATAGACGAGAGAAAACTGAACAGATTTTTAGATCGGAAAATCCGATTCTATACGAAGATCATCATTTGGAAACATAAAGTCAAATTGATGATTAAAAACACATTTTTACACAGTAGATCTGAAACGCCACAAAATACCGCAGATGAAATTTGAATTCAGGTGTAAGCAGTGTAAATTGAGTTATAGTCATAGGGAGTTGATGTTTACCGTTACCGCATGATCATGCTCGTCTGTGCTGGGTTAAGCTATTAACAAAATAATCAGGGTCGGCGTCGGACTTTGATATGATAATACAACGAGCGCAATAAGCTTGCGGATGATTTTATATTCGCCTCTGCGAGATCATTCATCAAAATGTCAAATCGCATGTCACAACATGAAGGGAGATGTGACAAATGATATGACAAGTGATCAATGACGAAGAAGCAAGCAGCGCATACGCTTTGATCTTAAATAACGCTAGAACAAAACGAAGAAATTCCCCGGGAAATATGCATACAATTTATATACGAACTAATAGTTGTCGACCCCGACATTAGTACTTGGGATGAATAACGCGCAGCGTCAGGATGCGTCTAGAGTTGAAGATGTACCAATGAGATAATATTATCACAATCTTAATTGCTTCGATATTTCAAAAGGGATATATGGCGGTGAAGTTTTTTCTATGTCTACCAAGTCAAAGAATTAAAATTTTTAGTATTATGATTTATAAGGGTGAATGTCAATTCTGGGATTTGTGATTGACCCCGTATTTAATGTGTTGAGCATCAATTTAGCACAGTGTTCCAGGGGATAATTAAAAATAAATAATAACTTACATGCAGTCTCAAAATATTATCAGATTGTCTTTTATATGAACTGGATACTCACCTAAAACAAACAACAACACAAAAAGAAAATTAGTATAAGTAAGAATTCGGTGATTAAATTCGAGAGCATTTAATCAAGTTGACCTAATGCAGTAGACCTGTTATTGAAATAGGGATCAAAGGTTTCAAGAGTTCACAGATTGGGATAATGGCATGCAATTAATGGAAGTAATTCGACCAAGGGTCAGCAAGACCCGAAAAACTTTGCAGACGAAAATTCCAACAGCTGCCGTTTAATAAGAGCCAAAGTTTCGGACAAGTCTTAACAATGTAATCGGAGTTTGTACCACAGTTGGGTACAATGCAATTTGCTGGTCAGCGATTCTTGCCACCATCGTCGATGTGTTGTTGCAAGATATTTTATTCTAAACTAGCGAATACAAGGCATGCGTTGCAATGCCATAAGCGCTTAATACATGGTTTATTGCTTCAGGTCACGTGTAGTGCGAGCGAAAAAGTTGAGCTCTTATACCTATATTATTCCCACAAGTATAAACAGTAAATTGACAAAGTTTTATCGCAATCTGATAAACGGTGTGGCAGCGCATTAAATACGGACAAACAAACATTGATTTTTATATATTAGATTATCAAGCAAATACCACAAAAAAAAAGCATATTTTACGGCACACACCGCTAATTTCTTAGCCTGAAGATGTACCATTCCAGCGTCCAACTACCATGAAATATAGGTGAGGAGATTCCATGATGATATTCATGGAATTTGGTCTCGTTAGAATATATTTAAAAAAGATCACACAGCAATACATCGTGGTTGTGAACATATGTCTTCGGTTGAAATTTATTTGGATCGTGTTGATGGGGCGAATGCCTCCAGCTACATCCGAAGACGAGAATCTGACTAATGATTTACATCCAGCTCTTCTAGATTTACATGATCACGATTATAATCAGCCATTATGCCGGCCATTTGGAATAATATCAATGGATTTGCTCGTGGGAAAAATTCTTCATGATGGATCAATCTGCTAACCATAAGGGCACTACACGAAGAAGAGCAGAAAGCGGATTTATTACAACAGAAGGAATTCATTAATCTGCAAATCACCATTGTTTGAGCTTCATACGTATGTCGGTATCGATTCGAAATATTTGAACTATGCAGCACATGGAGAGAAATAAGTAAAAAGAGTCAATCACCATTGACTGTTACAACCAGAAACGTAACCCTTTGCTATCTTAATGTCTTCTGGTCGAACCCCTCTATTCGATTTATCATTTTTCAAGACAGCCAAACCTTGCAGACAGTTTCTATTTAAAGTTCCCATATCCTGAGACGCTCGATTTCAACTTCAACACCGATCGTATTTGCATTTGGGCATGACACCCTATTTTTTCTTGTGAACAGGTACTATGATGAAATGTTGTTCATGAGAAATAGGTAATGACGAAAGATATATAGAGACAAGCATAAATTACTGCTTCATTTTGACAAGCATTTCTGGAGATAAAACCTGATAAAAATGAACAAACTCTTATATTTAAATAACTTGAATATAACACGCTCAAATCTACCACCACAAATATGTGAGATTTTTCAACAAATATGACTAAAAACCATTTATATTTTTTGATGAAGGTTTGATTATAACACATATATGAAGCTCATATTGACAGCTGTCAACTATTTACTGGGTTAATAGGGTAATAATTGTAAAACCAAATTGAATTATAATTTATCAGGACTGGGTTCAGAGGCAATCTTGGAGTACATCAACTTTGAAATAGCCTTCGATTGAGATGAACATAGATACAATCAACCCTTCTATAGCGTCCATTTCGTTTGCGGCGTCTTTTGGAGTTAATTTTCAACGAAAAAACAATGCATTGAAATCCTTACAAAGGTCGGAAAGACAACTTATAAATTAAAAAGTAATCTTTGCCGAAAACGCCTCACTCAATAAGTTCGTAGGATGACATATAGTTGGCGCCACTATTGACAAATTCATATGATTTTAAAGATGTACCAACCTTCAATTAGCCCTTTGATTATTGAGTTAATTTTAAATTGAGTTAAACATAAATGCTATATTTGTATGGCCATCACTTATCGTCCACACAAATCCAATTTATGTCAGGACCGCGCAGCGCGAGTCAAGCTTGTTTATCAGTAAATAAACCTTAACACTGTTGATATTGTTGGGTTAATATAATTGATTTATGTGGCTTTCTACTATTTATTATGACTCTAAAAAGATCACCAACCATCTAAGACGACCCCATACCTGATGATTTTTAACCGAATACGGACAAATTCCATTATAATTTTAATGTTTATTTTATCGTCAACTGTCGATAATTACTGTCCAAATATTGTATTCATTTTTAGAAATACAAGTGATTATTTGTGTTAAAAATATAAATAAATAATATGCACAATAAATATTAAGTCCATTCGCAGCATATGCGGGATTCCTTATCAACGGGATAATACGTTTCAAAATGAAAGTTAAACACTAAAAAGGTCAAAGTCGGAGACTCTTCTATTTAGTTGATATATAAATGTTATGAGGTGGAGAGGGGGTGATTTTTGGAGTAAACTATAAGCTTGTTTTGATTGATGACTCGTCTTGAGAGTCTCGCAGCTGATGCTCTCTTTCTGAAGACACAAATTTGAACATTTGGAATTTACCTGTTTTTTTTGCACTGTCTTTCTACTCATCTTTATCCACTTCTTACGGCTATTTTTCTGTCTAATTTTCTGATCGAGGCATTCATGAGATTGAGGTGTAGTCTGACGATGATCAACATTGAATAAAGCCCATGCTTCTTCTTTAAATCATCTTCTTAATATATAAAAATGAATTGGGTTTTGTTCGTTCTGAATGTGCTGCTATACCGTTCATCGGATTACAATAAAACTTCGTTCACTTATTGCCAAGAATTTCGCGAGTAACATAGGTATAGTCTAATATATATAAATCAATGTTTGTTTGTTCGTATTTAATGCGCTGCCATACCGTTCATTCGATTGCGATAAAACTTTGTCAACTTATTGTTTGCACTTTCTTAAATAATTTAGGTATAGTACAATTAACAACAAACGATATTTTTAGAATGATTACTTCTGTGGCTACAACGCGCTGGAATTTGGAAATAAATTAAAAAACAAAAATTATGGTCGAGATATCAGCGTCTGCCTTATACATGCATCTTTTACCAATTCATAGAAATTTTATTACATTTGTCAATGATGCAAGAAAGAAAACACATAAAGTATCTTTATCGAAGTATCAATAAATTAAGAAAAAAAAACCAACAGACAAATACTCTTTGATAAAGCACAATTCAAGAGCGGAAACACCGTATGGACATATGATAAAATTGCTATCGATGCGGCCCGTTGCATTTCGAGGTCTAAAATATTCACTCCATTATTCATCAATTCGAGAATGAATGATACGTGTTGTTAATTTTCTTCGAAATGAAGAAATGAGTCCACGGACAGGTGTTTTCAGTATTTGATGAGACCTCGTTAAAAATCGCCGCAAAACCATATTATTAATCATTTAATTTAAGAGGCACTCTCATTGCGGCGCTCGAGACTGATTGATTCCCATGGCCGCAAAGCAAATTTACAAAAAAGTGAGAAGTGGTCTTATATGCATACCCGAATACCGTTAACAGCAATGTCAATGCACCCAAAATGACATAATCAATTTCATAAGACGAAACATTGACCATGAGTTATAATTGCATGTGGCATATGCATGTGTTGCATGATTGCATTCGTACCTGCAAACTGCCATTAATGTGGTTATCGGGCTTTAATGTGTTGTTTGCATGAGATAGGCGTTTTGGAAAAAACTATGAGATTTAATCGAGCGGCAATCATTTTTGATGGGGGAATAAAGCAATACTTCCTGGTCCAATCATTACATATATTTGATGAATTTATTTACGGACGAAGAGATGACAAGTTAAAAAATAGCACAAAAACAAGTAAAATACACTGGGGTCTCGAATTACGCGGATTTAAATTACACCGATAATTTTAAAATTATTATTTAAGCTGAAATGTCCGGGAAGTGGGGTGGAATAAGACAAAATTTATATTTCAATAAAACGAGAGGGAGAGGGTTGTTTGTGTTTTTTGCACAGTCTAAATTTAAGACTACAAACAGAACAGACATACATATATTCAATTTTATATTCGGTAATCTTCCGTTTTCCACGAAATCTAAATTGGCAAATGATCGCTTGCTATCTGACATGTTTAACACTTTGACGTACATAGCCGTCAAATCCTGTCATGCGTCAGCAGATGATATTATTGATTCAAAACAATAATAATTGTGTGTTTTAGCGATGGTTTAACTTCAATTTACGTTCATAAATTGCAATATGGAATTCATTCAATTCCCTTAAATTAAGCTAAAAATTTTATTCCAAAGCCCGCGGATGATTCTAACAGGATGGAAGTGTTGTTTAAGGATTTAGGTATTTTATAATAATAAATCCGCGAGACTCGCGCAGTAGAAATTAAACTTCTTAATACCTAGAAAAAATAGATTTCATGCAATGCTTTTTTCCATTTGTTAACGGAAATTGTTAACTAAAAGTTGTGTTTGTGTAATATATAATAAAATAGCCTAGTTACCGGTGGTGTAATGGTTGCTTTATGCTACGTATAGACACGCACACAATAGAGGCAGCGCATTGCATGCGCGTAGTGTCTGTGATACATTAGAAATGATCTCTTTCCGACTAACTGCCGCTTAGAAATTACAAAAAATTCCACTGTACTACTTATTAAATAGTTTTATTTATTTATTTATTTATATACATTCGATATTTATCGAGCACCCGAGCAGATGCCGTGGTCATGAATCTTGATATGTCGTTCTGTAAAGTAAAAATCCTGATGATAGGAGGTGGCCGGAGCGCACGACGATCTCTCCATTGGAAGAATTTACTGTGACTGAACAAAATGTCTCCACACTCGTTGGAGGTATCTTCATCAGATATTTAAATGCTAGTTCGAGTTGATGACCGCGTGAGTCCCCATTTTTGTATAACACCATCAATGTGACTGATAAAATTCCTTTTTGCTGAGACACGGACTGAAAATCGCAAAATTCCCGATTTCCCGACAAATTATTTATTTCCGTCGCTGCAGATGAATACTTATATACTATAATACTTTTATGTGATTCCTAATTATATTACGGAGGAATATATAAATTCTGAATGCCGTATCTATTATATTTCATATCGATATTCTCATTGTTAGAGTCGAGGTGTAGTAAATACATCACCGGTAGGGAAAGGTAAATATAACAATTTGAAAAACATTTATGTACTGTATATATGTATACATAGATTATAGAGTTACTGCCCCTAGGCGTCGCCTAAGCTTGTCAATTAGTATTTATGCCACTGTTTCCAAGCGTCCAGATTTAGGCGGGAATGTCTCGATTTAGTAGCCTTCATCGTGCTGGTGATGTGTACGGTTTCTATCAGATAAAAATTTCAATTCCGAATTTTTCGGGATTACGTTTACTAGTTCCGGGATTCGTGAGCACCTAAAACTGTTCGGGATCCAGGGATTGGATTTCCTAGTCAGGATCTCTCCTATATTCCAGGTGTACCAACTTCGAAACAAAACTCAGGAGCCCTTGTTTCTAGATGACCCTCGTAACAAATGTTTTTCTCAGAAATCTGAATCTACATTATGATTTTTTTTATTTCCAAGAATCCCACTAAAGACAATTTTGCAACACAAACAAAGTATAGCCAGAGTTTAATGACTATACGAAGAAATGATGATGTAATGCATACTCGTATAATATGTATTGTAGTAAACTCCCACACTGACAATTTATCATAGGAAATCTATTGTTGAACAAATGTCAAGGAAATTGAGTGAACATAAATAAAGCTAAATAATTCATTGCATATATCCTTTTCCCATATTAATTTTCAGATACCCCGTTATGCGTCGTTTTGATATAAATCGCATATGCAATCGGGCGCAATATATTATGCTGAAGGTGTACGGGGCGCCGGTTTAACACTTCTGCAAGGCGATATAAATACAATTGTATGAATTTATATTATTTCGTGTAAAAAGCTCCATTGTTTCGACTTGAGTCCATAATGGAGGTACGTTTTCAATGCAAAAGGCAATTACGTCTTCCACGTGATGCTTAATTACAGTCGGAACAATCGGCTGCCTTTGTACGTAACAAAATGTGACTCACAATCACAAAACCGTCAAATGTGTTTTTAAAGCGAAGACACGTTCAAGTTTCGTACAAACTGTAGCGCATATATTCTCATCCTACACGGAAAAGGTTGACACTTTTGGTCTTTCTATTTAAATAACCTAGCGTCAAAGTGCCCCAAGTAACATGGCGTTTATCTGAAGTGGCGCATTTTAGGCCCGATGCTCGTATATCCTCATTGAATATCTTCCGAACTTGGAAAACAATCGATCCTGTAAACAGCATCCCCAACAAAATCACAGGGTGAAAGAAAAATATTTTTATTTTTATCTTGTGTATATAAATAAAAGGCTTTCCTAGCTGTAAACCGAATCCCCCAACCCACCAATTAGAGACTGATCAATATCTCGTTCCTCCCAAGGAGCACTGCTCCTTCTCAAAAATGGGCAAAAAAAAAAAATGTAATGTTTGAAATAATAATTTGAATTAATAGAAATATTGTATTAGAATAAATAGAAATATGGACACGTTGCTGCCACAGGAGTATAATTGTACTATATCCTATATTATTTGAGAAAGTACAAACAATAAGTTGGCAAAGTTTTATCGCAATCGAATGAACGGTATGGCAGCGTATTAAATACGGACAAACAAACATTGCATTTTTATATATTAGAAGACTATGCCTATGTTACTTCGCGAATCCTTAGCAATAAGTGGACGAAGTTTTATCGCAATCCGATGAACGGTATGGCAAGCGCATTTCACTATGAACAAACCCCAATTCATTTTTATATATAAGAAGAAGATGGAAGCAGGATATGGAAAATAAAGCGCTATGGATCGTTTTACGCAATATTTGAAGTAGGGGTACCTTCATAGCACGATCTTACCATCTACGCACAAGAAACAAGACACTCTTTCCGTCTCTGTCTCCAATTCACTAATCTCCCCACTTAATGTGTGAAAATACTCTTTCTACTTAGAATATTGACACAAAAGATGATAACCTTAATATTGACATACGCAATTGTTTGCAGATTTTTTTAGAGAAATTAACACAATCGTGGATTTCTAAGAATTATTTAATGAGTATGCTTAGCACTGTTGGTGTTGTTGATGTTTTAATCTTTTTGAAATCGATGAAAAGCAATTTCGTAAGTGATAAAATTAATTATTTTGCTGCTTTTAGAATAGGCAACCTGTTGAAAATGCAAGATTTATGAGATTTGGAAATCCTACAACAGGGAAAATACAATAAACGTACATACAGCAGAAGAAACATAATCGTAAAAAAGTTATTAATGTAAATATTAATAATTAGAGTTTACATGTTAATGATGAATCCTATTATGGAGAGTTTTTAATCGTTGAATGTTTTTTAGTTAAATAATGATGATATTCATGAATGAATGTTGTAGTTCTTCACTCTCTTTTTGTATGCCTAATATTAGCTAGACCAAGTGTAAATAATTTACAACACTACAGTTTTGTCATCAATAAAGCATTAAGTTACGACGAGAGTATTTCTATTCGACACCCATCCACCTCCATCCTTCCGCTCGACTTTCCCTACCGCCCGAAAGAAGAACAAACCCGCGTGCACGTTGCGAGCGGGGTGCAGCCCGCAACGCAACATTGGTGTCAGAAGCGGGATTTGCCCACGCTGCATACTGTTCAATATGTCTACATTATGATCTAAGGGTGTCTTAATTTTTTTATGGTCACTCACTGCTCAAAATCATTTTGATTTGTTAATATTCCCATCATCATCCTCTGCTTTAAACTCAATAAAACAACATAGTTTTAAACATATCTTTCAGGATTTTTCAGGACTCTTTACTAAACACCCTATGATCAACGACGGGTACCTTGCAATTGCTCATATTTCGGGTATTCTGTATGTACAATACATGAGGGTTCGAAGCACTCCATCGGCCCTGCAGATAAAAACAAAACAAAAACGTCGTAAAAACAAAAGAGCTAGTGTCGCAAACGGCCGGAAACCTTTTAACCCTTTCCGGTTCAATCCCCCCGCTGCGGGAGCGCCCTGCATGAGCCGTGTTATGTTTGGAAGACTTGAGAAGAAAAGCAAATTCGTACATATGGAACATGACATCGATATGCGCTATTGTGGATAGTGTGCTTGGAAAAAGAATGTCAATGTGCCGAAGGACTTTTGGTGTATCTGCAAATCCACTGTCAAAATAATGGCTCGAAGATATCTCACTCGTAGGTGTTATTTATGATGATTGACAAATATAAAATAAGTCTCTTATTGAGATCAACTAAAGTGGATAACAGATTTGACAGTGTTATGTGATGATGGAGGTCCCCGGACTATAGAGCCACCAAGCTACTTCCCGCCCTGCTTCATAATAGATTGCTCTACGCGGGTCCATTCGCTATCGGGTCGCAGTAGATAATATAAGCTTTTGTTTCGATTAAAATGTTTATTACCTCAAAGAGTAACTCTAATTGCGAGGCTTTTGAGGAACCGATGTGAAGAATGCGCTTATCCACGGCCAAGACTATCGGTCGACTCTTTCGACGAATTCTTTCCTGCGCGTCTGCATTCCAACCTGGCGCAAGCTCATAAAGGCGAAAAGAAGTATTTAATCCGAGTAAAATATGCTTTACGGTATTGAACACAAACAAATATAGATTATGATGTCGAAGCAAGCGATTCATCTGAGTTTGCAGAAAAACTACAAACTAAGATCGGTGTTAGTTGGAAGTCTCCCGAAAGCGATTTGTCGATTCTTCCCGGTAGTTTATTAACCCACAGCACATTTCTTCATTCTGTTATTGAAGGCGAAACAAAGTAAACACCTCACAAGTCACGCCGTCGAACAATTCCAACAATTTTGGACCCGTAAGCTCTTTGAATTAACAGACATTTATATTTGAACAAGAAGTTAGACGGAGCGCTCCCAAAGAAACTTTCAAACTTCCATTCACATAATTCTCACTGGCGCTTCGTAAAGTTGCCATACATTCAAGTTACATACATTCCTGGCAGCATCTGATGAAGAAGCCGATGCATACGATAAAATCGAACATCATCAACATGAATAAATTAATTAAAATGATGCGACACGACAATGTGCCCCTTAAATCCCCCCCGTTGATTGAATCCCGAGCATTTTCGTCGTACCCCTATCGATATTATCGTATTACAATTTCAGGAACATGGCTACCAAGTTCAGACGTATCATTTTACGACTTAAATCCGATTAGCTGTCTCGAATTACTGCAGGACGATTGCTCCAGCTTATGTTTCGGGGACTAAATGCGATTTTGAGTCTCGTCCTTTCCATTCTCGAGCGTCTTCAAACTTAATTAAGCGTCATAACGCCGGGATATAAGCTTACGACGAAAAAATGAGCTGTTTTAATCCCGCCATCGTTTTTGATGTGGTCTTTTCGTACCATCTAAATATGGGGTGTATAAACTTTTATAGGATGCTGTTAAGATCCTTCGCTAACAATCACTATAAATTTATGAATACGATAAGAAATGTAGGAAGCGCGGCTTTGGGAAGTGATTAGATTGGCTAATTTATATTAAGTGTTTAGAAGTAATATTTTAAATAGAATATTTTGATATTTGATTTAAACCAAGCTAACATCTATTATGGGGGAGTCTGCTCCTTTGATTACAACAATAAAATATTCTCTACTCAACAAAAGTGCACAGCAAGGCGCAAAATTTGAATTTAATATCCATATCCGCGAAGATACGCTCAATCTCAACTTCGAGTGGCCACAAAGTCTATGTGTCCAACCGGTCCGCTTTTCGGACTGCTGACACGACAAATGAGTTCCTCGCGAAGAGACAAAGGAACACTTAAAACAATAAAAGGGGATAATCGGGCCCACAGAAGGCGAAAATAGTTCCATCTGCAGGTAAGGTAATGGCATTGAAGCGTGGGCGATTTATCATCCCCATGCAAAAAAACGTGCAAACCAATGAGAGATGGAGACTCTCCACTGACCCGAGCTGTGTGTTGATCCCGCTATTCGGGATCATGCCAGCCCGCTCAACAAAAGTGCACAGCAAGGTGCAAAATCTGAATTTAATTACCATGTCTGCAAAGACACAGTCATTCTCAACTTCGAATGGCCACTTACGCTCTGAACGCGGAGGAGAAACTAACTAGATTTTGTAACTTAAAACTTAAAAAAATGTATATTTTAAATTAAAACTAAATAAAAATAAATGAGTAAAATAGATAAATATATAAGTTTTATTGATAATGTGGCGCACCTATGTGAATTACCCTTTGAAGGGGCTTCCGTGATCGTACAGATAATCGTATTAGGCTCCGAATACGCATTTATTACCGAAAATGCCGCAAAAAGCCCTATATAAAGAGGACGGCGCGGTTACAAGGTCTGTGTGTCCAACCGGTCCAATTTTCGAACCGCTGACACAACGAATAAGCGCCTCGCGATCGGACGCCATCCCCGAATATGTCCACAGAATATGGTCTGCGTCCATGAATGGATTACCGCACGCACACCCCGATAACGGGGAAAGTCCAAACAATGGATTTAAAGGGGGGAATCGGCTCTAAAAAAAGTTTTTGGATATTTTTTATGGATTATCTTCAAAAAGGAATAACAATCAATGACGAGTATTATGCGAACTTATTGCAACGTTTGACTGATGACATCATGAAAAAAGCTGGTCGAGTGAAAAAGTGTGTCGGGCTGAAAAGAGATTACGTTGAGAAATAATTTTTTCCCCACAATTTTTTTTGGTTTTCGTTGTTAGGTCGGGTACTTCTGGGACTAATATGGTTCAGAATCAAATCCAGATTTTGTAAAAAAATGTTCACCACTTAAAAGATTTTGGGATTTTGGATGTTTTAGTACAAATTTCCAATCGATAGTCTCGATCTAGATTTTGGTTTTAATAAGTCAACTTGTTAAAGATTTATGATATTTTATAAAATTCAAGTTTTTTGTTCAAATTCTCTAATTCTCATTTCTAATTTTCGCATGCTAACATAAAATTCTGGCGTGTTACATTTTTAAAAAAATCGTACGTTATGCAACCTAAGTAAAGCTAAATTATTGTCGTAAACATCACCGATATTTGCATGATTTAATTTAAGGGCTCATTTTGCGCGCTGTATTCAGTTACCGCATAAATTTGTTCACACGCATCAATAGACATATCACACACGATATGAAGGATGTTTGGAGATTTGAACAGACGGTTGACGACATAAAAACGATTATTTGGTCCATCATCGAAAGAATATTAAATTTATAATAAACCTTTATAATCCGACAATCGATAATACGAATTTGAGTGGTGTATATTTACATAGCGCTGTTATTCCCCTGCGGCGCGGCGCATTGAAGGGGTTCAATTTAAATATTTAAATAAAGCATTTTAACAAGGGTTTATATTGAAATTTGTTTGGTTCATGGTAATCGCCGCGATTACGGGCTTTATTATTGAAATAAAATATTATACGATTTTGCACCCACTCTGTTTTAATGGGCGATGTTTGCTTAAAACCGGCCCTGGTATTTTAATGCCGACCGTTATCCACCAACGGACGAATTGTTCGCACCTGTCAGGTGAAAACGAGTTCTCTTTTTAGGGGTTCCTCATACCCCCCCGTTGTTTTCTTTTATTTATGCTTTTGTTGTAGTCCCGTTAACCCTTTCGGCCATTTGCCAATGGCCCATCTGGGCTGTGCTGTTTTTTTTTGTATTTCATTACAAAAACATTGATTAATTAAGCAGATAGTTAGCCCCCGATAACTATGCGAAAAGTTCCTGTTGTTGCTATCATTATTTATAACCATAATAAGAATGAAAGGCGATCAATGCCGAAAATGAACACAATAATATCCTTTATTTAAGGAGCAAAATATAATGAAAGGCATGAAATAAATATGGAATAAAAACGATAAGAGGACTCTGCGAAAAATGGGACAATTAAGCGGCGAGGTGTTATGAGTGGAAATTACTTTGGACCCAAGAAATAAATATATAAGATAAGAATTCAACAAGGATCCGAGTCAATTTATATCCGAAAGGAGGAAGAATATACTTATCCAAATAAATACATATAGTTTTAATATATATATATTATATCGAGACCATATGGAAACATCTTACCACCTTTATTTCCCTTCTATATGATCGTTATAAGTTAAGATAAGTTCTTTTCAGCTTTTGATGATTTCAACGCAAAACTAATAGACGGTCTAAGAACGAAAACAACCAGATAATTAAAGTCATTTAACAGGGAGTTGAATCCCCGAAAGATCCTCATTCTTAAATTCACAATATACAATACACTTTATGCGGATTTTTTTATGCGATTTTGAAGTTATGCGATTTTCAAAAATAATGGAACCTATCCCTCATTTGACTTTTTTATGCGAATGCGCATAAAAAAGTCATCCATATTCAGAATATCCAAATGTGAAAATAGTCTTATCAATAAATATTGGGTAAACTAGATAATGAGTTATTGATTGTATCTGAAGTGTGATTTTTTTTCAATTTTGGACTATATAAAGGAAAGTTTACGTGCAGTATTTCAGATAACAGTCAGTATCTCAGTTTTTTAAATTGTCATATAAACCTTTCCCCACCGGTGGTGTATTTACTACACCTCGACTCTAATAATGGGAATATCGATATAAAATATAATAGATACGGGATTCAGAATTTTTGTATTGCTCCGTAATATAATTAAGAATCATATCAAAGTATTATAGAATATAAGTATTCGGGAATCGGGAATTTTGCGTGTTTTAGTCCGTGTCTCAGCAGATAGGAATTTTATCAGTTACATTGGGATGGTTTAATGCAATCCCGAAATCTCGGGATCGAAATTTTGGTTCGGGATTGAATTCCCAAGTGAAGAAGGCTTTGATACTTTTTCTCAAAATGATGTCAATGAATTGCTTGAGGATTAATCTTTTGAACCACGATTCCTGCTTCCTTTGCTGAAAAGATTATACAAGAAGCTAGTCAATTTTTTATGCGATTTTTGGTACATTCTATCGTATTGATTTCAAGTTATGCGATTTTTAAAAGTAATGAAATCAATCCCTTAATTTTCTATGTCGTTCAAGTCTATTTTTATGCGATTTTTTTAATGCGACTCCCCGTGGAACGTATCTATCGCATAAAAAGACATAGACCCAAGTGAACAATATTATAGTTCATGTATAATGCCATAAAATATTATTTTAAATAAAAAAATAATTTAGTAAATATCTTACATAAAACTTGTTTTGTTTAAATTTATAAGTCTAGCGCCTTTATTGAAAGGCCTGATTTCTGATTATTTTTATTTTGAATACATGGCGATATAATATCCAATGGTTTTAGTAATAGACACTTTTTTATTTTATTACAAATCAAAAGCAATCGAAATTTTAAGACTTGTCCTTTTACAATCAGCTTGTATTGAGACACGGTTCAGGAAACACGTATTATTTGTTACCATTTGGAATTTGGGTTCTGCATGAATTGTCGCTAATTGCACTAGAGAAGCATTGAAAAATCTCTGCATTGTTGTCTAAATATGAATCCGATCTGTTTTATGACAAATTGTGATTTGCAATGGGCTTTGTTAAATATAAAAAACGCTCCGTCCGTTGCATTTTACTTAATTTTTTTTAATAACTTTTATATATTTTTTAAAGAACATTTTTGCACGTAGAGTTCGGAGAGTATCTTGCGTACATCGTAAGATTATATAGATCAATAACCCAAATTTATTGACAAAAAATGATAACTCAAATTAATCGATTTCAAGCCTCAACATATGCATTATTTTGTTACTGACAGCGAAGATATATATGTGTATTGTTTATGTCTACGTGAAGAAATTAATGAATATTGTGTGCTTTCAACAGTGTTTATTTATTGATATACAAGATTGATTCACGCTGCGCGCTCCCGAGAGAAAAGTAGATTTGTATGGATTATAAGCGGTGCACAAACGAATATAGCATATATTTAACACAAGCTTAACCGGCTTAACACAAGTCCATCTCAACAGTAGTCCTTTAACAAATTAAGTATATAATAAATTTATATGTATTTTGAAAAAGATGCTACATTCACACGTGAGAGTTCCACTTAAAATTATTAATGGTCGCAATAAAATGACGGAAATTCTCATGTTGTCCATAATTAACGAGCGTAGTTTTGGGCTTTGAATAAATGCCAATTAGCCAGATGATATACTACGGTGTTTACTCCGAGAATAAGTCCAAAGAAATATTTCACGCCTTTCGGGACCTTGATAACCGGGACCGAACTTCGGGATAATGGATTGTTTTGTCTTCGTTAAAAATAAGCACTGTTTCCAACAACCACTCTGGAGCGGTCCTCGGCGTCATGTTCCCGGGGCATTAAAATTGATCGAGTTAAGCGCATTTATTGTTATTTACGACATCCAGAATTTATTGCCGCCGTTCCCTTCTTGTACCTGTTAAGTCATGGAGGCTCACGTGTTTATTCGCGTGTTTTTCCATCGCCAGATTCTCTCAATAATTCAACCCCGTGCTGTTGAAATGATAAAATAACGTGCCATGGGTTTTGACACGAGGCGCTACCCTTATCACGGTTTATACGATTATCAATATTTTAACGGATGAAAGCTCTCGTTTCGGGTGATCAATATTCATCATTCGATGTTTGTAAAACCACGAATTTGAGGAGGAGAAGATATGAGGGAAGAGCGGAATTCTGATCGTTGACACGATTAAGACCCTCGTACTGCGATCGAACAAATTTAAACCCCATCAATGTCATATCATGGTTTATACGAAAATTGTCATGGATGTAGACCAAAATATTAGAACACAAACAAGGCATAGACGTGGTACCAACTTTTGGTAAAGTATAACAAGTATAACATTTTATCGTCCACACAAATCAATTTGTCTCTCAGGACCACGCAGCGTGAGTAAAGCTTGTATATCAATAGACGAGCATTAATACTGTTGATAGCACAAAATATACATTAATTTCTTCGCGTAAACCTAAACACTACACATGAGTAAGGAATCTGTTTTAGGTGCTCATGAATCTCGGGATAAGTAAACATAATCCCGAAAAAATCATGATTGAAATTTTTATCTAACAGAAATCGTACACATCACCAGCAAGATGAAGGCTACTAAATCGAGACATTCCCGCCGAAATCTGGACGCTTGGAAACAGTGGCGTAACTACTAATTGGCGAGCTTAGACGACGCCTAGGCGCAGTAACTGTCTAATCTATGTATACATATATACAGTACATATATGTTTTTTTAAATTGTTATATTAACCTTTCCTTACCGATGATGTATTTACTACACCTCGAATTTAATAATGGGAATATCAATATGAAATATAATAGATACGTGGTTCAGAATTTATATATTCCTCCGTAATATAATTACGAATCACATCAAAGTATTATAGTACATTAGTATTCATCTGCAGCGACGGAAATAAATAATTTATCGGGAAATCGGGAATTTGGCGAGTTTTAGTCTGAGTCTCAGCAGATAGTATTTTATCAGTCACATCGATGGTGCTATACAAAAAATGCGGTCATCAATACGAACTAGCATTTAAATATCTGACGATGATACCTCCAACGAGTGTGGAGGCCGAGCGTGCATTTTATGTAGATGACGAAGTCCGGACGCACATATGCGCGATTACTCATCAACGGATTAATACATCATATCATTCGACTTGTCCCCTTTATTGATTCACCGCGGTCTTTATGCGTGTCCTTCGTGACATTTCGCCGGCGCCATTTTCAGCTGAAAGGCGTGCATTTGCCGGCCCTCAATCGCATGCAGCGCTAAATGCACAAATGTTCATTACTCATTTTTCTGTCGATGGCATCGATGCCCCCAATACTGTGCACATTCACGATTCGTGCCCTATCCTGGCATCGGGAGATAAAGCGATAAGCAGAAGACTACGTGTCTGTTCAATGGCGTGATTTGGCTTCATACAGTCGACTGGATCTTGTTTATGGTGCTGTAGGGGGTTGATAATGTAAAATTGCACGCCATTTAGACAATTGATTTTAATTTTGTACAAAAGAAACGATCGGCATGAGGATTTTTTTGTGAAGTTAACCGCAATGTCTATTGTGGTATTCATATTTCAAAGCGATTTAATAATTGAATCGCTTCAAAGCATATTAAAAATATAAGCACCGCATTGAAAATAAAGCGCTACAGAGCACTGCACGCACATGTGCGAGCATACTCTCTCTGGATCACTCGAGTCTGAACACAGCATATGCGTGCATACTCATCAAAGAGTAAAGAGATAGACTTTCTATTCCGAAGAAATAGGAAAAGAAAAGAAGGACTGAATCTAATGAATAGTAATTGTGTTTTCATTAGCTCCTAGCTGCATATTTTTTAAAAACCATGCACTCCCAAGCATTCATTCGAGCATTCCTATGAAAGCACAGACGTCAAATGTCGCATTTAAATATGTATAATCATATTTACTGAATTCCTTGTAATAAAGTTCAGATTTGAACGTGCTGAAAATCCGATTTTTCCGTGGGTAAATTTAGCAGATAGCAAACAAAACCCGGAGCGTACGAACGCCCTATTTGCGTTGAACTCATTCGAGTCCGCATGAGCTCTAAATTTAATGAAAAATCCATGGTTTTACGCTTGATATAGTTTGTTTTATATTCATCGGTTAGCTCTGTACAATCACATTTACAATACATTGTAGACCGAAGCCTTTTTCATACAAAGGAATCTTACAGTCTGGCAATCAATTACCGAATAAACATCAATCAGGCCCCTTTGTTCCTGTTCTGCCTTGTACAGCTCTGCCGAAAACGGGAGTCAATGAACGTGGAATCAAAATATTTGTAAAAAAAATAGCACCAAGACGATTTTGACGTGTCCAAAAGGCAGCTTTGAAGAATATTCCGTCGGTTCGCTTTGTGTCGCTTCCGGGGGAATATTTCTTGTGAGTGTTTGGAGTCGGTCGGATTCCAATTAGTCGCAGATTAAAACGATAAATCAGACGCGAGGAGCCAAAGGAAGAGAGGAGCAGCATCTCGTAACTAAGGAAACAGGCAGAATCGGTAAGAAATCCGCGGATTTAATTCGCTACTAACGATGCTAGATTGTACAGTGCGCGGGTAGAATTAATTACGGCCTGGTCTTTATTTCCACTTCCTCCCTTGCCACCCTCGCTGCTCCTGCAGGAATCCATGCCATTGCAGATATTATTCATTAAGCATATCAGATGGAACACCTTTCCGTAGCATTCGAAAAATATTATGAAAGGATTCTTGCCTTAACTAACTCAAATATCATATCCTTTGACAAAGCTTCCATTGCCGATTTGTTTATTTTGCTTTTGTATAACAATGCCCTTTGGAGTTTTCTCGTATCATTGTATAAAGACATGTTGCCCCCTACCTTCATCATATAAAAACTAAACTAAAATAAAACAGTACGTATTTAATGAATGCCTCCAAACTCCGGCCCGCGGGTCAACATGAGAGACGTGAGCATCACCAATCCGGCCCGCAATAGTTAATTTTGACTACACCGTAAAATTTAGCTAAGTTTTGGCCTTTGGAACTTAGTGAAAGGATCAGTATAGACATCCTCGCCATGAAAAAGAAGCGCAGATATAAGAAAAACACAGGATAAGAGGAAGTCCGGGAAGAGCCAATCCAACAATGGCAGGATCACTGGGACACCGTAACTAAGGGAAGGTGGACGTACCAATTGATCCCATTTCTGATCCCCCCCCCCCTTTTTGATAAAAGGAGGGACTAGTGGCAGATTTACATATAGATGTATAAAATTGAGGCGGGAGCGCTCTCGAGAGCAGAGTTCCTGGGCAGCTCCCCGCCCCCACGTGCTAGCGCACGGGTCCGTTATTTTATCTGACTGTGATGTTGCTGGACGAATGGATGGGAATAGAAAGACTCTCTCCTCTAAATAACTATGTATTCCACACGAGAGAGAGAGATCTGACTGCAGGAGGGACGACCTCCCGCAGCCAAGGTTAACCGACCACTCTTCTGACTCCCGCCTCATGCGCGTCACTACCCAACTGACAACGGTGCACACGCAAGAAGCAATTCGTCGGTATGTAGATGCAATGTCTCCGCAGGGCCACAAGAGATGGCGCTGTTAAAATAACACATTGCACCTGAAAAGAGATGGAAGATGTGGCTGTTAACAGCGCTACTACTTGGGGATGGTAAATCGCACACGCCACATCGAGGATCGAATATCAGAATTTGTCCCAGGCTGTAAAACCAAATAGATCATTACCAAGGGTCTCAAATTTAATTGGGCCAAGGGCTTTTCAAGTACTAAATCTGCCACTGGAAAAGACTGATAACCTGCACTGTCTTAGTATTTAAATATCACTCAACACACAAAAAGCGTTTTTGGATATGTTAATCCAGGTGGTCCGCTGGGTGAGCGTTCATAAATAAAACTCGGAGATCATGCTACTTTTAATATCGAGCGTGTGATGAGTTAAACGCATGATTAATCAAGAATTGAATAGTCTTGCATTGAACTGCCAATTATTTAACTTTAATATACAAACACTCTGAGCTACTTTCCGCTTGAACGATGGCTGCGGGAAGGACGTATTTCCACAGCCAAGGCTATCCGACGACTCTCACTCCCTGCGCGTCATCATTGTACCAAGAGCGATGCACACGAAAGACAACATAGATGTCGTTGTTTAAAACACAATGTGTCCAACATCAAAAGATGTTATTGATGTGTATGTAAGCTTGCAATTGTAAAAGGCGCATTGGTCATTCACTGTGCCATTGATATCAAAGATGATTATGATTTTCAATAAGAAGTCTAAATCAAAAAGCTAAAAGCTTACGACGCCAATAGATTGAAAATTATGAAACTAACAATATTAGGCTAGATAAAATACTTGATGGAATCAGGTTTAGGAGTGTTTGTATGCTTCAGTTGGTATGTCCGATTATGATGCATGGTGTTGTGTTTATAAGCGCACAAAGTGTGTACGTGTTTAGTTTGTTAATACGTGTAAGTGACCGACATGCGGGAGTGAGGCATTGAACTTATGTATTTTACCCGTTGCTTACGCAAAAGACGCCGCAAACGAAGTGGACACTATAGGAGGGTTGACTGTATATAATGGGCATAAGTGTAATTAGTAAAACCCACCTTTATGTTTCTGAATGTAATCTATGAATAACGTAAATTATATTAAAACGTTTGGGAGCACAAATCGTATCAGATATAAAATATCAAAGGTTTATATTCAGCAAAAAGTAACAAATTCAAGTCTCGTAGGATATCAAATGAATGAGTGTTTAACGAAGTTTCTTTGAGAGCTGCTTAGTTATACATGTATAAAATTCTTCCGCAAAGTGAGCCCGATTCGAATTACGCGTACAGGGGCGGAGTTTATGATTTTCCAAAGATGAAAAATAGCCCCCGAACATGACTTGGGAGTTGTTTGCCGAGTGATTGACGAGGACCATTTTCGTAATGTATCTTCGGATGGGCAAAGTTGGCGTAATTCGATTTTCGCGAAAATTACCGAAAGGTCAATCCGAATTTGAACATTTCCATAATGGACGAAGATTGCAATTAGTAAAGTTAAATTTGTCGAAACACGATGATGCTCGAATTATTTAATAAGTACCCGCGGAGTGGTCCCGATGCGAAATTGGGGAAATTATCCCAGAATGGGAGGCTTAATCGTCTTAATGAATCTCGTATAAATTAAACGAATTATCGGGCATCGAAATTTAAGAGATCCGAGCGTAAAGTTTTTCGTGCTACTTTGAAGTAAGGATAACGAGCCCCTTTCGAAATACATCTAATTAATATTTTCATCTCATTACAGATCTTCATACAAAGGAAGAACGAAAATATTTCTGAGCTCAAAGACGAAAGAATTATATTTGTGTCGTTTGACGAAGAAATGATGGCTAATTGATGGCTACTGTCTTAATAACGAAAATATGATATTTATAACGATGTGTCTTAGATAATATAAGCCGCAAATAGGGTTTTGTTTGGGGGTACAAGGAAAGGGCTATAACTTATGACCGATAATTAGTAATTTCAAGAAGGCATCAATTAAATATTCAATTCCAATATAAATTCTTTCTTGGTGTTGTTTAATTGGATTTCTTTTAATAATAGGATATTTTATTTAGACAGACGATAGAATGAATAGGTATATGTACAAATATCCAAAGAATTTATAATATCTTTAATCGATAATTTGAGATACTTAGAATAAATTCGTCTTCAAAGCAATTTATTTGAATCGATATCGACTTATGTTTAGTCTAGATATTTGTTTGTATATTTTAATAATAACCAATTCCTATAAATCAGCGATAAGCGTGAATAAATTAGAACATATGGATATGTTCATAGTGCACGCGTTTTGAATCGCGCATTGAAAGGATTAAGGGCAGGGCTCAAAAAAGGAGAACTTCATCCAAGAAATTGAATTTCGCAAACAATTAAATAATTATCACGGATGCATAATTATAAATGGTTCATAATCATAATCAGATTTAGAAGCATTAAAAATGAATTATCTAATGTATATAAAAATGAATTGGGTTTTGTTCATGTGAAATGCGCTGCCATACCGTTCATCGGATTGCGATAAAACTTTGTCCACTTATTGCTTAGAATTCCGCAAGTAACATAGACATAGTTTTATATATAAAAATCAATGTTTGTTTGTCCGTATTTAATGCGCTGCCATACCGTTTATTCGTATGCGATAAAACTTTGCCAATTTATTGTTTGAACTTTCTCAAATAATATAGGTATAGTACAATTAACATACAACGAACGATATTTCTAGAATTATTACTTCTGTGGCAGTAACGCACCGGGTACCAGCCAGTCTAATATATAAATTCAAGGCTTTATAGAAATAAATCAAATAAATTTTAAATGGAGTTAAACATAGATGCTATATTTGTATATCCACCAATTATCGTCCACACAAATCCATTTTCTCTCAGGACCGCGCAGCGTGTGTGAAGCTTGTATATCAATAAATGAACCTTAACAATGTTGATATTGTTGTATAATAGTATTAAAAATATAAACCATTTTGGTACCAGGCTTTTTATTATTTAGACGTGTTGGGGTGCCTTTACAGCACGACCTTGCTATCGATGTACAAGTATATGACGAGATGCAATACGATAATATTTCTGCATCACTCGAATCCGAACGCACATATGCGCGATTACTCGTCAACGGATTAATTACCCTCGGTGTATCCAATTTATCACAGGTGAAAGTGAAATGAAGTCGTTAATTTGTATTTAAAGTCTAAAGAATGCGCTTGTACCAGTGACTGAGTGTAGAGCCACTTTTAATCATCGGGGGGGATGTAAAGCCATACGACGCCCCTGAAAGTCATCCCCCACAGTTTAACCCCTTGCGTGCGCCTACATTGAGTGCTAGCGCTTAGTGCATACGACCCATTTTTGCAAATTACGTAGATTGCCTCGCGTCTACGTAACAGCGAAGGCTGTAATTACTTCGCTTGGGTTTCGAGGAATTCCGTATTTTGATATGTAATATGGAAGCCACATAAAAGGTGCATAAACAACGAGTGGGGTGGCTGCCAAGGATAACTGAATGCCATCTAATTGACTGTGTTAGCTTTTAATCTGGGAAAACACAGGAAGAATGCGAGAACGAATTTATATCGCGCCTAAATCGCGTCAAGACAACTATTTATATTTGTCAACTTGAATCTAATGTTTTTTGGTAACATTACTAATAATCTAATTAACCCTTTAATGAGTATGCACTCACATGTTGAGTGATCCAGAGAGAGTAATTGGCTCTCGTCGCGTTGGATTATCAATTGAAATTTGTCAAATTGGATATTTCAACCGTAAAATTTCCCTCGATCGGAGCACAATCATTTCATATTGTAAATCAAAATGATCTATAAATTATCTGGGATCATTCGATATGCTCGCTATAACATACAAATTGCGTACAATTACCGGATATTGTCAAACGTGCCCGCTTGCATTACCATAAATAAAATTTTCATTAACTTCATTGCATTCGAACATCGAAATTTGAATTTCCACCCCACAAAAACTATTGACCCGTAAATAATGAAACGTCCCGAAACTAGCCGTGCATTGTGCGTACTTGGAGAGAGCGGTCTTTAATATCAATTAGGATAATTCCGACCGAGTCCTGGCAGGCTTTATCCTCAATGGGTCTTAATTGAATTTTATTACGTCAAATCGTAGTTACGACTATTACAAAGGCCGTAAATGGAGAGATTGAAAAATTACACGACAATAGAGTCTTCCATAATCTGTCGGTAACATCGACGCTCGTCTCTCTATTTTGTAAGATTATTCAATGGTAATTAATTAAGGACGAATAGTGAAGATTTTCAAATGAATTGAGATTTGTATAATTGAATTGAAGTGTTTATATAATTGGCTGGGTCTTGGAACTCCGCAACGTAAAGGTTTAAATTCAAATCTCACATTTAAAAAGTGTAGGAAAAAAATCATCATATTGACAAATTTGCAGATTCGAAGTGTTAATATTTTCGATCGATCGCTTTGCTTTGATCGTTTCGCCTTGCTCAAGTAGCTCATAATAAACTACCCCCTTCCAGTCCCACCAAATGCATAGCAAAACTTTTTTTGGGTGTAGGCCAGGTTAAGCTACAGTTAAAGCTTCTGTACCCTTGGTCCAAGACCGTTTACGTTGGATATTTTCATAGAGTACCCAACTTTCAACTTTTCCAGTGACAAGTCTCTTCAAAAAAGATTGGCTATTATATCGTTGGAGAAGAAGATCGCATGTTGAAATACGCTAAAGTTTATTTGAGTCAGTCAGTTCATGAGGAAGTCACACATCTGAACGATTGATGTCAGATGCCAATTTTACCAGATGATTATGGATGGATGTTCGCGGAATTTCGAACTTGTTAGCTATTTCGCGAACAATATATCGCGGGTTTTCTTCAACCACGGCTATGATTAGATCTGTGTTCATTTGCGAAAGAAACTTACGGGACAACCCAATATAATTTTTATATAGAACGATGAGCTGATTGAATGCCATTTAAATATATTGATGCAGTACTCGACTCTTTTTTGGGTACTGTTAAAATTTCAAATCAATCTATTGGCTGATGATGATATGATTTTCACGTTTGCAAAGTCTACAATATGAAGAATGAAATTGAAGGTGAACTTTAAGTTTTAGCACCAATTCCCTGGATGTAGCCAATATTCTCTCAAAAGTACAGGATGAATTTCTGGAAATGGATCAAACATTTTGCGGTCCTAAAAAAATGTTCCAGTAGGTCCTTAAATATTTAAGACATTTTTAAAAATAAAATAAATTTGTATATCCGTTAGTTTCACACAAAAATATTATATGTATTATTGGATATGTTCACGAGAGTGCGCGTCAAGAGTCGACATAGGACCCACCGGAATAAAATCGATGTCGAATCAGATTCGACATAGGACCACAAATGGTTAAAGATCGCTATCAATTTTAAGCATCAACTTAAAGCATTGTTCTCATCTAAACTTAAATAAAATGCTAAAATGAACCAGAGCTTCGCAAAAAAAAAACTACTAAAAAGAGGGTAGAAAATTAATCCATTTCTATTGAGCTTCACATAAGAGGATATTCTATAAGTATAAAATTATAAAAATACGATTTTTTTTCATTGTTTGAAAGTCAAGTCTTTAAAGAATATACCCTCCAGAGATTTTTTGAAAATTCCAATTATTTACGGAGTTATAGCTATTTTAGTGAAGCGGCAACTAAGCTGATCAAAATGAAATCTTTAAACGCGTTTTTCTCAAAACTATTTTTTTCAACACGGTTGACATCATATCTCAAAATCTAGTCAACTGATATACTCCAAACTTGATGTAAACATTTTTTATATAACCATCTATTGTTCCTACCAGATTTATGTGAAAATATTATTTATAACTATTTTTAAAAAAAACTTAAAATATAAGCTTAAAAAAATGATTTTTTTAAGGTTAAAACTATAGCGATATTTTTACTTTTTTACAAAATGCATGATATTTGCGATTCAGAAGTATGTAGACAATCAGAGCAACCATATTATGTTAAAAAGGAATCCAGCTATAATTTGGAGCAGCGAATGGCTATGAAAAAATGAGGATTCGCTCGGGTCGCGATTTGGGTTACAGCGACCGTCGAAATTCTTTAGCTTGTTAAAGCCATATTTTAAAAACATGTCGCCAGACTATCATTTTGAGAGAAGTTAAGCAAATATCAATATTGTTTGAATGCATAAAATTTCATATATTGCGATTCCAAACGGTAAGCAAAATACTGTCGACGTTAACAAAAAGCCATCACTTCTTTATATTTTCGTCACGACTTCCGCCAACCCCTATTTTATATTGACACCTCTCCCCGTTACATCCTCCTGGCTGAATTTAGTACAAGCGTAAAAAAATGCATAAAATGCCAAATCTAATATTTTCATACGTATGGCATTCCATTTATTTTAATTTCACGCTTTAAGGACCATAAACAGGCCTCGGGCTTTGGCACACTTTTGGGGTAGTATAATAATATTACATTGCAATTTCGCTGAAATATTTAGGTTGAGAATATATTTGTATTTAAGAAATTGATAACATTCTAATTAAGGGCATTTAAATTGATGATTCAATCGGCCTTAATGAGATCAATTAGTCGGTTGATGAATGCTTGGTGCGAAGCCATAAAAAGCTGTCGACTGCTCGAGATTGAACGCTGAAAATATGCTTCATAAGAAATTGAGATGCTCTTAACAGATGTACATAGTCAATTAGCTCATATCACAATGTCCCGCCAATTAGAAGAATAAAGGATAAAGGAATCAGGACGCCGTTGACATGGATGTGGGTTGTGACCCTTATTTATACGCCAAGTCGGGAAAAGTTTATTATATATAAGGTATGTAGCGAAGCGGCACAAAAAAATGCCAACAAGAGAAGTTTTGATGAAAAGCTTTTTTGTGGGATTTTAAAGATCGTTGGCATTTAAGCAGATGGTCCAGATTTGGGTACGGGAATGCTGTAGACAGCACGTGCTAGATGGATTCGAGGCGTTGTTAAATCTGACCAAATTTAGGGACACCCTCATTTTACATTCATCCCATGTTTGTAAATATTTTTTTCCCGCTATTCCGAGAAATCGTCAAATCATTTGAATGCCCGGTTCTATTCGTGGAGTTATGCGACTGTGGTAAAAAATCGATTCTAAGACAACATACCTGTCGGTTGATCCGTAAAAAACGTTACCGACCACAAGCAATAATTGCCGATTTGTTATTTAATCAGGTTGATGACTAAATTAAGGATTGACTGAACAATGCCACGTCTCGCATAACAAACTGACAAATAATATTTTTACTATGCTTATATTATTCCCGCAAGTGTAAACAATACGTTGAAAAAGTTTTATCGCAATCAAATGAACGGTATGGCAGCGCATTAAATACGGACAAACAAACATTATTTTTTTATATATTAGAAGACTATGCCTATGTTACTCGTGCAATCCTTAGTAATAAGTGGACGAAGTTTTATCGTAATCTGATGAACGGTATGGCAGCGCATTACATACGAACAAACACAGATTAATTTTTATATATTAGATAATTTTAATTTCAGTTGAAAATTTATCGAATTATATGAAAAGTAATCGCGCATATATGCGTTCGGACTCGAATGTCTTCAATCTCATCATATACTCGTACATCGATAGCAAGGTCGGGATGTAAAGGTACCTCTACACGTCTAAATGATTGTTTTGGATATGCATATGGCATTCATGTAGATTTTTTAAATTTAATATATATACGAAAACACGAAAATGCTTATCCGAGGGGACACAACTTATCCGCCAGCCTAATTCACAGGTTTATCGAGTCAATTTGAGGAAAACGTCACCAATAACGTCTCCAAATTGATTGATGGGAATACGTCCTGTTATGGCGTGCTTCATGGGGATAAACGCTAAGCAAGGGCAAAGCGACGGATATGTCCTTGTTAATTATTCATAGCTGAGCGGGATACCCCAATCGTTGGTATTTCACGATTCATTAAGCGATGCTCCCCCCCTAAAAATCGGCCATATGGATCCCATAAATCTTTCCCATGGCTTTTTGGCGCGACGCACCCGCGGCGAAGGTAGGCACCCCCCATAAAAAAGTGAACAAATTTAATCCAGCGGCCGCGTTTTATAGGAACAGTTTGCTCTGGAAATATCCGGTGTGCGAAGACCGAGGGAGGCACTTCCGATCAGCTGCCGTCAGACCGAATGCCATCAAGCATCCCCTTCTTGTCTGATATGGGGTGCTTCTCAAAAACTCTTAGACGAAAATAAAATATGTACTTACACATGTATCCTTACCTTTGATTAATCCAAATCCTTTTGCTTGAAAACAAAATTTAAACATGTTAAAAAATTGCATCAGAGAACAGTGTAAAAAAATGCAGAATACTTAAACAATAAATTATACCCCTTTACTCAATATTGACAATATGACGGTATTTTAAAAAAAATAATTAATAATTATAACTAAGCGGTGCACACAGAAATAAGGATGTACAAATCTAGAAAGTATATTGGCCATAAGGTTTGTATGCTCAATCGGTCCGCTTTTCGGACCACTGATATGACGAATGAACGGCTCGCGATCGGATGCCATACTTGAACATAACGATAATTAAGACGGGTTTAGACAACTTAGTATATATTATAAAAATGGACAGAGTCAATCAGTTTTGGTTCATGTAAAGTAGAATGGTTGGGTAAAATAAAAACCATGCGCAACATTCGACCGGGTCGGTATTCTGTGTTTTGCGCTCCAAGCCCAATTGCGCCCGTGATGGGCGCCTACTTTGTCACGCCCTTATTACGGCCCTGCCCAGAATCAAAAAATAATTAGCGGTGGATATAAATCGGAAGAAATTTAAATGGTCTATTAAAACACATTAATCCACAAATAATACTCCATTTGCCATTTATCTCCTTACAAGGATCCCAAAGGATTTAACGACACAAGTGGGTCACACATATCGGAATAAGCACCGCAGAGCCTGTATCAAATGGGGCGTTAATGCGAAATAAAACACCGGAATATATTCAATTAACCGAGGCGTAAATTTTAATGGGGCTATCGGTGTCGGATGGGAGGGTTGAGAAGCCCTGGAATCAACCCCCTAACCGCGATCCGCTCTCGAAGGCACACACGGACGACAAGGAGGCACTTATGGCCGCTTTGTACGTCGGAAGGACACGAAGCCGAAGGCTTTTGTTACGGAGCGGCGACAATGGAGGTCGGACGGTGTGTGCTTTATGCCCAAATCTACCCCGAATGTTTTCGGAACTTCTTAAAATTAGGCGGAAAAAAATTGGGGATGTTCCGGGATCTGTAGGCGACATCGCCTTCCTCCGTGTGTAAGGACGAAATGTCATGGGTGCAGTGTCGATTGGGGTGGCTGTCTTAGTCCCCCGGGGCGATATGTCATACTTTATCTCTGATATTAGCAATAATTTGCGTATGGATAGGATTTAGGGGTTGAAATTCAATGCGAAAATAACAGCACATAAATTTGCGTTTCTAAATAAATAATAAATAGATCGTTATATCCAAGATTCTTTATTGAATTATTTGCTCTTATATTAGAGTAGAAGTCAGGGATTGCAGATTATTAGATTTTTTTGTAATAATTGTTTGCAAATGTGAGTCGACTCTTCACAAAAAGTAGTTCATATATTGTTTTTAAGGATTTAATTCAGATGCTATTGAGTAAGACTTCTTGACCACCGAATACCAAAACAATTAGTTTGTGTAATATATAATAAAATATGTAACAATTAGCATAACCGAGCCTATACAAGTTAAACTTCAATTCAAAATATAAAAAAATCGATTGGAATCTGAGGACATCATCCATGCTGCTAGGAGTTAAAAAAGTCTTAATTTCAACGTTATTTAACAAAAGAAGAAATAGTCCTTTTATTCCAAAATATGATACGATTTGATTAAAATGCGTAAATTAACTAATACTATTATAATTGCAATATATTAAATACTATTGTAATGTATGGCTTAAAATAATATACAAAGATAGTCCCAAAAGTACCCGACCTAACATATAGATATTAGTTACTGGTGTAAAAAAATATTATGATTGAAAGTGTCTAGATGCTACATTGCTTCCGTGATCGTATATATTATATAAAAGGTTGCAAAAGGCTCTAAAAGAGGACAGAGTGAGCATAAGGTTTGTATGCTCAATCGGTCCGCTTTTTGGACCGCTGATATGACGAATGAGCGCCTTGCGATCGGATGCCATACCTGAACATAGCGATAATGAAGAAAAGAGGGATTAGATAACTTAGTATATACTAGGTTGTCCCATAAGTCTCATTCGCAAATGAACATAGATCTAATTATACACTCTATGAGCATATCCTATGTAAACGGTCTCGGACCAAGGATACAGAAGCTTTAACTGTAGCTAAACCTGGCTTACATCCAAAAAAAGTTTTGCTATGCATTTGGTGGGACTGGAAGGGGGTAGTTTATTATAAGCTAGCAAGGTGAAACGATCAATTCAACAAAATATTGTTTCCAACTAGACAATCTAAAGGATGCAATTGCCAGAATTTTTTTTTCATCACGATAACGCCAGGCCTCATGTGTCTTTGCTCATTTGACTGGGATGTTTTACCTCATCCTCCATACTCTCCGGAAATTGCCCCTTCAGATTATTATTTATTTCTTTCATTGAAAAATTCTTTACGTGGTAAAAATTTTAATTCAAAAAATGATATAAAAATGTACCTTGATCAATATTTTGCCAACAAACCTGGGAAATTTTGGCAAGAAGACATTGTGAGGCTTCCGAAGAGATGGAGTAAGGTAATAGAACAGAATGGATCATATATTATTCAATAAATTTTGATGTAATACAAATTACTGCTTATTTTTTTCTTAATATGAAAACGAAAGAAACTTATGGGACACCCTAATATTATAAAAACGGACAGAGTCAATCAGCGTTTGTTCATGTATAATAGAATTGTTAAATAAAATAAAAATCATATGCAACTCTTGACCGGGTCGGTATTCAACGTTTTGCGCCACAAATTCAGTTGTGCTCTTGGCGGGCGACTGCTTTGCCATGCCCTTGATACGGCCCTGCATGCAAGACTCTTTTCGTCTCTGTCTCCCATTCACAATCTCTAAACTTAACGTGCAAGACACTCCGTCTTCGTCTCTCTCCAAATTCAATGTGTAAAAATTCTCTTACTGGAAATACAGGAATTCGATCGCAAATACGCGACTGTCCTCATCAAAAGGTTAATGTGTATATAAAATCGAGCCTATAGAAAACAGGGTGAATGCAATATTAGAACCTGCTAAAATTCTATAAAATGGTTTTAACAATACGAAGAAAATTTGTTGAAAATTATATCTAGGATAACCCATAATTGAAAGTACCATAAGACGAATGGAAATGAAGAAGTTGTTAAATATTTTGCCCTAAAAAAGATTTGGCTGCACAAATGGCGATACGTTTTTAAATTAAGGTGTAAAATGGGGTTCGACACCTTCACCCAGGTGACTTTCGGGATCTTTCATCAAACCCAACATGACAAACTTCGCTTACTGAACAAAATGATATAACATCATCGACATATGAGCTAAGCACACAAAGTTTGAGAATATCCGATCGTATGATATTTTATTTCGAGCATTTTCACGATACACACGAAGATGCTATCGCATATAAATATTTTATGCGACGTCATTTCGAACAACACAAACGGCTCGGACAGATCGAATCCGAAAGCCTATTAAACGGCAGATCAAATCTCGACGATGGACCAGATGAAGCATCGATCTGATAAATCTGCGGGAGATTTATTGTATCGTCTGATAAAAGAGGATGTTGTCTCGTGATTTCGATATGAAATTCCCTAAGAAAATTCGGGTCCAAAGTAAATTCGAAGGCATTTCGAGGAATGATCCCTTTAATACCCTGGACCCGGTACAACGGCGTACATCCGGAATCCCGAGACGGACTCGGACGCCCCAAGGGCGCGTGACATTATACGTATATTAGATTTCACTGGGCGAATCCCGGGGCTTATGGGATCTATGGGGGCCCTTTGCGGAAGACTATTTTCGGCCAGATTAAACTTTAGGGCTTCTATTTCTGAACGGATCAATTTTTGATTGGCGCTGAATGCAACACGCCCACGATTTGATACAAACTCTTTTTCCCGGGAGAGGTGTCAAAATTCAATTCTGGCATTGTCCAGTACCTCGACATAACATAAAACGACATTTAACATGATAAAATTAAAAAAAAAACACTACATATGAGGACATGTGCAGTATAAAATGAATATGTTTATTTAGGGCAGGTGCTCGACGGAGAAATCTAGGACGAATTTAACGGGGTGAAAATGGTATCACGTGACCACGATCTTAATCTAGGACCAAAAATAATAATGGTTAAATCCTAGTTTTTCTCATTCCCTTTGTAAATAGCATCTTAAATATAGAACGACATATGTAAAAGCATGAGTGATGAAATCAAATGAATATTTGAAAACAGTAGTCCAATGGCACAGGGTCTGTGCCATTGGACATGGCACATATGTTGATCCATCGTAAATGGTTCTATGATACAAATGTTGTATCATCGGGTCTTCAGGGATGCATAGAATTAAATTCATTTTTTGTTTTATTGCAATTATCAAGTCTGTTCGGCGGTCAGTAACCCTCAAAATACAACCATTTCGGCAGCACTTTCGTGAACCATTCCACTAAATCCCTGAGCACACAAAGTCTACGTGGATTTTATCTCATATTTCAAATACATAGTGCAACATGTTGTTATGTGCACGTATATCGAGATAAGTTGTGCAGATAAGGAAGCTCTCGAAAGTATCTTCAGCGTTTGAGAGCATGGAAGTTTCTTGTAGTACCGAGTGCAGGGTCGGATTTGTAAGTCGAATCGGTCCAATTTTCCTCATGATTGCACATGGCGCGTGATAAATGAACCGTCATTGTCGCATATGTGCCGTATTGATTCCGACACAATAACCTTATAATCATCCGAGTCGCACGTATCCATTCGAATGCCCCTCGCGGAGGGATGGGGAACATTTGGCACATTGTGCAGATAATAAAAACATCATTCAATCAACCTTAACCCCATTCAGCTGGAAGCCCACATGCTCGTATGGGCTTTGTAGATGTCATGTTTAAAACGTTTGAATGTATCGATGAACCCTTGCTTTGAGCCCTTGAATTGGCCAATCAAATCATTAGGTAATTAATCATTTGAAGGGATATCTATTCCATTGGATGTTCATTTTTTTTCAATTAAAAATAAATTTAAAAAGGAAGAAAATAGATAAAGAAAAAATGAGAATATAAATTACATGATGACCATTTCTTTGTGTAAATACTTGCCAAATAGACGATTTCCACAAGAAGACAGCAAATATATGAAATTCAGCGATGTACTTACCTAAAAAAAAAAACAGAAACAAATGTTAGAACTTAAAATATTTTTAGAATAAAATTACACAGAATCAAAAAAACTTATTTTATAAAATTATTATTTCTTAAGTTTGGCTTCATCCTCACACGTGCAGAGACTAGTGAATCGAAGACAGAGACGGAGAAAATGTCTTGCGTCTCATCATACACTCTTACATCGATGACTAGATTCACCAGTATTTCTAAAAAGGAATACAATATTTGAACGATTTTTTTAATACAAATAAACAGTCATCACATCAATCATCAACAAATGACGACAAAATAAATATTAAAATTATAATGGAATTTGTCCGTATCCGATTGAAGTCCGTCAGGTATGAGTAGGGAATCTAATTCCATGCCAAAATTCCGATACCGGGATTTCGGGATGGCATACTTTAATGTGATTCGTAATTATATTACGGAGAAAAACAAAAATTCAGAACCCCGTATCTATTATATTTCATATCGATATTCCCATTATTAGAGTCGAAGTGTAGTAAATACATCACCGGTAGGGAAAGGCTAATATAACAATTTTAAAAACATGTATGTACTCTATATAATTATACATAGATTAGACAGATTATACATAGATTTCCCTAGATATAGGGTCTTCTTAGAATCGTAATAAATAATAGCAAGCCACGTAAATAAATTATGTACTTAAAACTCAGTTTGGTTTCTAAAAGAGATTCTATTTGAAACGCTATTATGTGGCCCAACAATATCAACAGTGTTAGGGTTCATTTATTGATATACAAGCTTCATTCACGCTGCGCGGTCCTGAGAGAAAAGTGGATTTATGTGAACGATAAACTGTGCCCATACGAAAATAGAATCTACGTTTCAATCAATTTAAAACGCATCCTAAATGCATTCATGGGGATTCGCTTGTCGCAATATTATCCATTGAGAATTGTCACTATTTATGACTTTTAAGATACAATCTTCATGGAGTAGTTTGTTCAATAGTAATGTATTCTTAAATATAAAAATTAGTCTCTGTTTGTTCGTATGTAATGTGCTGCCATATCGTTCATCAGATTGCGATATATAAAAATATGCTTATATATAAAAAGCAATGTTTGTTTGTCTGTATTTAATACGCTGCCATACCGCTCATCCGATTGCGATAAAACTTTGTCAACTTATTGTTTACACATGTGGAAATAACATAGGCATAGTAAAAAGAGCGAATAAAGAAGCAAAACTTGATCTAATAATATAATAAGTCTTATAATCATCAGCATAACACATTGAAAGCGTGAAAAATCATATATTTCACAAAAATACTACAGTTGTTCTATGATTTTCCCACACAGTTATCGTGCATTCGATCGAATGACTTTCCCTTTCAATGATAGATTTACAACATTTTTAACGAACGTGTGACATGTAATAAACCTGTTTTTAATGTCATCATATATCAATTAGAATCGAAGCACAAATGTGTACTGAACAATTTTTATGTACTGAAATTATGTTTTTGTGCTTATTTTTTCTGGGTCGAATTTATAGTTTTCCGCTCGTTCGGTTTCGAAGAATGAATCATACTGACAGATGTAATTATTTTTTTCCGCAATAAAATACCGACGTTGACATTTATATCAATTTCGTACATGAACAGTTCAACTCAGGGGTGTCAAAATGTTCAGTGGGTGAAAATTGTATTAGTTTCCTTGTATATAATAAGGCTTTAAACGAAAAAAGGTTCTATTGCCCGCATAACGGAATACCAAGAGCAGATCAATATTTGCCACGACAATATTGAAAAACTATTTCTTCCATGTCAAGAAATCGAAATTATCCATCCTCGGTCGATTCACTCTCTCAAACAAGATCATCTCAAAAAGTAGAAGAAAAAACCAAACCGGTTTATCCATGCTCCAATATTTGAACCCAAAATTAAGATTACAATCGATATGTAAGTCTTGCAATGTGAATTATTGAGTTGAGTGAAATTACGCAAAGCTGTCTGCAATCAACATTTACATCGACGCCCAATGGTAATTCACAAGACCAAGGTCTTGACATTTATGGCTTATAATGACTATAACGAGGCTTGAATTTGGATGGAATATGACGTTGACAGTTTGTTAGTGTGCGACATTTTGATTTATTCTTCAGTGATGAAGTATTCTTGTTAGAAAGCACAGTGAAAACATTATAAACGGGTTCTTAAAGGTAAATCTAAAATAGCAACTAATCTGCTTTGTGGATCTCGAAAGTTTCGGCGGTTGTACTTGAGTATTCAAATAACAAGGATACATACAAATATTTCTATTCAGATATGAATAGAGACTCATACAAGCGGAAAATAGATAATTGTGAGGGTAGAAATATTCTGAAATGGACTTATTGAGTATCACGCTAGAAAAACCTTTCTGGTAACTTATTTACTGTCGTCTAAGGAAAACCGTTTGTGTTTAAAACTGTGAAAAATTATAACCCGTTGATTAGTAATCACGCATATATGCGCTCGGAATCGATCGATCGACAGAAATAATATTTTCGCACATTGAGGGCGGAGATCAGTGAATTGGAGACGAGACGGAGAGTGCCTTGCGTCTCATCATACACTCGTATATCAATGGCAAGGACATGCTCTCAATATTGACTGGCCTAAAAAGGCCTCGATTTTTAGCATCTAATAGTAATGTGTATCAGATTAATAAGAACAAGGTTTGGATGTTACAGTAGCTTAAACGAACGGGAAAATAGACAAAGTTGATTGGGTCAATTTTGGCGGGAATACTTCAGAAGCAGCTCATTCCTTGCTATACATCTATTCTAATAATTCTTTATAGGATGAACAAACTATTGCTTAGAAGACAAAGATCGACGAGAATCTTTTGAGATGTTATTCGGGATAGCCGCACTGACGTGCGGATCCGTTCTTCTTTCGGGTCATGATGAAGCAGGACGAATGGATGATGATGGATGGGCGTCGAACAGACCCTCTTCTCTAGATAACTCTTTATTCAACACGAAAGAGAGAGAGGTCTGGCTGCGAGAAGGACGTCTTCTCGCAGCCAAGGCCAACCGACCACTCCTCCCGACTCCCGCCTCCTGCGCGTCACTATCCAACCGGCAACGGTGCACGCGCAAGAAGTGTATGTTAAAACACATTGTACCTGAAGAGAGACGGAAGATCTGAATCGATGAAGGAAGGCTCCAGAACCAATATGGAATTTCGAACAACAATCCGACGAATACTTAAGGAATCTAGATATGTACATCGTTGTTGCCAAGAAAAATAAGCCTCTGCTTACAGCCCGACATCAAAAGGCAAAGTTGGAAATTGCCAGAACTTACACCGTATGGATTGTGGAAGACGGGGTAAAAGTCTGGGGAATGCGTTAGAACACAGTTAGAGTTGAAGTTTTGAATAAGCCAAGTATGCCCTTTTGGTCATATGGAGGCTTTGTGACTTTTAATTGTCTTCCTTTTATTTTTTTGAATTCTGATTTTAGCATCGTACAGATGAAGCCATTGGCAAAAGAAGATAAAAAACCGCACCACCTCTGAAAAGAAGTATCCGTCGACTATCGGCTTCGAGATTGTGATTAACGTTGCGGAATTGCTTTGCACCTGAGTGGCCCCCCGGTGCGATTTCTGCAATCGAACAACGCTCCAAACACCGCAGCGACGAAGGCAATGCAGTGATTGAGAAGTTGGCCAATATAAGCCTCAATTCAAAAATAAATTTATAAATGATATATAAATATAATAAGATGATATTATCCCATTTGTTTGGAATATTTCATTCACACGAAAAACACATTTTGAAGATATTCCTTCAATTAAGTGGACTGTCAGCTTTTCACTCTCAGAATTTGGACGTTGATTAAATGTCAAGATGCTATCTGGTCCATTTCCTTCGCCAGAAGTAGATCTCGATTGACAGCCATGGGATGGAAAATGAGAGCACAGACAGACAGAACCGGGGCTTATTTATATTCGGCATGAAATGCATTTTCATGATGCCGATAATTCGATCCGCGGCCAATTCGACAGCTGGAAAATTGCATCGTAAGACTTGCATTGACACAGTTGTCTTCGGCACATATCTGCAAAGTGGTATTTTAAGGCCAAACACGAACGATAGCACCCGAGACAATTTATGAACGATCGAAGCAGTGATAGCACGATTAGAAAGCCAATATTGCTAATCCGTTTGACATTTTCCATTAGATTGCCTTATCTAATCTACGTTGATGATTCAGTTGAAACGGATTAGAGAGCAACGATTAGAATTACACATGGAGTACTCGTTTTCGGGACCGTTACACCCTGCTGATGACCAGGAATTGCTGCATACACAACAACAATCAGGCACACAAAAAGAAGTGCATACACGCAGTACAATAAAAACAAGACCCATTGTATTTTACGTGTTCCACGGTTGATCGAATGTACTAATGCATTTCGTTACTTCATGAAGGGTCCGAATGCAATGTTCGCCCGATTCCTACAAAAGAACAAGGCACGAGGGTAAGAATTTATGTCGACAACGCTTCTCAAACTGTCGCTTCATTAAAATATTGTTTTTGGATGACCTAATGCGTGTTTGATTACGCTCGAATTATAAATATTGGATGACGTGTGTAAACGTTGAAATTCAAACTGTTGACGTTTCATGCGTGAGAGGGTGTGCCGGTTATTAACGAGCCTCCATTGCAATTAGGGTTGGGGTGGACTTGCCAAAAAAATCAGCAAACCAAATAAAATATTCGCACAAAAAAATAAACACAATCGAAACCGTAATACAATGAACAAACAAACTTAATATGCTCGAACAAAATTGTTATGCAAGCATTTTTCATGCATATTTTTTTTATTTTCATCTATTTTATAGATTTTTTTAAAAATTTACAAAATAAAAAATTTGACGTACAGGTTCCACCGAGATTTGAACTCGGATCGCTGGATTCAAAGTCCAGAGTGCTAACCATTACACCATGGAACCGCTTGCGTCGTCGTAGATTCGCAAGGAACACTTTCTATTTATACGCTCTTTATCTTGTTATTATTTTCGTATATCTTATTTGTTGGTAAAATATGTCAGTGATCATCATTGATTGCATATAATCATAGTGTGTCATCAGTATTGATGATTCATAATGTTGAATTAAAATAATTTATTGATAAGACTGTTATTCAACCTACTTTAGTAGATAGCATTTGAATTGCATGTTGATTATTGATTGATGTGAATTAAAAACTAATATGACTAAATATGTACTAAGAAATATATTATTTGTTTTAATAATATATGTAGTTAAATTTAGCTTGAATTAGAGATGGACAGAACATGTGGCAAGGCGAAAGGATGAATGATGAACGACCTGAGACACACTCTGACATTCAACTTCCTTTCGACTCCCGATATACACTTGAACCTTTTTTTGTGCGACTTTTTTTTTGTGCGACTTTTTTTGTGCGACTTTTTTTTTGTGCAACTTTTTTTTTGTGCAACTTTTTTTTTGTGCGAATTCGAAGTTATGCGGTTTTTTTTAAATTTCATAAATCTGCTATCGCTGAATTACGACTGACCACGCCCTTTTTCTGGTTTAGATTTTTGAAAAAAATGATTTCCTTTTCTTTGCATTTTTTCAATGTTTCGACTTTTAAAAATACATTCTCCAAAGGAATTTCCAAAATTCCAACTACTTACAGAGTTATAGCTATTTTAGTGCGGCGGCAACTTGGTCGATCCTACCATAATGAAATCTTTTAACGCGTTTTTCTCGAAACTACTTTTTTCAAAACGATTGACATCATATCTCAAGTTTTAATTCATTAATTTACTTCAAACTGGGTAGGAATCTTTTCTATGTAGCCCTCTATTATTCCTATCAGACTTATGTCAAAATTTATTTTTAACTATTTAAAAAAAATATTAAAACTGTAACAAAATAAGGCCAAAAAATGACTGAGTTGTCAGATGTCAGACATCCTTAAAATTTTACCAAAGATGCAAGAAGTCCTTTAAATGTTACCAAAAATGTTATTTTTTAATTGCCTTATTGTTTTCCCGTTTTTTTTATTAACTTTTTTATGCGATTTTGGATATATTTTATATAGCTGTTTCAAAGTTATGCGGTTTTTAAAATACATGGAACTCATCTTCACTTTTTCTATGTAAGTCATAGCTTTTTTTGTGCGATTTTCCGCGGAACGCATCTACCGCACAAAAAAGGTTTAAGTACGTGGTTTCCTATTACGCAAAAAAAGGCCTAATTTTTCAATTCCACGTTGCAATTGATGAAGTCGATCAGAACCTCATATGTGATGTTATATAGAGATGAAGATGCAATACGGAGATTAGTGAATCGATGACAGAGACGGAGAGAGTGTCTTGCGTCTCATCGTACATTCATACATCGATGGCAAGATCGTGCTGTAAAGGTATCCCTACACGTATAAATATTCTGAAATCATTATTTTAAACAATTACATTTTTGTAATTGTCCAAGTTTTATGAACATAAAGAATCACTTATATTTCTATAAAGAATTTTTTCATCATCATATTCTCACACCAATTATCGAAAAATCGTATCGATTGAAAACCATCAGACATGGAGTCTTCTTAGAATCATAATAAATAGTAGAAAGCCACATAAATCAATTATATAATTGAAACTCAGCATGGTATCAGAAGCTATTCCATTTGAAGCGCCATTATGAAACCCAACAATATCGACAGTGTTAAGGTTCATTTATTGATATACAAATTTCATTCACGCTTCGCGATTCTGAGAGAAAAGTGGATGTGTGTGGATTCAATTTAAAATCGACTCACTAATAAAAGGACCAAAGTGGTTCCTATAGCCCTATAAGAGAGCTTCGACCACCGATTTAAGCCTCCTCATTTTAATTGTCCAAGCCTATACATCCATCGTAGTCTTTCGATGAATCTACTGCCATACCGTCCCAAATTTAATATTTCTTCGGTCCGATAATATATGGACGGCGTGGATCATCTGATTGTAAAGCGACCGACAAACGCTGCGCAGCCAATTTAAGTAAACTGATCATAGAAACCTTCGCCCTATATTTCATATCATATAATAATATAACAATTACAAAGACACAAATAGTGGATTTGTCTTGTATAAAGCAACTGGATTAATTTGCAGTAATTCAATACGCATTCGGTATTATATTTGATAAAAATGATTCAAGTTACTGTGGGTAATTTGAGTTGCTGATTCTCAAACATAATTTATTAGACAACCGTTTTTAAACAGTCTCCCAAATTATATTGTGTGTAAAGATGTAAAAAATATTGATACTGATGAAAATCTAAAAGCGTCTTTTGTCATTTATATTTTTGTGGGAACGCAATTGATTGCTGAACCACTGCAATCGATCCACACAAATCCACTTTTCTCTTAGGACCGCGCAGCATGAATCAATCTTGTATATCAAAGAATTCAAATATTGAATCGAAAAAGCAAAATATGAACGAAGCTTGGGAACCAGCACGCTAATGATTTTATGGTATGAATCGTCAATATATTGACGGTCAGTAATGGTGATAAGGCCGCACCACCCCACCCCAGACCGCAAGGGGTGGCGAGGACGCTCTTAACAAGGGTCGCGCCAGGAACTTTGCGCCCGACACCTTATAAATTGCCCTCCATTTCGAAAGGTTCACAAATATTTAGGCATATATCACGGAATCAACGGCATCTGCCCATCATCGGCGAACTGGGTCGACGCCCAAATTTTATTGCACCAGCATAATTAGCATGGCAAATGATGATTGGCATTTTAATTAGTGGACGAAATCATTTCGCCTCGAATGCTCTGCAATCAAGAACGCTGATTGATCGCCGGGTATCATTCGAATTTGTGCTCGAAATTAGGATAAATCGGTTATGATCATTTTGCGAGCGTGGATCAATGATACACATGACTCAGTCCAGTTAAATACATATTTTAATTATTTACAACAATAAAAAAATTGCAATACAAAGCAGTGTGGGAGCATATGGCATTGAACAAGCATTGGGACCTGGTCAACGGTCTTAAAATGGGCAAGAATATTTGCGCAATTTTTCATTTGATAAATTTGCTTAATTATTCGTGTACGAATTCGAGTTAATTTGTTTTAATCAAATTGTGACACTCCCTGCAGATGTGTTGAAATGATTAGGCTAATAAATTCTCATAAATTTAGATGTTTAGCTGTTAAAAGAACAGCGAAAATACGAACAATGGACCTAATTTTCAGCAATTTTTTTTGCATATTTCGGCAAAAATTAACACTTTTGCTTCAGTTAGTATCAATTTATGCACGATCATATATTAACATTATAATGTCCGACAATATGTATACTTTACCTCGGATGGTCCACGGCTGATGACAAACATGTGTGCCAATTTCCACCCACACCCACCAACACTGACCTATGTATTATTTTATTTTTTCCATCAATCAATATTTAGGTTCCTTAAATTAATTTAATATCCGCTATTTATAGTTATATATAAGTATAAATGGTTTTTATTTTATTTTGTTAGTTTTATTATAAATATGAACAAACATACAAACATTGATTTTTGTATATAGGATCTACTGTAAGTTAATTGTACTATACCTATATTATTTGAGAAAGTGCAAACAATAAGTTGGCAAAGTTTTATCGCAGTCGAATGAACGGTATGGCAGCGCATTAAATACAGACAAACAAACATTAATTTTTATATATTAGACTATACCTATGTTACTCGCAGAATCTTTAGCAATAAGTAGACGAAATTTTATTGCAATTCGATGAACGGTATGGCAGCGCATTTCGAACGAACAAAGCCCAAATCATTTGTATATATTAGAAGATGATTCTAAGAAGACCACCAACAATCTAAGAAGACCAAATACCTGATGGTTTTTAACGGGATCTGTTGATAATTGATGTCATGATATAAATAATAAAACTGTATTAGAAATAGAAGCACGGTATTGAAAATGAAGCGTTATGGATATTTTTTTCGCAATATTTGAGAATATTTAGACGTGTAGGGGTACCTTTACAGCACGACCTCGCCATCGATGTACCAGTGTATGATGAGACGCAAGACATTCGCTGTCTCTGTCTCCAATTCACTAATCTCCGCACTCAATATACGAAAAAAGTCTTTCTATATCATTCGAGTCAGTTCGCAACATGTTCCGATTATGACACAAATGTTGTATCATCGGTCATTATAGTGTTACATCTCCTGACATTTTATTAAAAAATGAAATAAATACCTTCTTCAATTCCATTATATTTGGGGCCCATAAAATATAAGACAGTTGATAAGTTTTTCTACATAAAAAAATCAATATTCGCTATACAATATATGAAAATACTTCAAAAGTGTAAATTGGTTTGCGTGCTGAAGGTTCATCAACATCATAATTATAGTGGTAATAATGTAAAAAAATAATGACTATGCACAAAATTGGTGCATTGGCAAATGCTATTTCACAACGAAAATATGCTGCCATATTGCAAAAAATGTATTACGACCTAAGCAGGTCTTTCTTATATCGTGGTAGCTCGCTGTTTTAAATTATCGGTGGATCTCCTCGGCACGCCGTTTGTCCGCAAAGCAGTCTTCATGCACTCAATGGACAAAAACGTCAGTTTAAAAATAGCCGATGAAAGCTGACTCCATTGTGTCATCAATACAAGCGAATGAGTCACTTTTGGATACCGATCCCAAAAATAATCTCAGCTGTTTTAATAATGCCGAAACTCTAATTAGTCATGACATGCCTTCATATGAGCTTATTCCATTGTTTTAAATCCAACACAATAAGCATAATATTACACCATAAACATTAGCAAAACCAACCGAGCTCTTCATGTTTCATTGAAAATCAAATTTAATACCCCGGGATACAGAGAATAAAACCACTCTTTGTCTAGGCTTAACATTTAGCTCGTTGCGTAGGTGTAACCGATACAGTCCGATCCCGATCGATGCGAGACCCCACGCTGGGTGCAGTCAAAACTTTCGTCCGTCGCGGATCGAATGCATTAATTCTTTCGACATTACGACAACATTATAAGGAGTAATGGATCGGAGCGCAAAACTGCTACGTCGCCGTTGTCCCCTTTTGAGCGCGATTTTACGACGAGCAATTGCAGTTTGATGGGTCTTGCGATTAGTTTTCATATTTAATGGCCAAAATATACGACCATTGCCGGCAAATAATACTGATTTACACCCTATTCCCCCCGTTTGAAATTGCATTCAATGAACAAATTGTCATGACGAGATTTTGTATGGGTGCAAGTCGTGTTCAAACTATTGTAATGCATATTTTTAGCAAATACATTACATTATTACAGTGTGAGAATTTTTTTCAAAATTTTCGACTTCAAATAGAGAGTGGTAAAGCAGGTGCCAGACCTGGTCGAGAATTGCACATGGTTTTTATTTTACGCAATCATTCTTATTTACATAAACCAAAACTGATTGAGTCTGTCCGTTTTTATAATATATACTAAGTTATCTAATGCCTCTCTTCGTTATCGTTATGTTCAGATATGGCATCCGATCACGAGGTGTTCATTTGTCGTATCAGCAGTCTGAAAAGCGGACCGATTGAGCATACAAACCTTATGGCCACTCTGTCTTATTTTAGGGCTTTTTGCGGCATTTTCTATGGTCTGAGTGACTATAAGAAATCATAAACTTGTTCAGATCCTCATTTGAGTCATAATGATATTTTTTTATTTTACAAACACTTCGCAACATGAAAAAGTTTTAGTGACTGCGCTTTAACACAATAAATACGGGTAATGATCAAATAATAATAGATAGATAATGATAATTTATTTGTTTCCTTTGAACCAGTATTTCTTAAACTAAAATATTAAAGTAAAAACATTAACCTCAAAATAAAATAAACGAAAGTAGATTAACCCTCTGTCAGGGTGTCAGTATTTAACCATGTAGTGCATGTTGCTCACACGTTAGTGCAATCAAACAAGAGCGAGAAAGAGCAAATGAACTTTTGTTTATCAAAAAATGCCATAGCAGCCAAACTTGTCGATATTTATTGTTTAAATAATATTTTAGTTACAAATAATATTGACGACATCTGTACATTTAAAATAATTTTTTGTGCGATTTCGAAGTTATGCGATTTCTTTAAAGCAATTTTATTATTTTTTTTAAATTTCATAAAGAGATTTTTTGGATAAAATAGGAGATAAATCATCAACACCTACCGAAATTTGGAAAAAATTATAATTTGGGTCTATTTAAATCATATTACATCTATTATTGCTGAATTAAAACCATGCCCTTTATTTCGGTTTAGATTTAAAAAAAATGGTTTCGTTTTTTTTGTATTTTTCCAATGTTTTGACTTTTAAAAATACATTCTCCAAAAGAATTTCAAAAATTCCGACTACTTACGGAGTTATAGCTATTTTAGTGACGCGGCAACTTGGCCGGTCCTACCATAATGAAATCTTTTAAGAGAAGATCTACACAGAACAATGATGGCATTGACACTGGGAATACTATTTCTTCATGTTGTTTTGCTTAGCTTTTTTTATGCGATTTTGGATATATTTTATATAACTGTTTCAAAGTTATGCGGTTTTTAAAATCCATGGAACGCATCTTCACTTTTTCTATGTAAGTCATATCTTTTTTTGTGCGATTTTCCTGCGGAACGAATCTACCGCACAAAAAAGGTTTAAGTGTATAAGACATTTTAAATATTTTTTTTGAATAAAAATAAAATGCCACATAGTTTGATGTGTATAAGATTGAAATTATGAAATGCACACATATATGCGTCCGGTATTTATAGTATTAAAACCTTACTAGTTTTGCAGCAGGACGTCATTTCAACGCTATCAAATTCATCCCCAGATCTCTAATGACCGTTGAATATATTTATAAGAGCGAAACTCGACTACCTTACAAGAAATCAAGGGATGAAATCCATATGCAGTGCAAGTTTGATTGAATAGAAACCAGTTCCATCATCGACTGTACATATATTTAAATGTCCATCCGCCAATTATTTTTTTATATATACTATGCAACAATCCCTTTTGTAATGTTTTATTCCCTGTTTATTCCAAGTTTGGACGGGTCTCGAACCGGTATGAGGAGAAATTTATATCACCTGTCTATCCAGGTGTCTGGGATCATAAAAGCTGACGTTTGCTAGTATGAGCAACGGCTGAAGCTAGTGCTAAACAATTTAACAGACATGACTAAGAAGGGTCGTAAAAGGACGTTAAGTGCTCCAGCACGCGTACCCCCACATCTCATGAGGTCTCCGCGTGGGACTTTCTCGGTGTTGAATTATTTGGAATTCGCAATCAAATTCGCATGGCAGTGCTTCGTGTCCATTATTTTCGGCATGAACTTGATGCGACAATGAACATGAACATGGCCGACGTCATCCTCGGAAGAGTATGGTCACGTGCGGCCCATTTCTCTGCTGTGAGCCTGGACATTGCGTTATTGTGGTCGTAAATAAGAGATTGCGAGCAGCAACAATATGCGACCATGGAGGTTAATTGCCAGACCGTGCGGAATGAAAAATTCCGGCAGAATTTATGGCGGTCACTCTTATTTAATATTTAATGGCGTCTCCCAGGTGTATACACTTGCATAACCATTAAATGAGCATAAACTTTGCCAAACGAGGTCTTCGGTGGTGTTTTAGCACGTGCCTTAAGCGACCCTGTTGAATAACGAAAATGACCGAAAACGGAACGACCTGATCAGGAGTGCACGGCGGAACGATCTTTGCTTCTTAGCATGCCAATAAAGTTGACCCTCTGCAGTCTCTTTAAAAAAAGATCCAGCAGGTCCCTTGATGTTTGCTTTTGTCCCTACTTGAATACGAGTAGTAAAAAAAGCGTTATATTTTTGCAAGAAAGGGTTTGGGCTTCAAATTTTGCCAAGAATATGTAATTATATACAATTAAACCTTTTTTTGTGCGACTTTTTTTTGTGCGACTTCAAAGTTATGCGATTTTTTTAATTTCATAAAGAGTACGTATGGAGATATTTTGGATAAAATAGAAAATAAATTATTAAAACTGATCGAAATCAAGAAAAAAATTACAATTTTGAACTGTTTAAATAATTTTATAAGAATAACGACCACGAATTTTGAAAAAATCGATTTTGTTTTTTTTTGCATTGTTTTAATGTTTCGACTTTTAAAAATCCACCACCAAAAGAAATTTCTAAAATTCCGATTATTTACGGAGTTATAGCTATTTTAGTGACGCGGCAACTAAGCCAGTCCTACGGTTGACATGATATCTCAAGTTCTAACTAGCTGATTTACTTCAAATTCGGTAAAATTATTTTATTTATAATCTTCTACGGTTTCTACCAGATTTATGTTAAAATATTATTTTTGACTGTTAAAAAAGATTTTTTTTTAAAGTCGCCAATTTGCGATTTTTTTTTCTTTTTCTTTAAGGTAAAAACTATAGCGACATTTTTACTAATTAGGAATTATATTCTTAGAAAGAGAAAATCTAAACAAAACAATGATGACATTGACGCTGGGAAAAAGTCAGCGATTTTGAGTCATATCAAAAATTTGCAACGAAAATTATCATACAGCGATGATAATTTGTATTTAAAATAATTATTATTTCTCTAGTACAATTTTCTCTAGTGTCTCTCTGACGTTAGAGATGCCAGATATCCTTCAAATTTTACCAATGATATAAAATATCCTCTGATTTTTTATTATCTTTTTTGTGCGATTTAGGGTATATTTTATATAGTTGTTTCAAAGTTATGCGGTTTTTAAAACCCATGGATATAAATCATGCCTTTTTTTGTGCGATTTTTCGCAAAACGCTTCAGCCGCACAAAAAAGGTTTAAGTGGAATTTTGTTATGAATTTAACACATCTGGCGTGTAGAGGGATCTCAACAGCTAGCTTGTTTGGTCCCGTGTGTTTGACAGCCATTTTGTTCATTCACAGTAAATTCTTCCGATGGAGAGGTCGTCGCGCACTTCCACCAACACTACCGTCCGTGCAAGATAGTTTTTTGACTTTTCAGAACAATACCGACGCGAATATCCATCGGAAATACGTGGGAGTTTATGGTAGTGATATACAAATGACGAGACAAGAATTGGAAGATCATCAGTGATTTCTGGCGAATTTGTGCATACAAATTGAAAACAAGTGCGAAATGACTGCCGTGTGATGCTGACGACCTTCTAGAAGAATTTCCTGAGATTTATCGTAGTCTTCTCGGTGATATTGTATCGGAAAAGCTTGATTACAAGAAGTTTTATGCGAGATGGATGCCCAGAATACTCACACCGGAGCACCATCAAAATCGCGAAACCGCCGCGCGTTAATTTTTAGATCGTTTTGTACAGTAGAAATAAGTTTTTCTGGACTCATTGTGATGGAAGATGAAACATGGGTGTGTCATTCCATAAGTACCGCACCAATATTCAAAAAACAATCAAAAAAGAACTAGCGACGGAAGTCTATGACACTGGCAATACAAGCATTAATTTACTTTCTGGATGACCCTCGTACTTTCTATTATTAGTTATAAATGTTTCCCGTCTATTGACTAACTTATTTATATTATCCACACTAAAATCTCCTTGTTTTAGGGCCAAACCCCCAACGATGAACAGAAAAGATGGTAATCACTAGCTGTTTTAGCCACTTTTTTGTAATGACATGTGGTGAAAAATAATGACCTTTCTATACACAAAAAAGAACCGTTTTTTTAAAAATAAATTCCTGATTTAATCTACACTTTAACTTTAATAACCCACCACATTCACATAACATAACCTTTTCTGGTAAGATTATCCTATGAGAGCAGAAAGAGATGTTCGTCTGGGGGTTGATCAATGTCGTTTTTTTCGCAACATTATTATATACATATTTCATCCCCCATTACAATCTAATCCAAATATGATTCCTTTTTATACATAGCGAGCAAAGATCCATCTTATTTGATATGGAAAATCATATGGCACCCAAATAGATAACTTTGACATAAATCCCAGCCCATGGAGATGCCTTAAAACGTTTGGTTTATCGATAGTCAATCTCTCTGCAAATTCTCGTGAGGTCACTCGAGGGTCTGCATTTACTATGGCCCAAAATTGTTCATTATCAATTTGATTAAGCCGTCAGGCGCAGGGTTCATCTTCGAGGGATGAACTCCCAGAATGGACTTGTTAAATCCCAAACAATACGTTCACGTTTTCTTGATATCTTCATCATAAACTGAATAAATATTCAAGTCAATTCATAATTAAAGCTATGTTGTTGATTTACGCCCGTTTTATGCAGCATGGTTTCTATCACATCGCACTTTGACACACCCATTACTCGATTTACGCGGTATCATTTTACAACACCCCTTTTTTACACACGCAAATGTTGATTCAAATTTAAGATGAAATGTGCTCTCAAATTCCAAATAGATACGCTTGGAATTTATAGTAAATGTTTCGACTACAGCATGATTAAATTTGAGTCTGAAAAATATTTTTGAGTATGAAAAAGGCGGTAAAAATAAGCGCCACCAGCGATTTCCCCAGGGATCTTAACGATTTGAAAGCCTCTCCGCAATCGGGAGTTTTAAATGACCGCCTTTGGCTCAAATTATCTTTCAAATACATTTTTACACGCAATTTTTGCGCAAAGGCTATCAACCTCATTAAATAAATATGCCAGTGAATGTCATAATGTATGAATCATGCGATGGAGATGTTTTCTTCTCGTTAACTCTTTACAGTCCGTGCCCGCGTTTATGCGTGTTCTTTCGACGCATATGAGTACAAGCATGTGTCTTGAAAAATATATGTAAATGTTGTTGAAATACACAATAGATCCGTTGATGAGGAATCCCGCATATTCTACGAACGGACGCGATTGATATGATGGCATTCTCGCACAAAAGTATTATCAAACATTACATTTACGATCATTTTTATTATTTTGTCACTTTTAATTGAAGGGTTATTCTAGTCTAGAGGCATATATTTTGGGGAAAAAATATTTTTGCAAGATGTCGACTATTTAGATCCTTAAAGAGTTAAGACACAATGTTATGTCCGAATTCCAATGACTCAAAAAGAGCATTCAATACGTTGAGTTTGGAGACAGCAGCATCTTGCGTGCATTGTACGATTGTATAGATCGTTAACCCAAATTTATCGACTAATAATGATGTGTGAATTATATAATGAATCGATTTCAAGTGTATTGCTTATGTTTACGCAAAAAAATGAATATTGTATGCTATCGACGGTGTTTATTTATTTATGTACAAGCTTCATACACGCTGCGATGGTCCTGACAGATAAGTATATTTGTACGGGTGATAAGTGGCGGACATGCAAATATAGCATCTAAGTTTATGATGATTTAAAACCAGCTCACTACTCAAAGGGCTATTATGAAGCCCGACAATATCAACAGTGTTAAGGTTCATTTATTGATACACAAATTTTATTCACGCTGTTACTATGAAAAACGTAGAGTTAATGTTTCACAAATGAAGCCACTGTACCAACACTCTGTCATTGATGGCTTACGCCAGTTAATGCTGGAAGGGTATTTTTCATACGAAATTTCAGCTTTGGCACCCCCAGAAAGGGTGTATATGTATCTTTTGGCAATTACGAAAAATAGGCTGTACCCCCAAAAAGATCAGCTGCAGCCATCAAAACCATGACTAGAATTTAATGAGAGCAGTAACCATAATTCAGGTTATGCCCCAACGCGAGATAAGAGCCACTGGGTGCCGGCATAATTGTATAAATGACCCCCGGGAACACAAAGACTCATACTTTTGGAGAACGACCGCATTATTTAACCCTTACACTGCATCATAGCGCTCGTGCCCTAATGAAAATGTTTCGCATAAGCATCGAGCTCGATTTCTATGGCACATCGGCCGTAAAAAAGAACAGTCGGCTCTGTGATAAAAGCACTCCGAAAGCAGTCCTTGCGGCGGATGCTGCAATAAATATAATAAAGTTTGAGATGATACTCGGCGGGATATGTCGATAGCGCCTATACGGCCAAAAACCCATTCGACGGCGGGTCGTTAAATCTTTTACGACAATACTGCATGCGAAAAAAAATGCGAAAGAAGGAGTGAAACCTGATTACTAGCATGTTTTGTTTCGATGGGCGTCTGGATTTATGGGGCGGATTTTGGGCCCAGTGCATATGATGGCATTGTATGCAAATGCGGCCGTATTTAAAGACGAATTCAATGGCAGAAATGCAGACGATATAAGTGCTACAGTTCATATTTCTCAATTGACAGCAGGAAGTCTGCGAATAATAGCGGCGCGGTCATTAATAAAATTTAAGTATTCCAGAAGTGATCGCAGATATTCATCGGAAGCACGGAATGGGAGACGATAGCGTGATGGTGTTTTTATTTTTTCTGCTTTTTGACTCAAAAGATGAATGTAGATTACATGATAATAGATTCTGCAGAGATTCACGTTTGTGCAGGGAATGCGGAAGAATGGGAAAGCTCGCCAGCGATTCGATATTGCAAGTCACGATTTGGTATCTTTATTTTCATGGACTCTTTCAGTTGCTGTTTACTTGTTGACTTACCTATTTTCAACAGGATTGTAATATTTGAGATGATTTATGTTTCCATATCTTACAGAGTTGCTTTAACAATGGGGCAAATGGATGAAAGCATAGCGAGTTTATTCCTCAGTTCTTATTATAAACACGAACAACAAATATTAAACATGATAAAAAAGCAAACGAAACAATAATCAGCAAGTTTCTTTATCATTCTGAGAATTTGCAATGCTCAAATTTAATGGCTTTTTAATGTTAAATAGTACACCATAAAATAACTTGAAATTTAAACAGAATACTTCTTATCGCAACTGAATTAGCATTCGAGCCTTTACAATTTACATATCGATATCAAATACTTCGAATTATATCGTCTTTTTCACGCGATCATGAAATGCTTATTATTCAGATTTCATCGCCAAGTGGTTAAACGATCATTCGGTTCGCATTCATGTAAATTCTCGTAATCTTTTACAAAGAAAACTCAATTTTTAATTGGCTTTTTGTATTAAATCTGTGATATTATTGTCGACCAATTTGATATGGTTTATATGTCGTTTGTATGTTTCTAAAAAGGTGGTCTACACTCGTTGGAGGTTCCGTCTTCAGTTATTTAAATGCTTAGACACGGACCAAAACTCGCAAAATTCCCGATTTCCCGACAAATTATTTATTTCCGTCGCTGCAGATGAATATTTACATACTATAATACTTTGATGTGATTTGTAATTATATTACGGAGGAATATACAAATTTTGAACCCTGTATCTATTATATTTCATATCGATATCCGCATTATTAGAGTCGAAGTGTAGTAAATACATCACCGGTAGGGAAAGGTTAATATAACAATTTAAAAAAAAACATATATGTACTGTACATATGTATACATAGAACAGGCAGTTACTGTCCCTAGACGTCGCCTAAGCTCGCCAAATAGTAGTTACGCCACTGTTTCCAAGATGATCAGTATTCATTTTATAAATCGATCCAGATTTAGTCAAATTTATTACTTTTGACAGAATAATTTAAAGAAGAAATTTTCTTTAAAATAATTGCATAAAATACAAAATCAGTTATTTTTTGCTATTACAATCACAATTTAAAAAGTTATGATGATTCAAAATGTTAAAAATATATATATATTTGACAACCCTGACACTTAGGTCATAGGGTCTGTGTGAAACGTAACAAAAGAACCCCCCTAGTCTCAAAAAAAAAAAAAATGTCGGTCCATGTGCAAAACACCTTATAACGGACCTTAACACATTCCCGTCGGGTTACACATATATGCAGCCGTTCTAGTACTATCGGTAGATACATCATTGCTGTTCTTAGCCACTATATACATACTACTTAAATACATAAATGTATGTATAAAAATTAAAATCTGTTTATAGATTCATACCATTCATCCGAATGCGATGAAACTTGGTGAGTTATTGGGCGTGTATCCAAGAAGGATTTATAAATTAGTCTATATAAGCAGATCCGCGATAATCCGGCCGCGGTACTAGTCTGGCGCCTCCTGTAGTCCGACAATCCTAATACAAGTATATTACATATGTACGGTAAAGCTTCATCAGTGTAAAAAGTTCAAAAATGTGATTCTAGGACCGCCTAAATCGTAATGAATCTTTTTGTAAGTTGACATGTGAGTACTGCGTAGGACGATTCATGATTTATGATACAAAAAAGAACCACAATAACATTAAAAATTTCGTTCCAAACGTGTTTGAAAAAAGCTAAACATTTTTTGAATTTATTTTTATAGCTGCTATGGCCATTGTGTTCATGACGTTAATTCTATAATATGAAACCTTCTGTTTTCTTTGTATATCTCATCATTTTTATAATTTTGTGGATTACATATACTCCATTCCATAAAGTTCCGGACTATAAGGGATCGAAGGCAGTACTCTATAGTCTGACAAATTGAACAATTCAACACTGCCTTGTAAAATTTTTATCGGATTACGGCGGGTCTGCAGACAATGCTATGCATTACCCGACGGGAATGTTTTAAGAAGAATAAAATATATTTATATCGAAAGGTTGTCTATATTTTGGCCCCCAAATCTCCAAATAACCGATTTGAATTGTTAAAATAAATAACGTAAATGAAAGGGTTAACAACGTGTTTGAAAACGCCCAATTTAAAGGCACTATTAACGCCTATTTTTTTTTTCTGTATATTTAAATGCATTTTTTCTGTTTTCTTTTCAAATTCCAAGACGAAGACCCACGGTACATCCATAATAGAAACCATAATGTGTGGTTTAATGGCGCTAGAGGTGAAACAAATGTAGCATCCTAAAAGGAGGTCCGACATACCTGGAGAGCATTGCTATTTGATGGGATCCCCGAGGGATCAGTTTATAGCATCCCCTGTGGTCCGCGACGAACTTAGGGGGTATTTTTAACCACCGCTTCACAACATTTCCAGTCGGTCGGGTGCGTCGATTAAAACGCATGCAGTCCTTGCGCAAGAATTCGCATCGAGGATGTCTGATGTCACGCCTCTTTTTTACGAGATAATTGAAGGTTGGGTCGGAATAGCTGGAGGGTTGCCACATTATAAAATGGACTCGGTCAAAAGATTCGATTACAATTTGCTTGGATTTATTGCTATATTAAATAATTCATCAAAGTGGTCGCGCTGGCAGCTTAATTCAGTCCCTGGATGACTTTTTTCGATACGGACTAGCAAAAAACGCTCTGAGATTCCTTCTTGAAGATAGGCGAATTTGTAAGATTCGTGTCGTTAACGATGCACCCAAATATGTTGCGCAGTCACGCAATCAGAGCCTGTCGGCAGACTTAACTGCTTCAAGGTCCAAATTGCCGACTCACGCAGATCGCATTCCACCTTCATTTTCGCAACACTGAATTTCTTCGCGACGAAGATGTGGAAGTACGTATATGCTGCTTGATCTATGCACTTTTGTCGATTTGATGATGAGATGGCAAAAGTATAACAAGGATTTTCATTCAAGAGATGATACATGGTAAGCTGATCACCTCAAATGAGATGACCAACGACTTTTTGCTCAGGAATCAATTATCAATGTATTTAGAAGAATCACTATGTATAGTTCACTTTATAATATTTTTATTCTGATTATTGTTTATCGAAGAATAAGACTACATACCGAGATGTATGATCTACACCCTGTATTTACATCTCTATCAATACCCGTCAATTTGACGGCTCGACTAATAGTATGCCTAAACCCTAATAAATCGGCTTTATTCATAAAAATATTTCATCAGTAATAAATTTAAAACTAAATCTATGCATAAAAAATGTATGTCTGTATGTATGTTTGTCTCGTATACGCTCCTATGCCATTCATCCGATTACGATGAAACTTTAGGGAGTTCTTGTGCGCATCTCCGTGAACATTATAGAATTGATACCAGTATTGTTTGTGTACGCAATTTGTTTTGCGAGACCTTTGACGGATGCACCATGTTGGCACATATTGGTCTGGTGAGGTGAAGCGGGGCAGGGAAGTGGAAGGTTACGCGCGCATTACGACAGTTGAACTCGGCTAACGAGAGAGAGAGCGAGACAATCAGTTTTCGATGCGGGAGCGAGTGCGCGCATATTTTTGGATCCTAGTCCTTCATCCCGCGCAGCAATAAACCACGTAACAAATTCCAAAAACAACGAAATCGACTGTGTTAAAACCAAGATGAAATTGAGATTCCTGAATCCTAAAATGAAGTGAATGAGGAATCTTCAGACAGCAAAAAGGAAAAAATTAAAAACACAGAGAATTTATAGTAAATAATTTATACACTATATGCCAAACAATTCACATAAATGTGGCATAATTTTTTTTTCATCCTTAATTATATTGTTAAATCAATACTTCAGACAATATTGATATCAACCCAAATTCCAGCTTTTAATCATAAGTCATTATTATTTAATTTGTTTAGTTTTTTCACTATATATTTGTTATGTTATTTTACCTGGGACTCCCAAACATCCAGCCAATAAGCGTCAAATCAACATCCTTTCGTTTAATACAACGGTCCTTAAAATGGGAACCCTGGGGGGTCCGCGAAAGTATAAAAAAACATTTATACATATTTTTGTGGAATTGTTTACAGAGATTTTTTACCAAATTACGCACTGATTGCAACTCCTAATTCAAGGATTTGCTGGGATTTTTGTAATATAATTCTCATAAAGTCATTATAATGGGGTAAAACGATTATTGATGAGTTGCAATGCCACGTCTCGCTTAACAAACAATATTTTTACTATGCCTATGTTTTTCCTGCAAGTGTAAACAATAAGTTGACAAAGTTTTATCGCAATCGGATGAATGGTATGGCAGCGCATTAAATACGGACAAACAAACATTGATTTTTATATATTAGACTATGCCTATGTTACTCGAGCAATCTTTAGCAATAAGTGTGCGAAGTTTTATCGCAATTTGATGAACGGTATGGCAGCGCATTACATACGAACAAACAGAGATTATTTTTTATATATTAAGAAGACTAGATAATTGAATAGATTAAATTAGAAGCTGATATCAAAATTCATATTGTACAAATGGAAAAATTGTAGAGTAGAATTGGTTGGCTCTAACATATATATATTTTGAATTTGGCTATGGAAATATTAAAAATCGATAGACCTCTATGAAAAAATAATCAAAAAATGTTCCTAAATATTTACCAAATATTTCCTAGGTTACTAGATGTTAATAAATGTTATAAAGTTGATTTTAAGCTTTAAAGTTTGTTTTGGAAATAAATTAAAACGTAAATATAGTGACATTCGTTCGTTGAAGAGTTCTTCTCGAATACATCATTATGAGATTTGTAGTTCGTAATTAATAGAAATTTCAACCGAAATTATGATGTTATAATTCACAAAACCAAAGCTTTGGATAGAACTCCTTTTTTAATATTTGGCATTTGATGAACACCTAATAAACCCAACATTACATGGACTCCCAAGATTTCCAGATTTGACTATTTTTACCTTATTTTTTTGAGTATACCTCAAGGAAAATAAATATGTTGATTGTATTCGAATTTTAGATCGTTTCTAAAACCAGATTTGATCCAAATTGGCGGCAATAACAATAACCATATCGGAGTCAGTAATGAAAATCGTGTTAAAAGGGCTACAAATATGTTAACGTTTTGGCGGTCAATATCTCAAATTGATCAAACACCTATATAAATATTTAAGATTCAATTCCAGATTGAACAAATACATGATCTCCATATGTTTTGGTGTGTTTTTTAAAAAATATGGAAAGATACACATTTGGTCTCGTATCTACTATATTGATGGTGTAATAAAAAGTTAGAGAGTTTATACAAAAAACGGTCTTAATAAAAACCATTTAAAACCCAAAATATCTACATCTGGGTGCTTATCTTATTATTGATCAGAGGAAACGAAATAATTCCGAATGTAAAGCAGTTAGGCAAACGACGTACGTAACGACCGCCAGGGTGACCATAACACTAAATTTCAATATTAAAAATTCGCATCGCACAAGAACGCATAAAAGGGTTGTCCTGGAGGGGGATGTTTAATGTGCAATTGTGTGCGCATGCTTTAATTAAAATAAAACAAAGTGATGAATCGTGGGGCACAAAAAAATAACAGGGAATCGTTAAGGTTTCATCATTTGCACCAAACGGTTTGTTGTTCTCCATTCCGACTTCCTACTTTCGTTTTCCAATTACGAATTTACTAATGGCTTTTTAACCGCGATTTTTGAGAAGCCGCCTGTTAATTATGATTTCGGCTGAGAGTTTTTTTTCCCCAAATGAACGTCTGATATGAAGCCTTAAAATATTGCTATTAATTACGACCTGCAAAACGCGTCGGATCTCCTAATGGTGTACTTGAAAAGGACTGTTAATTTATTTCCAAAGCAACCTTCAAAGACATTTATAAGTATACAACTTCCAAATCTTCATCATCACATTTAATTATGTTTAACGGTCTAGGAAATATAAGGTATATCAGGAATTAATCCATTATTTCTGTTTCTGATTCAATCTAAACTTTGGCATTAATCTTAGTAATCTTACAACTTAACTTGTGCAAAAAATTGAAGAACAAGTGCGAAATGACTTTTGTATCAGTTCACGAAGAGTTTCCTGGCATTTATCGAAGTCTTTTCAGTGATATTGTGTTGGAAAAACTTGGTCACAAGAAATGGTGTGTTCCATGGGTTCCCAGAACACCATCAAAATCGCATGACCGCCGCGCGTGAATTTTTGGATCGTTTTGCAAAGGAGGGAGAAGCTTTTCTAGACTCTGTCGTAACGGGGGATGATACATGGGTATGTCACTTCCTTCCAGAATCCAAAAGACAATCAAAACCGTAGTACAATGATGGTTGAAGAGAACGTACAAAAATAAATGAAAGTTTTTTGCAGAGGCCATCGTTGCTGTAACGATTGCAGAATACTTTAACAATGTAAGAAACGTTTTGAAATAAATTCCTTTGACGAAGTTCAAGAAATTTTCATTTGACGAAACAGTCAGTAAAGACTTGGACATGTTGTTAATGTTCCATAAAGCGTAAATTTCAACAGAAAACTTACAACAACTAATGCGATCATTACGACGCACGAGGAAGACCTTTTAATGTTTAAAAATCACCATTCCGTAAACCTGCAGCAATCATTATGTCGGCATTCTGCTCAGCTGCGGTGCATATATTTTTTAAACGAAGCATTGAAGCCCTCCTATAGCGGAGTTACATAAAAGTGGATGTTCGCTTTGCATTTTTAGGGTGATACATTGCATTCCGGACGGTTCCCAATTTCACGCTACATTTGGTCACCGCAATCCGTACAAAAAGCGCTCATTGCAACACCTCTTTTTTATACTCCACATAACACTTCGGAGTACTCAATAAAATAAACGAAGGAAGTGTCGGCTGGTGGGATATTATATAACACTTTTTTATCTTGCGTCTTCCTTGAGCGGATTGGGGGAAGTGTCAATATACAATTCCTTCTTGCTACCGGGATTTCCTATTTTTGGAGAGATAAGGGCGCAGCATCCCGTAGGGGGTGAGACGGGACGTAAATACCTCGCCGATCTAATTTACGTTAAGTGAAGTGACGTGCCGAGAAATTAAGTACCCGTACACGTGCTGCCGGAGTTAATGTGTTAAAAAGAATTGATCCGAATTACCGACGATTCAAGATTCACCATTTGTCATGTCCGACAAGGAACCTGGATAGTTATTCACGTCGAAATGCCTGTTTTTCTCTCTGTTCATTCGTTTTGCCCGACCTTAAAACATGTCATCAACACCTCAATAGAATCCAGTGCGGAACAAAACCTCCCATTCATTCCTTCTTATTCCAGCCCTAGCTTTCTTTATTAACTCATCACGTCACTCATGAATCATTTTATGACAGTCTTTTTTTACCATTTTTAAGCCATTCACCTCGCCAGATGGATGTATTTTTTGTCGATTATAAATATTTCACAACTTCAATCCATTTTACCTATCAAACCGCTGATAATATCGCGCACATTTTTGGTTAACCAACGGTCTATTATTAGAACATGCCACATGAAGAGTCGGAATTTCGGTTAGTCAAAAAAACAATTTAAAAATGACACACAAAAAAATCGTTCCGGTAATATACATCACGACAATGAGCCTCGAGGAAGACACAAAACCGTCATTAGTGATGAAGATTTAAGAGCCACAGTGAAAGCTAATCCACATACGAGCATTTGCTTATGAGTTAGGTGTTAATGACACGTTTATTAAAATACACGTAATTGTCACAAGATCAAAAATTGAAACACTTGGGGTCTGATATATAATGAATCCGTAACGAGTGTATGGCAACTTGCGCGCCCCCCCCCCCCCAATTTTATGTATACAACCCAATGTATTGATGGCGATTGTTAAATTAGCTAGATAGGTAAATACATAGGTTTTATGGGTGGTGAGAAGCCCAGTTTACTTCGTAAACCTCATTTGACACCAGCCAAATTTGGGAGGGGGGGGCTTCTGTGATCGTACAGATCATAAAAAACCCTGGTTATGCATTTATCACCGAAAATGCCACAAAAATCCCTAAAAGACTGACCACAAGGTCTGTGTGTCCAACTGGTCCGCTTTTCGGACCGCTGTCACAACGAATAAACGCCTCGCGATCGGACGCCATACTCACGGCTATTGTTTAAATTTTACAATTGGTTCAAAATATGTTTGTCTATTTTATTGCGGACTAATGCCTGCTGTGTCAGCCTAATGTTTAAGCAATAACGAAGAAAAGAGGGGTTTAATAACCTAGCTTATATTATAAAAACTGTTGATTAAAATGAAATTAGACCAAAATGATCTATTTCCTCACACTATAAATACGTCTTCATTTAAGCACATCGGGTCTTTAAGGGCTGAAAAATGTTATTGTAAATTATTTTCCATTCCCTTTGCAAGCAACGTGCTCATATACAAGATAATGTTTGCGCAAACATTTAAACACCTGACGATATTATTAGAGCAGAAATGGGGTGCGTTAACGCGTTGAGAGGGTGCGCTTATTTGGTACTCGGATGCGGAAGAGGGTTGAAAACAACAAACTACACACATAATTTTCCGCGTTTGTCAACAAGAAGCACGTGCATCGGTTATTGGCTCTGAAAGCTCAAAAGTTTCCGTCGAACACCGAAATGATTTGTAAACACTAATCCGCCAATTATTTAATTAAATTCCAAAATGATGTCTGCAACACTATTAAATCGCTGAAAATTCTCACCGGCCCCGAGTGAAGTTTACGACGTCTTCCGTTGTTTACCAAACGTTAAATATCTATTTCAAATGGATGCTTCTAACGACGCTCAGTTTACATCACCATTTTTCATAGAACGCCACTGAAGCATATTGAATTTAAATGTGTTGTTTTACAAAAAATATGCACGATCTACATAATTTACAACATTAAAATTAAGTTATAAATACAAATAAAATCATTATTGATGCCAATGTATACGTTAAATGTAATAAATCTTGCAAATACCATCACAATCAATCATTATTAACAACAAACCCGTGACATTTGAAGGTTATATCAAAACACATAGCATTTGACAGTTCACCATATCTCCCTTTGCTCATTTTTGACCGTTATTTTTATATCATCAAAACTGAAAAATAATATAATTACAATTATAATTCCCGTTAAAGGGTTAATATAATATTAATATTATTAATTATTATAAATTTAATTTACAATAATCAAGAAACAAAATTAAATTACTTAAAAGTCGTTCGTATTTTTATTAACAAGATTGCGATTGGAATGTATAAAATTACGCACAATTCAATTCATATTTTCACAGTCCAAGCGAAATATCTAATTACGTACTCGTCGATATTGACGCAATTTTTATTGCGGTTCAAATAATGAATTTAACGAGCAGCTTCATTAACAGAAAAAATGAATCAAATTTATTCGTACAATATTTCAATTGGTTCTGAAGGTTATTAATTAATTAAATTAGTTATTAATTAAAAATGTAATATATAGTCAATGCAGAATATATAAGCATAAATTGTCGAAATGGATGTTCGTTACTGCCCAAATCTTGTTATAGAAGATGCGCAAGGATAATGATTGATATGAAGGAAACTAGTAAATTATGTCGGGGCGGGGAGCAAATGACCCTCATTAATCACGGTCTTGCTTGAACGCTCGATCGTGACGTTGTGATGTTATTGTATCAAAAGAAGAGGAAAAATTCTACTAATCTTCATGCATGTATAAAATATGTTCTAACCGCCAGATTTCATTAATCTTAATTAGCCGGAGAAAAAAAAAATACTGCCAAATATTTGCCCGAGAATTTATTTGATTCCGAACAAAAACAGTGTCCGAAGCATTTTTTTTGTTGAAAACATATGAAAATACCATGTGGACTGTCATACAAAATACCCCAAACTAAAATTCAAACAGCCAAATCTAACAAGAGTCTAACGGCTGTTTCTAAACATTTGCCAATTTTTTTTATTTATCGGATTTCGAATTTATTTGCAATTAAATAAAATGCAAAAATCAAATGATTCACAAATACAATTTGTATTGATTTAAGCGCTCAAAAATAAAGACTTGAATAATGTTATGTTTTTAAAATCATTTTTATGAAAATAAAAATTATATGAACTATTTTTTCAGAAATTTTAATCATTGAATAATCGTATTAATTTATTTGCGCTACGAATTGGGAGCCGCAGACGGTTCCATACAAAATCATTTGACTACTCCCGTGCAAAGATTTATATTCGGCCATTTGTCCATAAATCTTCACAGAAAAAGGGCATCAGGATTATCCCGGTGGCTTCGAACATGGGGCAAAGGATTTTTTTCCCCACTAACATATGACATCAGCAGACCCGTAACACATTTTTGTAGGCGTATTACGAAATATGTTAAAAACAACCCGGAATTTATTCGACTTCGAAATTAAAAGCTATATATTTATTTTATATCTGGGCAAAGTAAACCAGAACAGAGTAAAAGTGTATGAGTTAATTTTGTCTATTGTCTCAGTGCTAATAAAAAAAAACAAATAATGAAATATTGTCTATGGTTCGGTCGCGTAAGTACGATTGTTTGTTTGATTTCTGTGATTGTTTTGGCCGAATTAATTTCGAGTGTTTACTGAAGAATATGCGATTGTAAGTTGCTATGTCGTTTGTATTGGAATATATAAAATGATTTAAAAATAAATTCTGAAATAGATATAAAATTCGCTAATGAATTTTACCGCATTTAAATTTTTATTTATGTTCTTGCCTTTGAATAAATATACGTAAAATATATGTATTTAAAATTTATTATAATAACTAATTCAAAATTATTATTCGATTAAAATTAATTTGTTAAGTTGAGGTTAAGTTGAGATGACATTTGAAGTTTGACGTTCACCATGTCTCCCATCGATAATAAATGATTGCAGCTTTTTTCAGCGCTCAGACAGTTTACTGCTCAATTAAGATTATTTTGCACGCTAGCGAATTTTAAACGGTCGCAAAATGTATGTCAAAATACATGCCAAATAGTCGTACATATATATACATTTCATACAAGGAGCTAAAACAAGTGAATTCCGTTTAATTCACCATTTCTCCCGCCGTTTATACGGCATAGCCTCGAGTCGTACCTTTCCGCCAGCGATACGCGCTCATTCATTTTACGAACTGTTTGTAAAGAGGGAGAATCGCTCAAAGATACTGCATACGTAATTGACGTTATATTATTACGCCATACTGGAAATAAATAGCTTTATTTACCCACTGTATTAAAACTGATCGAATGCATCTTTGCGGGTCCGTTTTATAGTCACGGAATGTGATATGCGGCTGACTTGCATAATCAATAAATATACGTTATCTCCCGCTCAAACAGGTATCGGTTACGTGCACACCGAATGCGTTGCGGTTGAATGTGATAAAAAGAGTGAGCACATTCGAGTCTGCCGACAGGCTTATAATTGAGAATTAAATAATTTAAATTAATTATTCATTGCCTCTTAAGCCGGTCAAGCGTACCATAAACCTGGGATGAGAATCGCAAGCTTCATCTGATAAGTGAGCGGTGTTTTTATGACCGCGGATAATTGATATTTTAAGAGGAAGTAAAAGTTGAGTATGTCATTTAAGTCAGTGAAAATAATTCAGGTGATGTGCTTCAAATTATATGAATTTATTTCAGACTGTTGGTGTGTGCACAAAGACCACTCCTTACTTTTTTTAACACACAATTATGACGAAAATTAATCATAAAAATATATTAAATGGATAAAACAGCAACCAAAATATGTTTTATATTTCACTAGGTTTTACTGCGAATTTTAACAAAAATTAGTTTTGTCACGGAATTTATGAGCATTGTTATTTTTGCTCGAGCCAAAAAAGCTATAAATGTGAACGGCAAAATTCACTGGGGAAATACGATTTTAGTAATTCAATACAATTCGTTAAAAACCCATTGTGCTCGTTTATTGCATTTTTATCGCAATAAGAAATAATAATGACGGATGCATTTAAAAAATTGGATTGAACAATATATTGCGCAATGTGAATCAAACGTCAAAGAATAGTTTTATTTGAAATTTTCATTCATTTATTATCGGCCTAGTAAATGTATTTAAATATATTCATATCCGATTCTGCCATTTGTACATATTCATGAATAATATATACATGTTGTAGTGTAATTTGTCGGTTATCTATTTGTAAAAATTTGCATTCTGACAGAAGTGACATTGAGTCATTTTTTTTATATGAATGATTTTGACTCAGATCTAAAGCGCTAAAATGATGAGCATTCCACCAAGTATTTGATGCGTCGGTTTGGGGATACTTTTTACCGTCGTAAATATTGTAAAAAATGTTTAATATTTAAAAATATATTTTCTCACATCAATAGATTCGATCCTAGGACTTTGCATGAATTTACTTTGACCTTTTGGTTAAGATCAATGGATGAACCCACTATCATTTTAGATCTCCCGAGTGCATTCAAATATCCATTCTTCCCAGTAATAAATCCTTGTCATACATCAACAATGCCCATTCATTTAATCATCTTCGGGACGTATTCAATTACAGCAAATCAAATCTGCCGTAATGGAGAGCGTCCATCATCGTTTATTAACGTGGATGGAAAAATTTTAATGGTCGAAAAGCTGAAAATTCTGTGCGCTTGGAAAAGCCCCTAACGTTATTTACGCCCAGGGTCCGAAGAAACACGATGGATCTTTTCACGTAGCAAAGAGGACGTACAAAAACTTTAGTTTGTTCACTCACGTAGATTTCTAATATTACACACGTCCACGATTTACAGAACACGTCCAAATAAAAATATATATTCCTTGTTGGCGTCGAACATGGACAAATCAGCTTCATATTTTTTCAAATACAATTTCTGTACGTAGTACAGTAAGCTTGAAACATTTCCATTGTTCTTGCATAAAACATTTATATTGAACTAAATAAATTAATAATAATTTTTGCTTGAGAATTTGTTCATTTGACTGAATCAAAAAAACGTCGATTAATGAGGGAATATGATGTTTATGTGATAAGGCCAATTAATGTCAAGTGCATCTATTGTTTGGACAGTTCTTATCGTATAAAAATTATCAGTACCAACAAGTGGATGCCTATATTTAATTTATATAGCGATTAATCACTCTTATAATAATGTAAAATGAAAATCTTTCGATAAATTCGAGAAACCGGCTGAAAACAGACGACTATGAAGACCACGAAGCTATGAAGTTATTAGGGATTTTACCCTAAAAAGTATAAGATTTGACCGAACCGGAACGAAACCGATAACCGGTAAAACCGATATTTTTCTCAGAACTAAAAGTTTAGTCGAGCCAAAAACAAAATGAAAAATAAAAAGTTCTAAGTCCTGGAAAGAAGTACAAATTTTTTAAAGATCCTTGAAGAAGAAACTTGGAGTACTGTTTATATGTGTGTGTTGATAAATGGAAGTTTGTTTCCTATCTTCCTTTTTCGTGTTCGATCGCGCTAATGATGCATTACAAAGTTAAGTACTAATACCCTGACGTACAGAAATTACTTTCGGTTCGGAAGGTGTGTAAAATCAACCCCTCTATAGCGTCGAGATAGGGATCACGCTATAAAAACAAACCGCCATAGAAAGTTAGGCACCCATACAAAATTCAGAAAGTAAGTGTATTGTGACCATAACGGGCTAGTTTTCATACCAATTCCCCATCAGCCAAAAACTCAAAACCACAATTTCGTGCAAAAAAAAAATCATGGTCTTAGTGTTTTGGGATCGAAAAGGCATAATTTTGGTCGAATTTCTACCTCAGAGGGAGATTATCAATGCACAACAATATTATGAGATCCTAAAACATTCAAAAGGCGCAAACAAAATAAGGGGAATACTGATGAGAGTAATTATGCTTGTTGCACGACAACGCCTGTTTTCACACAGCCTCAACCACCAAGGTGCTCTTGGATTCATTTGGTTGAGATGTTTTGAACGACTTTCCCGTATTCCCAGAACTTGGTGTCTTCAGATGATCATCTTTTTAACTCCCTGTTGTCACACATGGATGGAATTAGTTTTTCAACCGATGAGCAAGTGCATAAAGAGTTGGCGGGAGAGTTCTTCGAGGAACGCATAAAAAAGCTTCTGCCACGATTCACAACATTCATTGAATAACATGGAAATTATGTGGAAAAATAGTCAACATATCCTGTAATATTTTTTCAAATACACTTTTTCTAAAAAAAATATATAAAAATCTAGTACACTTACTTTCTGAATATCCCTCGGATATTGGATATTTTTAGGTCGTAATGCTGTCTCTGACAGAAAAAAGTGCTGCATTCACGTTCAGTCTATTCTTTTATTTCGATTTTATTAAGGACATAGACGAAAATTCTTTTTCGCAACGAATAGGTTGTTGATAATGACATTAATACATTTATAGTTTTACAGCTTAAAGATGGATATTCATCTTCCGCTGTAATCCAGAACTAAGGCAATGTAAATGTTTCGTGTCTGAATATCAGATTTGCATCCAAAGACAACTCTATTAACCTTTCCTTGTCCATGATTTATTTACTACAACTCGGCTCTAATGATGGGAATATCGATATGGAATATAATAGATATGCGGTTCAGAATTTCATATGGTGTACTAAATACACATCATAGTATCACGCGGGTGTTTTTTTTTTCTAAATCAATATATTGTACGTGTCAATCCCGAAGAACCAGCTTCTTTTTAAATGCATCAATCTAATTTCTCAATTTAAAAATATTTGCACTAAACCCTTGGAGAGAGAGGTTGAGGTCATTAAGTAGACTAAATATGTCGTTTTAGTAGAGCCGAGTTTCTCTCACAAGATCTTTTGCTTCTTCCCTTAATTCAAAGAGACTGTTGAAGCTAATAGAGATTATTTTGATTGAATTGTTTTTGTTATTATATGCGTTTTAATTCTACGGATTCCGAACGTTCATATGGTATTCTCTAGAACTCTAGGAAGCGTTGCGCTTTAACTATGAAACAAGGATTTTACCTTGAAATTGCAATTTTTTGCACAAAAATATAGTGCAAAACTCAAGATACTGTTGGAAAAAAGCGCAGAAAATGTGAATATTTGGGCAATTAGATTGTTATCTTTGCAAATATTATCATTATGAAGTACAAAAAGCTAACGGGAAACTCTCAATGCCTTTCAAGAGTTCCAATGCACTCTCACTTTTTTGTGGAACCGCGTATTCGAAATACCTATTCAAACCTTTTTGTTTCTCACACAGACGATCCGAGAGCGTAATTTGTTTTAATATAAGGTCCAAAAAAATGGCCTTCATTCAACAATGCGACGAGTTCATCAGACCCACGACTATGGACTACGTTCTTCCAAGAACATTACCTGTCCGGCAGGTATTCGGATTAATGGAGTGCGCGTAAAAAAATGCTCCTTCCGCCAATGCGAGAAAATACTACAGGTAAATTTACGACCGCGACGATTATTATTTTAATATCTTTGTGTGTTTATTTTCGTCTGTTCCGAAAAGAAGAAAAAAGCGAAGGCCAGCTATGTAATTATGCAACGTTTCGACACGGACAAGAAGAGTGTTTACAGAAGACGGAACGTTTCTCAAAGAGTCGATAAAAGTTTTATCGCCATCGATTGGCTTTTATGGATCATCTTCGTTGTTATAGGGATCGATTTTTATTTCCTGATGAATCACGAGCATCGTTTCTATCATATTCTTCAGCTCTGAAATGAGACAATGGCGAAATATGCAGACGGGGGCCAATGTTTTTGTTACATCTTTGAATGGCGAAAAGCAGCTAGTTTTCAATGAAATATTATGAAAAAGTACGAATATGACATGCTAAACAGTCCTGATTGACAAGTAATTAAATATTCAGATTCAGATAACGAAAAAAATCTATTTATAATAACTGTCTAATGCATTTTACACTTTACATAATTCTACAAAACTCATTTATATTGCCAGATTATATTAGTTGATTATTGATTTCTTATCATTAAACTTTTTGGTCAGAGTTAATCCTCTATGAATACCAAGAATTAAAACAATGCGAAATAAATGTGCTAAAATTTAAATATTATTTAGAATTTAAATTAAAATAAGTAATTTTTTAGCCCAAAAATGGGTTAATTGTCTTTATCCTCCCTATTTACCCTTTGATTCAGTGAGTTAATTTTAAATTGAGTTAAACATAAATGCTATATTCGTATGTCCACCGCTTATCGTCCACGTAAATCCACTTTTCTATCAGGAACGCGCAGCGTGAATAAAATGTGTATATCAATAAATTAACCTTAACACTATTGATATTATCGAGGTTCATAATAGCGTTTCAAATACAATCACTTTTGGCAGCACGCTGAGCTATTTATTGTGATTCTAAGAAGACCACCAACGATCTAAGAGCACCTCATATCTAATAGTTTTCAATGGAATAGGGAAAACTGCTCTAGTTTGTACTCTATCAAAAAAAATGTGAAACAAGTGATTCTTTGTGTTCGAAAAACTTGATGACTGGAAATTTAGTTAGATCGTTAATAAATAATAATATTGTACTAGAAATAGAAGCACGACATTGATAATGAAGGGCTATGAATCGCTTTTCATAATATTTGAGAATGTTTAAACGTGTAGGGACATCTTTACAGCCCGACCTTGTCATTGATGTACGAGTGTATGATGAAATGCAAGACACTCTCTCCGTCCCTGTCTCCGATTCACTCATCTCCTGCACTCAATGTGAAGTCTTGTATATCAATAAATTAACCTTAACACCGTCGATACATTTGTGTTATCGTTCGATACAATTACTGGTTAAAAGAACTGTAATACATCCTCACGCTTTCCGTTCAGATAAGGGCACCTCCTGCAACACAGGGATAAACCAGCCCTGATTTGCTTATGGTAATCAAATCTGAGCCACGTTTTGAATCATGAGTTTTGACATTTTAAGGGAAAGAAAACAGCAAGTGAGCCGAGTAAAACAAACAGATTTCGAGCAAACAAACAGTGGCGAGCACAATGCAGAGTTTCGCATGTATTATGGCTGTTCATAAATTCGGTGTCTGCAAGCAGCTTTCATAAAAGTCGGCATAATAAAGTGCTAAATTAAGTTGCTGTATATTTTAATAATAAAAAGTTAACATTCAGAAAATTACATCGGGTCCTTTTGTCTGGCCAAATTTAAATATACGACTCGTCGACTCATATTTATAATGCATTTTAGCGTTTACGAGCATTCTCCTCGGTGAAAATAGACGATGGCGTCTTTTGTGTTTTAGGCTTTAATGAGCATTTATGCTGATCTTTGGGGTGCAATTTTTTGAGATTTTAAAGAGCCGCATTTTCATATGTAAATTTGAACGGTGGCGCGTTAAAGGATGCTGCGTGGGTTTGTGGCCTACAAGGCAGCATAATTTAGATCTATGATATTAGATTTACGCGTAAGAAATGTGATTTAATCGATTACATGCGAGACATGTTAGGCGAACGTCGAAATAGCTGTTTGTACGCTCGAGGGCAGGGCTTGAACCACGATTTCTGTTGTCTGAAAATGTCACAGAATCGACAAATTTGGCAGATTGAAAGTATTAAATTCAGATTCTATCCTGATAATCTGATTCTGGAATGAGTAAATACTGAAACGATTAACAAATTCGCGCAGGACCGCTTATGAATGATTGGATTTGCAACAATAATTGGTATATTAGGACTTACCATATGAAATTGCCGATTTTTTGGGCGAGTATTTAAGAGCAATATTTTTGACAAAACAGAATACATAATCAATTAAAATAAACTACATCAGCTTCCGTGGCTTTCGACCGTCAAATAATTATACTGCTTATTCCATACTTATAAAAATCGTCATTTTTAGAACATTAAGTAGGCTTCGAAACGGAACCGATTCAAAAATATCGTTTTGAGACATTCAACATTCTTATACAGTATTTATTTGGTTGTATTCATCTGCTAATATTATAATATGTACTCTTCAAAACGCTCTGAAAACCGAGAACCGTTATTTTATCCGGAAAACCGTAATCGAACCGATATAAATATTTGAAACTGAACCAGAACGAAAATCAAAATTTAAAAAAAATAGCGGTTCGAAGTCCTGGTTTAAAGTCTTCGAATTCTTAAATCACTTCGGTTTGGTGTCTGTTTTTTTATATATTCTATAATATTCCATATGACATTGGTTGGTTTTTATACATTTCGTTAATATTGTGAATTTCACAACAATAAAAATCAGCCGCAATTACTTTGTCTGGTTTTAGAAAAGGATAATGGGATATTCCTTTATATGTCTATCATAAGTTAAATTCATTTATTCATACGTTTGGGTGCTTGTCTTGGAGCTTCATTTGCATTCAACCATTGTCCAGGAATTTTTTCTGTCAACAACTTTTACAAACACCTCTAAATGTTTCTATTTCTGATCTTGTGTTAATTCGTGTCTCATGCATCCGTTTTTATTAATTTTTACACGAAAACCGATAATCCGAACCGACATAAACGTTAGGAACGTAACCGAAACCAAAACAAAAATATATAACGGTTCAAAGCCCAGGTTTTCAACTTACCTATTGCAGCAAGATGAAGAAAAACGGTCATAACTAGGGAATCCAATCCCGAGCCAAAATTTCGATCCTGGGATTTCGGGATTTCATTAGACAATCCCGGAACCAGTCCCGGGATCCCGGGATTGGGATTTTCAATATTTTAAGAAATTACATTGATAAATTTGATAAAAAATTACTAAGAAGTCCATTTGTTCAATATAAAAAATCATTTGAAGGCCAAAGAATTTTATTTATTTAAGAAAAGATAAAAATACAATTCAAAAATAGATACATAAAACACTAAAAAATTCAAATATTATTTTGAAAATATGCCCGAAGTAACATTAACATTAAATATTAGTGTTTCGTCATTTAGTCTGGATCTGATTTTGGAAGTCAGGCAACTTGCTGCTGAAAATGCACGCTCAGCCTCCACACACGTTGGAAGGATCGTCATCAGATATTTATTATTTATTTCCGTAACTGCAGATGAATACTTATATTCTATAATACTTTGATGTGATTCTTAATTATATTACGGAGGTATACACAAATTCTGAATCCCGTATCTATTAAATTTCATATCGATATTCCCATTATTAGAGTCGAAGTGTAGTAAATACATCACCGGTGGGGAAAGATTAATATAACAATTTGAAGAACATATATGTACTGTATATATATGTATACATAGATTAGACAGTTACTGCCTCTGGGTGTCGCCTAAGCTCGCCAATTAGTAATTACGCCACTGTTTCCAAGCGTCCAGATTTCGTCGGGAATGTCTCGATTTAGTAGCCTTCATCGTGTTGGTGAGGTGTACGATTTCTGTTAGACAAGAATTTCAATCCCGAAATTTTCGGGATTACGTTTTCTAGTCCCGGGATTCTTAAGTACCTAAAAATGTCCGGGATCCCGGGATTGGATTCCCTAGTCATAACATTAACTTAAGTTTTGCTTCCATTATAAATTTCAAATGTTCTTCCACATTAAACCTTTGAATTTGTTTTAGTGAAAATGATCACTTGTACCTGTATATATGTATAAAATAAAGTGTCCTAATATAGAAAACTATTTTTATTTTGATAATATACCGTTTTTTTTCCATTTTATTATCAAAAATATAATTTTGGAGAAATTCACTAAAAATCGCTTGGAGTGCAAAGGTTAAAAAAAATTGGACGCAAATGTTTTGTGGATACGATTCTATTAAAAAGTATAAAAAACGACAATAATTACTCCGTGTTTAACATGTATGGTAGGATGATCGCGTATTTGCGAGCGAATTCCAGTGATTCAGAAAGAGCACTCTTGTACGTTGAACTCGAAGAGAGACAGAGACAGATAAAAGCGTCATGCGTACATCACACGATTGTATATAATGTAATGAATCGATTTCAAGTGTATTGTTTATGTTCATGCTATCGACAGTGTTTATTTATTTAACTCCTTCGTCGCTGCGTCCACCAGATATGTATGTGCGTCTCCGAAGTTCGAGTCTCCGAAAAGCGAATCCAATGTCTCATTGTTACGTATTTTAATAAAGATTTGCAAATGTTAACTTTACAACTGTCCAAATATCGTTCGAGATTTGCATTCCTGTCCTTATCTATTCGCACTTACTTACATTTACTTTGTTTTTGTTAATTTGAATAATGACAGAGTCAAGCTTATCGATCTAAGATAAAACACTATTCCTTCTGTTTACGCTCCGACTATCGAATTTGTGCGCCATGAGAAACAACACCTATTCACATTGGGCTACGAGAGTGTTAAATATAAACAAGCGCGCTGCTGCGGTCCTGACAGATAAGTGGATTTGTACGGATGATAAATGGCGGACAAGCAAATATAGTATCTAAGGCTATGAAGATTTTAAATTTTAAATTAAAACAGGCACAGTATCTAAATCAATTCCAAGCACTTGAACTTATACAATATAGCACAGAGTCATTCACAATTTTGATCGAACTTTGACTGATCGAAATTCGGCAATTTGATATGTTACAGTCTAACACCATCATCAACATTTGTGATAATTTCGCTATTAACTCATAAATCTCTTCCTACTTAAAATTACTATGTATTCTATTAATCCTATCTTGAGCACATATGTAAAAGCTGTGGGAATTGATCTTCATTCAGAATGGAATAATACTATCATGAAATGGGCCTGCATCGGTTGATTGCTCGGGGGTTAATATATTGAATATCCCCAGGGTGAATAAATCCGTTTTTGAAGTGCTATAATGTGTGCTGTATTCTACGTGAAATCTGACACCATTGGTCAGATGGGTTTTCTTATGACGGCATCAGGTTTCTGGTAACGCAATCGTCCGTAAGCATGGGACCTATTTTATTTTGCAATGGCCATCAATCTTGCGGGCCAACATAAGAGTACTTAAATTACCATAATAAATTGCAGGACATAAATTTGCATACGGCGGTCATGAGACTGCTTAAAATATTCGTACGCTCGGAAGTGAGAACATTTAAAATCCTTCCTTCGTGCGTTGGAATATTTGAGATTCGTGTCCTTTTTAAATCACTGCGCCTCCTTAAACGGCCGTTGAAAAAATGAGAGACGATCAAAGCCACAAAGCGGCTTTTGTCCAAGAAACCACTCGAGCTATCCGGACGAGCTATGATTTTGAAAGATAAACAAGCATAAGTCACGACTTGGCTCTAAAAAAAAGCCAAGCACTAAAAAAGAAGCGAAGAACTATATAATTTCATGGCGAGTCGAAAATCGATTCGATAAAAATGTAACATCATTCGATATTTACACATAATTGACGTTATCATGTCCAACATCTGATAATACCATCTAAATATGACAGTATAAATATTATCATCGATGATTAGCTTCGATTGCATATTTTTAAGAGTACAATGTATTTTAAATATAGCATTCGAATTATTTGGAGATTCGTCTGGAAAAATTTCCGGCCTTGTCAAAAAACGGTCTGAAAAGGGTTAATGCATTGAAATGCATTAAAAATATGTCATCCCAAAGGATATGTTCTCATTTCCTTTCGTTGTGCGTTGAAACATTTATAAGTATATGCTCATAACAGTAAATAATAAATAAAATAAGTCCTTGCTCACTGACATGCTGAGTACGCAATCGTGCAATGCAAAGAGAGTATGCACGCACATGTTGCGAGCAGCGCTCTATAGCGCTTTATTTGCAATGCCGTGCTTACATTTCTAATAGAATATTATTTATTCAAATTATCTGTTTCATTTTACTGTCAAGTTTCAATTAAATGTACAACGATCAAAGGTTTAAACCGGCCAAGACAATTAAACAAATCCAGTGAAACAGTATGAATACACCACAAAACTAATTATAAAATACATCTAGATAGAGTTCCGATAGAAATTCAATGCATACAAATGAAGATTGGATATTGTTGTTTTGACATGAGGATGTCATAAATTTATTAAAAGTATTAAAAGGTTTCGCTTACATCAAAGAAGAAGTTATATTGGATTCAGACTCGGTTATGGAAACGAACGAAGATGAATTTTATGGAAGTAAACGTCGATTATCAAATACAACCCCGTCCAAATTCTTCAGATATATGCTTACTGAACACATGCCTTTTTGGTTGGAAGCTAAATATTGGACAAATTTGGAGTGTATCAATTGTCTGTATCAACAAAAGTAAGATTTTTTGTTATCAAAACCAGGGCTTCGAACCGTTATATTTTTTATTTCGGTTTTTGTTCAGATTCAATCAAAATTTGGGTTGGTTCCGTTACGGTTTTCGTTCCGGTAAAAATAACGGTTTTTCCGGTTTTCATATGATACAAAAAGGATTTCTCACGACACAGGTAAAAATGCAGCTCAACGTAAGAAATATCATAAATTGTTTTATGAATGGACTATTAATAAAAACTCATCGCAAAACCATAATAGGTCTAGCCAGACCGTCTTATAAACAAAAATTGGCTTACAGAGATGCTTATTGGCTGCAAGTTTGGGAGTCCCAGTCTGGGTACATAGCATACATCTTCGGGATTAGTAAACGTAACGATGGAGGATACTAAATCGAGACATTCCCGCCGAAATCTGGACGCTTGGAAACAGTGGCGTAACTACTAATTGGCGAGCTTAGGCGACACCCAGGGGCAGTAACTGTCTAATCTATATATACACATACGTAAAGTACATATATGTTTTTCAAATTGTTATATTAAACTTTCTCTACCGGTGATGTATTTACTACACCTCGACTCTAATAATGGAAATATCGATATGAAATATAATAGCTACGGGGTTCAGAATTTATGTATTCCTCCGTAATATAATTACGAATCACATAAAAGTATTATAGTATATAAGTATTCATCTGCAGCGACGGAAATAAATAATTTGTCGGGAAATCGGGAATATTAAACAGGTAGACTTGCACTTGTTAACAAATTAAATACATACGTACAAATTTTGTATGGGTGCCTAACTTTCTATAGCGTGGACCCTATCTCGACGCTATAGAAGAGTTGACTGTATTCATTTGTAAACATATATTGATGAGCGGATTTTTGCAGCGCTCAAGCGGTAGCCCTGCCCTTAAGATAGCATGAAAATAAACCGTTTTATTTATTAAGTATGCAACAAACGATTGATAATATTATGATTTCGTACGTTTTCAGAGAGGGCGCCCGGGGCGCAAATAATACCTGCTATCTGCGATTGACCTTAAATTTTTTATATGAAAATAAAATTTGAAGCAAACGATGCATGAGCCGTAAAAAAATTGACGTCCACGAGCAAGTGGCGAAACTGGTTTCTGGACACGTCTTATTCAATATTTGAAGCATTACTTTCTTAATGGAACTACCCACATAAATTAAAAATTATACGAGCACAGGTGTAGTGGATATAAAATACGAGTCTTTCGTGACTAACCTACCTGAAGGTATTCAAATTCGTTGCGGACGTGTATAGAAGCACGGGTTGAATAGCATTTCTTGGAAAGCAAAAAAAAAGGTGAAATGCTTTTAGGAGGTGCCAGAGGGGTCCCGATGGAGGGAGCCGAAATAGGACTCCACCATAGCTATCAAAAAGGACGATTTAGACCAGTGGGATGTCCACATGCCCCGGGCGACAATTGTAGGCACTGGGTTCACAATTTTAAGCGCCTTGCTTAAAAATGGTCACATCTTTTTTCCCAGACAATAGAATTTGGTATGCTAATGATAAACAAATCAATTCATTTCACATGAACATGCGTCCATTCATAAACATAAACACAATAACATAAGTGGCCATAATGCATCATAATCGTCAGATGATATTATCTCAGAGCATGTGGGTCATGGCCAAGATCTGTCACAGTCTCCACTTCCATGACGAGCCACCTACGCAGTTTGAGAAGCACCGGCAAGAACAATCTTCGACTGTAGTCACAGGGAACGGACCATTGAAATGCTTTCTGTGTTTTTTTTTCTTCTTCTGTATCTTTACTGTGCTGTAATGAAGGGCCCAAACTCGATAAAAGGGCATCCAGGTATGAGAACTGAGTTCTAGTTCCAGGAAATGGACAACGTTGCCTATGCCTGGGGATGATTTGATTTTTTTACGCCGCGTACAAATTTGAATACCTTTAAAATTCCCATGGTGATTTATTGAATCCCAATTGCATCCGAATTGCAACAAAAATTGAACAAACAACAGCGGCGTAAATATCGACATTAGCCCGAAAACGGACAAAATAATCATTAGCCGATGGTTTCTTTATTGTTCTGAGAATTTAAAATGCTTAGTTTTAATGGCGTTTTAATGTTGAGTAGTGTCCCATAAAAGGGCTTACGTTAATGGCTTCAATTTAAAATTGAATGCTTTTTATCGCAAATCAATTAGCATACGGATCGCTATCCAAATACTTAATATCGCCTTTTTCGTGCGATCGTGTAATGTTAAATAGTCTCATTTCATCGGCAAGTGGTTAATCGGCACAATCGATCGCTCATGTCATATTTGACATTTGTTTCTGTGGGAACGCCGCATAACAAATATCAAAGTTAAATACTAGACGAAATAATGTATTTCTTCATCGCATCTGTTTGATGTAAATATTAATATAATAATCAGCTGAATGTTTATATTTCTAATAAACATATATTTAAAACACATTTTAGGCGAGACAGTTTATAATTGCTTTTTCGCGATTTGAACTGTAATGCGAGATAAGTATTACTGTGTGTCATATTTATTCAACCTTTCCCTACCGGTGATGTATTTACTACAACTCGACTCTAATAATGTTGTGGTTTTTAATCACTTTTTCTTGCGGTGTACCAAATACATATCATCGGAGCGCTCGGGGGTTTTTAGCATAGTAAGGGAAAGGTTAATATCAATCAAAGATCATCCAAAACTTGAAGTGTTTTCAGTATCATCATTCAAAAATAAAACATTGAACTAATGTAATTGCTCCTACATGTATGTAAATATTTATGTTTTTTTTGTTACGTCAGTGATGCAGTTATTAAACATTTAGCTTAAAAATATTTGTCAGTTTTGAATTTACACGTATTTTGGCGCGCTGCGCAATTCGCCCGCATAAAAAGTGTCAAGAAGACGAACGAACAAAACACTAATATTGATAATATTTAAGGATCAAATAATTCTTTCATAAAGCAGATTGAAGGGTTACACTCTCTTTTTCATTCAGTATTCATACCTGGAAAAAATTTTAACACATGCTGTCCTGCGGGATAATTTACGGGTTTTGAGCATTGTCATATATTTTTTGTTGATATTGTATACACGCCTCAATTTACTAATAATACGAATAAGAACAGATTTTTTTACAGGGCATTCTGACCAATACATTCCAAAATAAATTCAATTACATAGCAGATATTATTTAATATTTCCCTTACTATGCTAAAAGTCCCCGCGCGCTCCGATGATATGTATTTGATACATCACATGAAAAAGTGATTAAAAACCACATTATTAGAGTCGTATGTAGTAAATACATCACCGGTAGGGAAAGGTTAATGGGCAGCTATCTATAGCGTTTTGCTTCTTTAGCGTGTTCCCTATCTCGGTGCTATAGAAGGATTCGAGATAAATTTATCGATTTCAAGCTTCAACAAATGTATTATTTTGTTACTAAAACTGAAAATTTAAGGATTTCCATACATTTATCTCTTTGACATTGCGTTTGTCAAAGAGGGAAATTCCATTATTAAATCTGTATAAAAATAGTAAGGATTTTTTTCCATGAAGTTGACTGGTGCGGTAAACTTAGTGTTAAGAATGGAGATCATCGTTAAATGAGGTAGTGAGTCTTAATTCTTTCTCAATTAGTCAATATTAGGGGGCTGTTAATTTAATTTTCACCTTGGCGCATCTCTACTGGCGGGAAGAAAGGCCTTTGAGTTTTCTTTTTGATGCTGGATAAATTCAGTTTGAAATTGATTAAGGGCACAAAAGCCTATATTCGCGGGATTAGCCCCGTCACCCCCTTTTCAAAATTTGCATTGTTTACTCAAAGGTCGCAAACGAAACCGATCCGCGGGGTTAAGCATCCCAAAGGGAGAAATTTAGCACACCCATCGGCTTTATGGGGATAATGAAAATTATGTGGTGAAAAGCCGATAAAGTATTCGCAGGTACGACTCCGAACGCAAAATTTGGATAACGACCCGGGGAAGCGATTTGGCAGAATTTATGGTGGCTTATATGGAGCAACATGAATTAATACAGTCTGCAAGATTCGCTCCGCCAACCCCTTTGTGCGGAGACTCTGGCGGGATGTTGAATCCTGGATTTGATTGCATCGGAGTGGAGCACGTTTCGAATCGTTCAAAAAGACATAATGAAACCGCAACACGAAGGAGGAAAATTGTGATGATGATCTGAGAGACTCTAACGCCGCGATTTCTAATTCATTGCCTTCTAGGATACCGCAGAAACGTTATTAGAATATTATGAAGCTGCGAGATGCCAGCGTTGGGAGGGCATTCATTTTGGATTATGCAGCAAGTCTTGGAGATGATTTTTCATCATCTGAGTTGTGGGATCAACGAGAGGTCATCAAGGCATCATTAGAGTGCAATATAAATTAGGCGGTCTATTGAAGAGTACATATTGCTGTCATGCAAGCATTGTTCTTATGCAGCTCATATTTCATGGACCTCAGAAAATAGACTTTGGTTTTAACAGGAACTAACAGAAATTATGTATGGACGCAGGAACAATGTTCTAACCATCTGATCATCGTTCGATGATTATCAGAAATCAGAAATTGTTCAAGTTTATGATGTTAGTCGATTCAACTAACACTTTTGCTAATGATTGCATATATGAAGTATGTTCCTCATACAGCCTTTTTGGACTTAAATTAATTAAAAGAGATAAAGACTTGATGTATAGCAGGGCATTGTATATAATAAATGGATTACTTTTGGGTTGCGCGTCTCTGGGAGAGCTTTTGGTGGTATCGCTTCGGATCATTTTTTATACGACATGACCATTCGTTACAATCAACGAAACATGTGATGTTTTGCAGTTACAAGCAGGAAAAAATGACAGCATTAAATAACTCGGTGTTACATTATGGTCGCAGGGAAGTGTAAAGAATAACAGGTAGATACGAATTGCTCGGTTACGACCTCGTCCGCAATATGCTTCAAGGACTCCTTCTGGTCGACCAGGTACCACCATCGACGATGAAACAATGCATGATATATCGATAGGAAGAAAAAAAGTGCGCCAGTAACCAGTTTTATGGCCAGTATGTGGCTCGAAGGTGAAATATCTATCTGTGTAGAATTCGAGCTAGAGCAGCCGAATAGTTCGGCGTTCCTTGAGATAGTTCACGATCACGTTTTCTTAGTAGACATCGTCGAATTAATCAGCAGAAGAAGGAAGCGGTGATTAATTAATTATCTTCCATTATATTAAGCAATGCATGATCTAAAAACGTGAAGTTCCGCCGAGAGCTTGTCCAAGTTCGTGAACCTCACGAGGCTAGCAGCGCTCGCAATTAATCAATTAGAAGATGCGGAGCACAGAATGAATTCGGACATGATTATCATCTTACTTAATATGCGAGTCATAGACTTATTATGTAACGAACTAAAAAAAATGCATCGGGTTGAGTTTCAACAAGATTCAATCATCAAAATCTTAATATAGAAGCAAAACAATGCAAAACAGCGAACCGAGGACATCTATTTAAGGATCGTAATAAATTATACGATATTTTGGTACAATGCTTTTAAAATTCGGCTTCTAAAATTAGATCATTTCATGCCTGCCACGAAAGTATGGTAATGTGCAGACGATCCGAAACTAATCGACGCGACGCGTACATAATTCCAAACGACTGTATACATTTTTCTTATGATCCCAAGCGTGTTCAATCGCCGACGAAAAAATACAAAAACGCAATTCGCGCGCGAAACTTCATCATCCCTCAACTTTTTAACGCGCTGTCAAACAGTACATTTTCTAGTCGCTATACAATCTCCGTCTGTCTACACATCGAATGCCACCCATCGTGAGCGTTGAACTCCTCCGTGTACTTCAGCACAGTTCGAAATAGGTGGAGATATAAACGCGAGTGCTGCACTCGAGACACTACATAAATCGATGAGTATCTCGCTAAACACACAGCTCGGAGCGACCAGGTAACGTATAAATATTTATTTAAAAAACGGAGAGCAAGTCTGAACCGCAGACTGTACGAGTGGGGTAACTTAGACGGTTGCATCAAGGGGCTAAGAAGTAAATTGATACATATTGCTCACGCGATCCGGGGGCCATTTTCAAGGCTTCTCGGCCAAATGGGATATATATTACACTTATATCGCACTCCAATCGCGACTCGGCCGTTATTTTCGACGCTGAATCCAAAGTCAGCAGCGTCTTTTGTGAGCGCGCCTGAAAGAACCCAAGAACAATTCCGGGAGGCTTTGTCCGATCTGCCTGCAGCTCGAAAGTGCTACACTCATTGTCGACTTTATGAATAAGGACGCGTTTCAAAGGACGTGGGAACAGTAGGGATATCGTGGGGCGAAATTCTGGCGCTCTTGCGACACGTCGGAGGATTGTTCTTTGTTTCCTGCCACCGGTCGAACCAGGTGTCGTCTCATTGTATAACATGAACCGACACAATCATATCCGGATACACGACAAAAAGAGAAGATAATGCATGCGATTTTTTTAACGTCATGGTATTATGCAAACTGGCCCAACGAACGTACGACCAGCTCGCTTCGAAATGGTCAATGGAAGTTCTGGATTTATCACGACATGATGATTTGATCTCGGATGAATTTAGAAGGAAGTAACATGAGCATATTCACTTTTTTTCTTTGGATTAGTCAAAACAGATTTTGACTAATCCAATTGATCTAGCTATTGTTGGTTGAATGCTGCCGGCTCAAACAATATAACTATAGAATGTAATCGAATTAAATAAATCTATTTATGTTGGAAGGCCGCATTCAAGAAATTTCAATGTCAGAATCAACGTCATCATTGCCGTTGATTACAACTGAAGATAGTAAATGACATTTTTGAATGATGCTGTTTGATCTATTTTTACCATTTGAAATTATGACAAACCTTAGAATTTCATTAAGTCAAACAAAATACATATTGAAATGGCATGTTCTGACACCAGTGAAATGTTTGAAATGACAGGACAATTATTTCGATTTATGATCGATGTCCGATGTTAAAAAAAATGGGTTTAGATGAAAAATGAATGGAAATAAATCAGCAACGATGGAATCCATCGAGCTGATGATGAATTGAGATGTTGAAAGGGTTGCAATTAAAAAAATCAAAGGGTACTCACGGACTGTAACTTTTTTCGGATCATACTGCTCCACCTTCTCCCCGACTCTGCTGATCTTCAACTGGATGGTCTTGGATCTCTCGCCGACTTCGTCGAGCTTCTTCGTGAGGTCGTCGAAGATGTCGTTGGCCAAGATGACGAGGGAAGCCAGCTGCCTCAGGGCATTGCTGAGGGTGCAGTTTGTGACGGCGAGGAGTTCCTCGTCTTTCACTTTGGGGTTTCCATCGACGTCGTGCAGACTAGTCCTTGAAAGGTATTTGGGTTGCACCACGCGCAACACGAAAGGCATATCTGCTGTTTCGTCAATGCACAAGAAGATTTTTAAGTGTTCTGTTGAAGAACTCTAAAAAAACCACACACACTGCACAAGAATTCGACGATATATTTGCTCGACGAAATATAAGCGAAACTTCAAGAGACGCAACCCTTCGAACCGCACTTGGAATTGGACATCTTCGTTCGAGTTATTCATCACATTTTCGTATAGATAAATTAAACCGGAAGAGTAAGAAGGTGTGTATTTAACATGTTTGCGACTGAAGACACACTGAAATAACTAAGTTCGAAGGCAATTGAATGCCATCAGTGACATTGTGATTGATTGCTTTGATTTATTGTCGAATAAACCATCATGGAAGTTGATCGGAGAAAAGTTTGAAAAGCGCGCGGCGACGATAAGACGCGTCCGTCCGCAGCGACGGCGCAGCGAGATTGAATGTTTTGTAGGTAAACTGTTGCCGGTGTCGCTATGGAAACTGAACATGTGCGCCGTAAAACGCACAAGCGACACTAACGCCATCTACATTGCGTAAATGTATCAGCAGTATTTATTTAATTTAATCCAAGACTCAAACCAAAATGCATAAATAAAGATATTGATACAATTAATTTGACAATGCTAATAATAGATTGTTCAGTCATGAATGTCGTTTTTTAAATGAAAAAGTTAAATTTAAACAAAATATTAATGAATTAATTTCATCGATATAATGTATTCTCCTTTAGTAGTTATAACCTTTTCCATCTATTTAATGTGATTTTTCTTTTTTTTTCTATGTATACATACATATATATATATGTTTTTCGAATTTTTATTTTATCCTTTCCCTACCGGTGATGTATTTACTACACATCGACTTTAATAAAGGGGATATCGATATGAAATATAATAGATACGGGGTTCAGAATTTTTGTATTCCTCCGTAATATAATTACGAATCACATCGAAGTATTATAGGATATAAGTATTCATCTGCAGCGACGGAAATAAATAATTTGTCGGGAAATCGGGAATTCTGCGAGTCTTAGGCCTGATCCACACTATGGTGCCGGTAACGGTTCGATCTCGCTCTCGGTCTCGGTCCGGTCAAATATTCTCATACAAAAAACGGGATTGGAACGATCCTATAGTGTGAATACTCTGATTGTTTCTTGTGTAAGAATATTTGATCGGACCGAGACCGGAGCGAGATCGAACCGTTACTGGCACCATAGTGTGGATCAGGCCTTAGTCCGTGTCTCAGCAGAAAGGAATTTTATCAGTCACATGTTATGTTTGCAAGTCAAAGATGTTGTAAATCCATAGATCAATATTCATCTTATTTAAATTAAATTGGATATGGAAAAACGATTTGACGACACTTTGAACTTGAGGTTTTACGGCTGGTTGAAAAATTCTTTTAATTACAAATATCGATGAGGTTTAACCAATTTTACAAAGCTGTTAGAATTTAGATACGATGAAGAAAGTAAACATAATTTGGATAGCGATTGATGTTATACACTCAGCTAAAATATTCTTTATCAAATTTATTTATTAATTAAATTTACAAGCGTAATGATATGGATTTCCTATTTATTTTTAAGGATTTACGTTGATTTGAGGAGCAGCAAGTTATCGGTGGTTGCGGAGCAGTGGGAGACAAATGAAACACAGATGTAATGAGGAATCGAGTGATGTATTTAAAATAATATAGATATATAATACAGTAGAAGAATCATTATACGGAAGGAACTAGAACAAAGAATGTGTATTTGTTTGGTTGACGATAGAATATATGAAATTAAGATTAGAAAACTTAAATACATGACATTATAAATATTGTTACCAGTTGTGATTATAATCACTACAAGTAATTGATAGATGCATAAATAGAAGCATTTAAAGAGAGGAAGTTATATGGAACATTCAAATCTTTCTTATCACGCTTTGTTACAGCACTTAGACTCCGAGTCACTGTCGTAACTCTGTATTCTGTAAAATTATGCCTGCGTTATATCCGAATATGTAGAAATTGATATTCAATTTATTATCTACCTCATGTTCAATAGCATCAGGCTTTAGTGCTCTTGATCATATTATTATCAGGTAAATTAAAACAAGGTAAATTGTCTTCACAATGGACAGAATGCGACTGAGATTGCAAAAAAATCAAATCCAAACAAAGCAACAGTTAGGACGATTAAAAGAAGTGAAGAAGAAATTCAAAGTAGATCCAACGGCATAAAAGCTGCAAAAGAATATCCTTCAAAATTAACTAATATAATTGAAAAAGGGTCTTATTCGCCCAAACAAACTTTTAATATCAATGAAACGGGTCTTCTTTGGAAGAAAATTCCAAATAAAACAATAAAAAATTCTTCCTAAAATCAATAGTGATACCAAATGTTCATGATACATTTTCAACGATTACTGCAAAAACTACAAATGGTAAGAAATATAGAAATGCATTTCCTAAATAATGATCCGGATATGGATCGAGCTTTTAAACAAGAAGTTAAACGATGCCTTGTTAAGGTATGAATTTCATTATAAGGAAAAATAATTTTTCATTGGGATTAGTTATCATAAATTTTCAGTATCATAAATCAACATCATTTTATGAACATATACGCAAACATTTGATATAACTAAATTTGTTTTTTTTTTAGGTAATTTTATCAAGAAATGTGAATAGCAATCTGATATTGCTAATTCTATGCTACGTTCAGCAGAGATTTACAGTTATGACAGGAAGCTCTACAGCTTCCACATTCAGGATGAGTATATCTTCTTTATGCAGGGCAACGTAAAGGTTACCCTTTGAGTATTTTAGTAATTTGTGGATAATTGTTTGAATAACATGTTATAATATATTGATCAATCTTGACAGAGATTTTGCCTTGCAATACTCTCATCCAGCATGATCAATATAGTTCTTTCAGTGCAAGAACTCCAGCGAATAGGATGAATTTGTCAAAAAGATTTTAAGGTGTATATCAGCATTCTATAGATTGAACTACGACATGTTGATCCATGGTCATGTTATCTCTCAAATATTAAAGTAATTTTAAATTTCAGATGTAATGCTGTCGAAAAATGAGTCCAGCGGAGATTTACAGTTTTCAAAAGGAAGCTCTACAGTCTCCACATTCAGGATGAGTACATCTTCTTTATGCAGGGCGACGTAAAGGTTATCCTTTGAGTATTTTAGTAGTTTGTGGCTATTTGTTTGAATAACATGCTAAAATATATTGATCAATCTCGACAGAGATATTGCCTTGCATACTCTCATCCAGCATGATCAATATAGTTCTTTCAGCACAAGAATTCCAGCACATACGATGAATTTATCACAAAGATCGAAGGATCGTCCATCGAAAAGCGGGTTGAGGAAAGAAGAAGGTAGTAATTAATCTAACCACACTCTAGTTTTGCCTTTGATGATATATTTTCATCGTATGATTCTGCTTCTACCTCCCTCTGATTTTGACGTTGAAGTTGTTATGGCTTAAAAATCTTTATTGAAAATCAAATTCTATTATAAAAACAGTTAATCAATAGCAAGTAGATACTATTACAAGGTTTTAGTGGGATATGCTGCACGGCCCTGAAAGAAAAGTGAGTTCACATATGAACACACTAGATGTGCTCTCCGTAAGAAACGGGTTAAAAGGAAATGCTGTTTGATTGAAAATGATATTTAATTTACTCAAATAGTATTTAAAATCTTTGTTTATGCTACCCATACTTTATAATGAAGTGATAATATTAATAATAATAGTCTTCGTAGTATGTCGTCACCCTAGCCTGGCAACGCCCTAGCGAGGAAAGGAGGGACTGGACTCTTTCCAGTAGAATCCAAAAGGTCGTCTAGAGTAGTTTTCCACTGTCTTCAGAAGAAAACTACACAGTCTTTACAAACTTTCCACACTCCCCATCGAGACGGTCGTGAAAGCGTTTGTCAATACGTTCATTCAGGATACTCGTTGGGTGAGCATTCGAGATGAAAGCTCAGTGGTAATGTTATCGTCAATATCGAGGGAATAAGGAGGTGAATGTATGATACAGACATGATGAATGTAACCCCTTCCTGTGAATGGATATTGAAGAGGGCCATAGTTCTGTAGTGGACTGTTTGTGGCTGCACTATGATGATATGATGAATAAGGAACGATGATGATAAAAAGCATTGACAATTAAATAATGTAGTTTATTTCAATCGATTTAAAGCATTACATCTGTTAACATATTCTCTTTTTTGAAACATTCATATACATCAATTTCTATATTGAGAATACACACATCATGAACATAAGTATTTGATTCATTATTATATATATAACATGAATGAAAGCTTTTATAATATTCATATATGGATAAGAAAAATGTCAATGGATATATAATTAACGTATCAAACAACAATTATATGAAATAACAATCCTTAAAATGCTTTTTTTGTAGGTAATGTTTGTATTAAGGTGGGTACTGACCGGAGCATCGTAACTGTGGCGTTACTGATTGACCGGTATCAGTGCTCGTTGAGAACACAAATGCTCGCCTGTGCTTCACGTTCGACAAATTTGGTCAAGTTATGTAATCTTCCGACATAAATCGAGCCTCCGAGCTATACTGACTGTAAAATTGAGCCGTAACAGCACTCAAAGTGATGCCAATCAATACCCAGCTATAGAATTACATGTTTGATTAATTTGAAATGTAGAGGTTTCCATAATCTTTATGAATCATCTTCGTAATAGACAATTTGTTATGATACATATTGTATTTTGTAAATGACGGTGTCCATCTTTTGAAGCATTTGATTCATATTATAAATGATTTCATTTGTAGATTTCATTTAAAGCTTCACAAATTGAAATTTGAAAATTATTTAGTAGACATTGCACAATGATTTTTCATCTACATATTTATGCCGAATGTATATTCTTTCGTATATGTCCTAAAAAAGCATTGGTGTTATGATACGAGTCTTTCGTGGATGTTATTTCATACTTAACATATTTACATCTTATCGTAATCAGAAATATTTCGGATATAATTTTTCAAATACGAAATCATTTATTCTGTAATTATATATATATTTATATTTTAACGTGCTCAGCACTGAAATCATGTTAAAATATGATTTATTCAAATAGAATGAATGATATATGTAAATTAATACATCGATACAATATTCCTATTAGACAAACAAACTTCTGCGTGATTAGTATTTGGTATTAAGCGCTTTTGAATAAATGCAGTTTGTTATGTACTTGTATCTTTTTATAAACGGTATGATTTTATATAATTTAAGCTGAATGAGTTGGTTATTTAACGGACTATTTTCAGTTTTCTTATAATTCTAGCAAGCGGCTGCATTTATTCATTTTTTTAACGGTGATTACACAAAACACTGACAACGATCTACGAACACATAGATATTTAATGCTCACAGTTTTGCAAACTTTAATACTAATCAGCGATGATATTTAACAACAAAGCTTTAGATATATTTAGCAGGTTACATTTATTTTTCGCTGATCTTCAATACAAATTTGATTCCTTTGATTAAAATAATTGATCTAATTTTGTGACGCAGACTCGATTAGACTTAATAGACTCACCGACGCACAATATTTGATTAATACGACTGATACGATCAAATCGACGTAAATATCCTTTGATTATTAAACCATTTTATTTTGATCGTTGTGTTAAATCAGCCGGAATAAAAGTAACCCGTATACAAAATAAAGCTTAAAAATAATCAAAGCGTATCATCGAAATTAAACGAGAAAAACATAGAACGCATCAACAAAAATATAATTTATTTAAGTATTAAACATTCATTAAACAATTAACTAATGAAGATGTCATTTGATGACGTTGATCAATAAATTTAACAATAGACACCATGTAAATAATACACTCATTACAATCTAGACTAAATGAAGTGTTTCCATTATATAGGATCATTTTAATATAGATTTGGCACGCCGTCACTAAGCTACGTAGGCATCGAAGCAGATTTGAATCTAACAATTAGCTAACCATGAATTTATATTTTATAACGAACCTGTTCAACATAGAATTTATATATTTAGACGATGAGCGATATTGTTATGGATGTTTCCCACATATTTGTAAATAGTCTAATACGAGTTTTGGTTATGCTAAAAACAATTTTAACGTGTAACTAAGACTCATCGCAATGAGCGGCATGAATTTCTTACGTCTAAATATGTGAAAGGATGCGAATTTGCTCACGCTAATGGAAAAATAACTTCTGATCTTCACGATGAATGCTTTTTTTTATTACCTATGCACAACCAATCAATCAGCTGAACGTTTTAAAATCAATTCCGATGTTTAAATCTGATAATCACAAAACCGTTCATCGAAAAAAATCCAATACATGATTATTTTCTATTGGGAATGACTTATATTTAATTATACGTTTATCTGATATGAGAAGAACCAATACCTGGTGGACATCTATTCAATTTACGATATGTTAACGTGGAATTTATATTGGATTTATAAGATTTTCCAAACTATGAAGCAACATGTATAGCCGATAAAAAACCTAAATTTCTATTAAAACGTGATTTTTTAACGTTTATCCGGATCAATGAGCCAATATTATGCCATCGCACAATGAAAAGGTTATTATAAATTTATTAACATGAGTACATATTCCTTTTTTTAAAGTTAAATACTAATATATAGTAAAGATAATAAATCTAAGAAAAATATGATATAAATTACATTTATGGAAAACTTCCGGGTTGATTATTTTCAAATTAAAGACGCGAAATTTGCTTATGAGCCAAAATAAATCACGATCGTGTAATATCTATGAAAGCTCCATTTATAATCAAGCTCAAATTATGTTTTGGTTGCTTTAAAAAAATAACAATGAAATATGTGCGTATCGTATTTAGTTATTAATTGAAATTATCAATGAAAAATTTACAAATTGCACAAGCTTATAAATTAAAAAAGATTATCAATGTTTTAGTTAAAAATGGTCATAATTTCTGCGTAATATAATTCCCCATGAAATTAAAATTATGCGTTTATACAGTAAGACCCCGCATAATGCTGTTTCAGTATTATGTGATAATATTGGGATCTTTGATCACTAATTACTGATACTTTTTACTCTAAAGTAACTGCAAATTTTAAAAAAACTAGAGCCAAACGCAATAGAAGTTGTTTTACTGCCGTCAAATATAACTTCATTAATCCAATTAATGATTCAAGACGTAATACTAAATTTAGTGGTGGATATTCGGACAAATTATTGATAAAACCGATGAAAAAGACGGTCAATCCGTTAGAGGTCTTTGGAATAACTACAATATCATAGATGCTGTAGGTAATAGCTAATTAAACAGGCTTCGATAAAATAAATGCACAGAATATAGAAGAATTACGAATGCGTCCAATGACAATCTTAGCAGAACAAGCTAAAAATGCTTCGGAAACGGAAATTGTGTAGTCAAGATTTGCACATGGTTTATATTTTACTCGACCATTTTACTTTACATGAACTAACACTGATTGACTCTGTTCGTTTTTATTATACTAAGTTGTCTATTCGCTCTTTTCTTCGTTATCGCTTAAACATTGGGCCTGGTATGGCATCCGATCGCGAGACGCTTATTCGTCACATCAACAGTCTGAAAAGCGGACCGATTGGACATACAATCCATTGTGACCTCTCCGTCCTCTTTTACAGTTTTTGCGGCATTTTCTATGATATGTATAATCACGGAATCAACATTGCGTCTAGACACTTTCTATCATAGTATTTTTTTAAAAACCGTAACCACCATCCATACGTTGGATCGAGTACTTTTGGAACTATCTTTGTGTATCATTGTAAAACATACACTATAATAGTATTTAATATATTGCATTTGTAGTAGTATTAGTTAACTTTAAAATATAAATTGGATTTCCGGAGGGGAGTGGAAGTTAGATATTTGCCACGGGCGCTTCATACCCTTTTTATACCTCTGTCAGCAATGAATAAGTCTATCCCCCTGTGTTAAATAGGGTCTTACTGTATTTATACAATGAAATGTTGTTAGCAACATGTGTGAACATTACACAAATACTTTAATGGAGACCTTCGTTAAAACAAAAATTATATGATTGACAATGTATATGATCACGAAGGAGGTCTATGTTCCGAGTTGAACGCAATACAATGGCAAAACCCCACGTTGAACTAATGTATTTTCCTATATTATTTCATTTCGAAGCATTAATTATGACCATGAACAAATATAATTTTATTTAGATTTCAAAACGCAAAGCAAACGATGCGTCATCGTCACTTTGACGCCCTAAACTAATTACATTTGTGTATAATTCTTTAATAACATTATAAATCTTTACCGTGTCGATATATTTCATTAGTGATCATTTGATGACTGCATTATTATTGTCGCAGCGCTATACCGTATAAGGCATTTTCATAATAAAAGGATGCATTTTGAACGATTGTATTCATAATATTCAATTTTAGATATGTAGAAGGGTTTCAAATCGACAAGTCTGATAAATTGTTGATATTCTCATCGCCCTTAGATTGATTTGTTTATAATTTTAAATTCAAAAATAATAAAACTGATCTTTCTTTAGGTCCCCATAACCAGTTTCATAAAATATGGCAGAATCAAACTTAAATTCTTAAGAAAATATATATAAACACTTTTTACCCTGATAAACGTTAGTCACATATGGATAAGTATATGAGATTTACTTGTTAAACAGGATATGTATATTTTATTATCATATTAAAATGATGGTAATTGGGGCCGCAAAACGTTTAAATAAATTCAAAATATTTATAATATACAATTCATATTTGACGGTTCGCTCTTATATAAATAGCCCCGCGATAGAAGTAAAATTTTCAATAATTATAAACGTCTCGTTAAGCGCAATTTTATAGAATTGTATAAAATCAATGGAAAAATATAGTATCGTTATAAATTAGCCGCAAAAAATAATAGCTTTGATACAAGAATATGTATTTTTCTTAGGCTTATTTTACATTTTTAAATGATGAATTAACATGGGAAGTGTTTCAGATATCACAATTTCAAGCTGAATTTTAGGCGAGAGCTTGAATTATGATCATCGTTTTGTATCGTCCAATAAGCTGAATAGCTTTTTAAAAGCGTATTCAATCAAATAAATCATTGCATTAATAAATTTGTATTAATATACAGCTTAAATACGCCATTAGGCCGTAATTAACGGGTGTAAAATTTAATTTAGATTAAAATAAACGTTATTTTATTGATATGTGAAGAATGCTTTTGGAGTAATTTAATGTAAAATATATCAATAGTGTATAGAAATTATAATTTTAGTGAATCTATCAACAAAAATGTTTTTTATGATTCGCCTAATTAATTAAGCAGCTCTTCATAGAGCATTTTTTGTTGTGTTAATATCTTTGTAATGACTTTAATTAAGGGAATTAATTTTTGTTTATAGGACAGTTGATTGGTTTTTCAACAATGAGCAGAAACAAATAATTTTAAAACCGGAACGCACGAATTAAAGTCGCTGGAGTGTAATTCAGGCCGACCATTTGCAAGTGAGGACTTTTAAGTAAGACGATGTATTATCACAATTATGATAATACGCGTTGAAATTTTTTAATTGTTCTGTAAGATTTCAAAACATGTTATATGAAATTAATATAAATTATCTGTTACAGTGAAAATTCGATAGAAATATAAGCATTTTAACTTTTGAAGAAAGTATTTTGTATATGCTTTTTTGATGATTATGTATGGATCGATTTTGAAATCTTAAATTTAATGAATCATTCCATACATTTACACGCTCATCAAGATCATATTTTTGAATTGACCTCAAAAAGGTAAATTTTTAATAAAAATATTATATTTCCACGACTCGGGGAAGTTTTCTTACATTTAAGTAGAAAATGAAGCAGTCATACATGATTTGTGAATGAAGCAATTTTATACAGAAATAACGTTAGTACCTTTTAAATGTTGTAAAATGTTATATTTTCATATTTCAAATATTCCTTCCCTCATTACACGCTCCTTATAAAATGGCAGTATGAAAATAATTGTGTCGGACGTATTCATGCGGTGGGCATGATATTTAAAAGTATCCTTCAGTTCACAAATGTGTTTGTTTGCTCTTCAGCAGACTAAGAGTTTACTTCGTGGCAGACTTCCATGTAGTCGGGGTCATGAATGATATCTTTGATCATATCCTTCAGCATGGTGTAACGGGGGAACATTGGATACACTTTGGAGTTTACGTAATCAGTCTGAAAGCATATTATATGAAACGTATATTAATAATCTTTGTGCTAAAGTAATATTATTTATAAAATTTCAGATATACCTTTAGTTCACGGATAAGATTCCTTAAGCCTGAATACTTCTTCAACAAACGGTATAAATCATTGGTCATCTGTGTGTTCTCCGCTTCGATCTGCGCTGTTGTCATATCTATAAAGCGGCCATAAAAATTTGAAAACGCATAGAATAATCAATTTAATAGTTAATCATGTATTATTAAGAATGTTTACCGCTGAGTCGTTCTATTCTGTCCCTTCTTTCAGCCGCTTCTTCAGCCAATTTAGCCGATGTTTTTACTCCTTCGCCTGATTTTTGTGTTTTTTCCATGATTGCGCAAGCGCGTAGAACGAACGCTGGCACTGTTTCTTGTTTTTCTTGCTTCGGTATGTCCACGAGTGTCCAATACTGGGTTTCAAGTCGAATGACATCCTGAAACAATTTACATAGATTTAAACAAATATTTATATGCCACGATGAAAATGAATGATAAGATTTTTCTTCATCATTTCTATTGTTTTGTAATAAAAAATAAAAAAATTTAAATGATGAAGTCATTCGAGAAATTCTTAATAACGTTCTTGAATAACTCGTTTGTGTGTATGCATAAAAGAAAAACTGTATTTCCGCATATGTTGTTTACTCTGTACAATTCATCATAATAAATATTTATTATGCACTTATTTGTACAAATGGGGAAATACACCGTGTTATAACTTAATAGATAATTTTTTAGTGAGCAAATATTGTAAATAATTTCAAATATGGAAAGTGTTTTCTTTGCATAATACTTATCAACTCTGATTTGTATTTTCCCCGTATCCTTATTTACATGTTGAAAGTTATACTAAATACATATAATATTTATTTCATGTGAAAAACACAAAAATTAATTCTAGAAAATTTGATCAGATGTTATCTAATATGCATATTTATATCATTCATGCATTCTATTATTTGACTATTTTCAATCAATCCAGGGGGGGGGGGGGAACAAGTGCCACTCCTTGCCCCTACCTGCGGGCGCCCATGGGTCGAACAAAAATACTCTTCTCTGGGTAACTTTTTATTCAGTATGAGAGAAAGAGCTCTGGCTGCGAGAAGGACATCCTCCTGCAACCAAGGCCAACCGACGATTCTTCTCGATTTTCGCCTCTTGCTCATCACTACCCAATCGGCAACGGTGCACGTGCAAGAAGCGATCGTTCGGTAATTCCAAACGCAATGTGTCCACAGTGTCAGAGCCGTAACAAAGGTATGAAGCGCCCGTGGCAAGTATCTAATTTCCCCCCCACCCTCGAAAATCCAATATATTTTTTAATGTTATTTAATACTACTATGTGCAATATATTAAATACTATTATAATGTATGTTTTAAAATCATATACAAAGATAGTCCCAAAAGTACCCGACCTAAGGTATAGACGGCGGTTACTGTTTTAAAAAATACTATCATCTATCTATGATAGAAAGTGTCTAGACGCTACGTTGCTTTCGTGATCGTACAGATCATAGAAAATACCGCTAAAAGCCCTAAAAGAGGACGGAGTGGCCACAAGGTTTGTATGTCCAATCGGTCCGCTTTTCGGATCGCTGATATGACGAATGAGGGCCTCATGATCGAATGCCATACCTGAACATGTCTACGGAACGATTATAAACTCTCATTATGAAACGAAGTTATCTGAAGAAAACTGATCGGGTGGATTGTTTAAATTATACAAACGGTCGAAAATATTGCTTGCGAAATTTTTTGCTTCATCCATGGTTATGAATCGACGAAAAACTCGGTTTTATTCCTGTGAAACATCGCTAAGCACTTTATTGAAACGACGCTGTTTTTGTTCCATTCTGAGCAAACGCGGCACCCATCTTGCGCACAGCTTTCTCATGTACAAATTTTCAGTCAATATGCGATGTACAGCTAGCGCACTTTCAGTCGACGGTCATGCATTACTATTATGTGGATTTTTTCCATAATTTCTGGCATGGTTGCCTCGTTTGGTCGACCAGTGCGTTGTTCGTCTTGGCAGCTCGTACGGTTTCGTTTAAACTCTGCCACCCAATATTTTATTGTTGTAAACGAAGGCGCAAACTCCCCCAGAGTAGAATCTAGCTCGGATTTGATATTGTTTGAGATCTTTCAAATAAAAGTATTGTATCACAAAACAATTATCAATTTTATCCATGTTTGCAAATTCCCTGAGGACGTTCACTATTGATGGCTGCCAAATAAATAACAACGTAGCGTCTTCATATTTTATAAGATAAGTACTTTTTACCATAGTATTTTTTTTAAAAATAACAACGCTATATATACATCAGGTCAGCTACTTCTGGGACTACCCACGTACTATCTATATGTATATCAAATGATGTAATTTGCAATAATCTATTTCAAGAGTGTCACACCAATGTACATGTTTAACTATTTGGGTTGCGATGTATATTTTGTAAGCCTTACGCCGTCTAAATTGGAATGCCTCCATTGTAGCCATGTCTGAGAAAGGATAATGAATACGTATGGGTTGAATCATAAATTTATCCTCATGTTCCTATATCATCCCTTATATAATGGGAATTTTAGTCACCCAAAGACGATGTTATTTTGCTCCCTCGATTCCTCTTTTGCGAGAGCCAAGGCGAGGGTCGTATGCAAATTAGAGGAAATTGGAAAAAAAAAACTCAAATCGACTTAAAATTGAATAACGACTTGGATGCTTCTTCACGCGTATAGCTTGTCGTTGCGTCAAAGCAAAATGGCTTATTCTTCCCTTTTTTGTCCGGCCTTCTTCATCGCTGGATGACACCAAATTCGTTCTCGTTGCCTTTGTTCTCCGAGGTTGCTCCTCGTGGCTTTTATTAATCTGGAACTCGAGTCGTAAACATCAATTAACTTAAGTCGGGGATTATCTTACGCAGTTAAATATTTCTAGCTTTGGCCGGTCCGGGACTTGCACTCTGACCCGGATAAAATTTGAATCTTCTGGAGTAAAAGATACATAATGAAACTGGATTGACCCTGCGGATAAAATCCGTTATCCACTTCTTACAAAAAAATTTGTAAGGCAATAAATTCTATTAAAATCAATTATATTACATGCCACAATACAACACACTGGCTATTTGCGAATTTGAGATTCTATTGATTTTTGACCAAAAAAAAATGTTTATTTGGACTATAAACATCATTATTGGTAACATCTTGCCATAACGGACTTGGTTAGCAATTGAAGGAGATTCATTTGATCCAAAATCTGATTCATCACTGCTGCTGAAGTTTCATGTTACTATTGCAGGAATCCGAGTTTCTTCGTCAGAATCAGAGTCCAATTGCCATTTTTGCTATTTTTTATTGATTGTTGACTATTGCAAATATAAAATTACGATAAAAACATCAAAAGTAAAATGAAGTTATTCTAAAGAGTCAAGAGTCAAATTCAAACTATCAAGTGTCTATCTGTTCTATAACTTCCTTTCCCTTGTTATTTTTAGGAGGGAGATTGAATATTGTGACGGGATCTTATAAAAATCCCTATCTAAATACGAGGAGCATAAAAATGATCATCTGATTCAGCCGTTTAAGTTCAAATCAGCGTTATAATTACGAGAATTTCCGCCAAAAGGGCGGCGTGACGATACATAGACGTTGAACTAAAGTCAGAAATTGTTTACTTGACGCTATGCGCTGTGAAAGAGTTAAAATGTTTTTCTTGTTTTGTTGAAAAATGATGTTGTAAAAATTATTAAAATTCTCAGCTCAGCCTCCACACTCGTTGATGACCGCGTGAGCCCCCATTTTCGTATAACACTATCAATTTGATAAAATTCCTTTCTGCTGAGACACAGAATAAAACTCGCAAAAATCCCGATTTCCCGACAAATTATTTATTTCCGTCGCTGCAGATGAATACTTATATACTATGATACTTTGATGTGATTCGTAATTATATTAGGGAGGAATGTATAAATTCTGAACCCCGTATCTATTATATTTCATATCGATATTCCCATTATTAGAGTCGAGGTGTAGTAAATACATCACCGGTAGGGAATGTTTAATATAACAATTTGAAAAACATATATGTGCTATATATATATATATGTATACATAGATTAGACAGTTACTGTCCCTGGGTGTCGCCTAAGCTCGCCAATTAGTAGTTACGCCACTGTTTCCAAGCGTTCAGATTTCGGCGGAAATGTCTCGATTTAGTAGCCTTCATCGTGTTGGAGAGGTCTACGATTTCTGTTAGATAAAAATTTCAATCTCAATTTTTTCGGGACTACGTTTTACAGTCTAATTATCCCAGGACTCATGAGCACCTAAAACTGTCCGGGATCCCGGGATTGGATTCCCTATTTATGATTGATCCCCAAGTATCTATTTTACACACGTCTATTGTCTATATTATTTCTGTTTTTATTGAGGCACTCATAATTTCGCGGACTCTAAACTAAAACTAAACTCGCGCGGACTTCAGGCGAAACTTTATGCGAAACATCGGAATGAGTTGATTACAATACAAAGCTATATTTTCAGCATTCCAAGTTACTAATTTTTGTATGCTGCAAATAGGTTAAAAAACGTAAGAGTAGGCAAGGCATTCTCTCCGTCTCGGATAATGTGTAGCCGGACGGATGGACGTCAAACAGAAAGATTATTTTCTCTAGATGACTCTTTATTCACAAGAGAGAGAGGGAGATCTGGCTGCGGGAAGGACGTCCTCCCGCAGCCAAGGCTAACCGACAACTCTTCTCGACTCTCCACTTCTTGCGCATCACCAATCAACCGGGAACGGTGCACGCGCAAGACACGATCGGTCGGTAATCCAGGGGCAATGTGTCCGTAACGCCACAGAAGATGGCGCTGTTAAAATAACACATTGCGTCTAAAGAGAGACGGAAGATGTCGCTGTTAGTCTGGCGAATTAAATCTGAGCAAATTAACAACGCTACTGCATATATGTTGTGCATACAGGATACTTCGTTTATTGGCTTTAAGTGGACTGCATTAATCAATTCAAGCTGTGGCTTATTTATTGCTCTCGAAAATTAAAATCGTTCCCGAAGAACAATCTCGTGGGCAAATCTCGGTTGAGTGTAATTTATACGCTTTTTGTTAGAATAAACGACATGCCAAAGATAAGATCCATTTTAATTTGCGGACTTGCAGTAATTAATTTTTTTCAATGGCAATTAAAAACGGAACAAGACTATTTATTTGATGATTGCATAGAAGACTTAATTGAATTGATCTCGCTCAATTAGTGCTGTAGTAGCAAAAAAGCATCTCTATTGGTGATAATGGGCGAGTTTAAAGATCAGAACATTTAATGTAATATATTTTATTATAAAAATAGTTTTAATGATACTTATTATAACAGTTTGTTTTTTATGGATTTATTTACATGCGCGCGCATCCAACTTTCTAACAAAACTCTAATGAAACAACATCTCATTTAATGTGTTTTTCATTATAAAAGTTGGCGAGATGTTTAGCGGATGCGCCATGTTGGCGCATATTGGTTTTGCGAAGTAAAGCGGGGACGGGGAGAGGAAGGATGCGCGCGCAATACCGCGGTGAAACTTCGCTCACGGGAGATTAGTACATTTATGTTAGGATTAATCGATTTATCAATTGAATTATTATAAAGTGACAAAGACTTTTGGACTTCCGTGTATAAGTCGTAATGCAATCGTTGTTTTAATCTTATCAGGATCGTTTGACATTTTCTTCTAATGGTATAAACCGGGAAAACTAGTTGCTTTAAGGCTTAGATACAAATAAATTAAACGAAGACTAAGGCTCAAATGATGGAGTGTTAGCCTGCAACTCGTTTCGTATAATTTATTGATTTTAGCTGTGCAAACACAGCCTTGACCCTGTCTCCGCGTATGAAAGAACACTCCCGGCGAGGATTTCGGAGCAACACATCAAAGTTGTACAAAGTTGACCCCATTACCTTGATCATGAGCTTGAGAAGGTTGTAGCGCTGGAACACATTTCTTTGTGCTTTGCTATCTCCATAGCGAGCCATGAGATTGACGAGAGCCTTTTTGGCTGTATCGTATGAATCATCGAGCCGGATCCTGACGGCACGAAGCCGTTCATTGGTCTCGATCACCTCTTCTTTGCTCTGCCCACCTAAAAGCAAAATATATATTAAAACAGTGTAGGCTTAAGTAATTCCGAGTCGATTCGCTATAAGCGTCTAGAAAAGTTTAACTCTTTTAATGCGCTTTGTATGTACATTTGGGTCTTTTTTTATGCGGATCTTTTTTATGCGATTTTGAAGTTATGCGGTTTTCAAAAATAATGCAACCTATCCCTCATTTTTCTATAGAGCACAAAGCTTTTTGCACACACATTTTAAATTCTTGTTGGAAAGCAGTTTGGCACGAATGTGTTACAGATGGCGAAATAATAAAAAATTATATAGATTATAAAAATTATACCAGAAACTAGTCAATCTATTTATTGTACATGACTCAAATTCTGAACGAGCTTTCAAATTTCAGTGCAAGCTTAAGAATTGCATATCTCCATATCACGAACTGCATAAAAAAAATGGTTATAATCTTCGCAAAGTTTTTTTTTATGCGATTTTTGCTAAATTTCATCACATTGATTTGAAATTATGCGGTCTTTAAAAATAGCGGAACCTATCCCACAGTATTCTTTGTAGTTCAAGTCTTTTTTTATGCGGATTTTTTATATGCGACTCCCCGTAAAACATACCTATCGCATAAAAACCACGAAAAAGCCTTTTAGTCAGTAAGCATGACAGCCATAACGCTATACGGGCTATGCGCTTACACAGCTAAATACCGACAGGGACAATGAGTTTCTTGGGGTTAGATCCTTATTAATTAAAAAAAATATCTATATTCAATTATAACATCCTCTCTCACTGCAACATCATATTTAATATCATCAACATTTTTTTGTGAGACATCCAATAACAATTTATGCGAATACTGTTATTCTTGTTAAGCATACAAGCCATACCTGTTTTGTGAGCGTTTGATATTTACCGTTTTTTATTCTATTTTTAATTATTAATTATCATTTAATCAAATTTGAACTCGAAACCATAGCTAGTTTTTATTGTGCGCCCTGGGCTTAATTTAAGTCCTTTCATTTTTTTAAATCGCCCTATCAATCACATCAATGAAGTGAGTGCTTACATGCAATAAATGATTAAGTGGATTTTAAATAGCATTCGTACAAATCCACTTTTCTCTCAGGACCGCGCAGCGTGTATAGAGCTTGTATATCAATAAATGAACCTTAACACTGTTAATAGTGCACAATATTCGTTCATTTCTTCGGGGTAAATATTAATAATACATATATGTGTATTCATTTTTAATAACAAAAAAATGCATTTGTTAAAGCTTGAAATCGATTAATTTGGGTTATCATTATTAGTCGATAAATTTGGGTTAACTCTGTGTCGTTTGAATTCGAACGCGAATATACTCATCAAAGAGCTAAAAATATTTTTTTAACGTTCGCTTAGGTTTCAATTTTTTTCTGGTTCTCAATACAATCATGTTTAATAATATTAAATCATCCCGAAAGTCGTCCATTATTTTGTTCTTCAATTTAAAACTTTATGTTTGCAATTTTTTTACACAGGTAAATTTTAAATATAATAACCTTCCATTATTAACAATTAACTCTCACTTGTTTTCTCTTTCCTATAGAAACTAAATACACTTAAACCTTTTTTGTGCGGTAGATGCGTTCTGCGGAAAATCGCACAAAAAAAAACTATGACTTACAAACAAAAATTGAACATGTGTTCCATGGATTTTAAAAACCGCATAACTTTGAAACAGCTATATAAAATATATCCAAAATCGCATAAAAAAAGTTAATAAAAAAAAGGCACAAAACAATAAGGCATTTAAAATATAGAATTTTTGATAAGATTTAAAGAACGTTTTGCATCATTGGTAAAATTTTAAGGATGTCTCACATCTGACGTCCACTAGAGAAATACTACCTAACTCAAAAAAATTACTATTTTATCCAAAATATTTCGATGTGTACTCTTTAAGAAATTTAAAAAATAATAAAAATTGCTTTAAAAAAAACCGCATAACTTCGAAATCGCATAAAAAAAGTCGCAAAAAAATTGTTTTGAGTGTAGTTTCTTAGGCTTTTTTGTTGTCAATGATAATTTGCGAGAAAAAACGTCGCTTTTGTTCTGTAAAAATTTACAAATGTAAAAAAAAACTATCTGAAAAGATATAGAGATATCTATTATACATCACGTTTCGGTGTATCAGTGACAATCTAAAATTTGAAATAAATCTGAACAAACCAGCATCAATGACTGGCATCCAAATTATCTAGTATGATAAAGGAAATAGAAATCCTGCACAATAAGCACTATGTAAATTAGAATATTATTTGCGTAAAAATTTATGAGGAAAATGAACGAATTCGTGTATAGCAGGTGGTTGACAGAAACCGGTCATGTCTTTTAGCTTCACGCCGCCATCGATGACGTATTGTTGCGAAACATGGAGAATTAGTGCTAAATTCAATCAAATCAAATGATCTAGTATGGATGGAATTTTGTTCCATAGTTTCGACGATATTCAGTTCGCCAAAAGTCAATCTGAACGTCGATTTCCCGATTTTTAGGGCGACCCTCGAAATTGATATCGGAAATTCGAGGGTAGAAATTGGGGTCGCTGCTAAGACGCCGAAGACCTACAATTCCAAAGGTCCGCCTCGGAGAATTTATCAGCGGAGGAAATTTTAAGCCGGGATAAGATTGATTATAGTTGATGGAGAATTATGCGAAGTTTGTTAATTGAATTTTGCAGAATTTACAGTCTCTCAGGAGGTGTTATAATTTACTCGCCCCTAACAGACAATGGCCGCTGTATTCCACGTCGGATGTACAAAATGAATTATCTCGGCTAATAACCGGATAATTGATGTAAGCCCAGAAGGAAAAATCCCTAAGCCTTTGGGTGTATTGTTTTTTTTATTTAATCCTTGCGATTTATACGGGCGGGTCGGTGTTTAAAATGGGTTAGATTATTTGTGATCGATTGTATTGATAATGAAAACCGGATTGTGACTCTATGCTGCCGCATAAATTACGACATAAATAGAGAAACAAACTGAAAAGGTCACTAAGTGAGAATCGAAAGTCAAGGATGCAAGAAAATTGTGCTATCGCTGCTCAAAATACGTTTACTTCTTCCTTGTATAAATTTGAATTTTATTGCATTTTGAAGGCAAAAAGCGGTTAAGTATCAATATTTTGCATATATTAAAATTCTTCATTCTAATGTGGGTATTGCTAAACATTAGCGTTTACATTGAACAGTTCAAATCACTCTTGAAACGAAGAAATAAGAATATAAGTGCTTAACCAAATAATGATTAACATAGGACTTCAAACCGGAACTGAACCGATAACCGATAAAACCGATTCGTTATCTAGAAAGTAAGGTTACAAAGGATCTTGAGGTCGAGGGACTTTTTAAATTGTTTCTTATTATTATATACCTGGTGCGTGAAAGGGATCTTAACGCATCACGCTTGTTTGTCGGCCATTTTGTTCAGTCACAGTAAATTCTTCCGATGGCGAAGTCGTCGCGCGCTTTCGCTACCGCCTGTCCATATGAGATCCGCACAATCATCCATTTTTTAACATTGCAATATAATACTGTCGTGAATATCTATTGGAAGCTCGCGGATATTTATGGTAGTGATGTGAAGAGTCGACAGCATGTCACGAAATGGATTAAGTTATTCAGAGAAGACGGTACTGATACTAACGACGAATAGGAGACCATCAGTGATTTCTGACGAATTTATGCAAAAAATCGAAGAAGAAGTACGAAATGACTGCCGTGTGTCACTTGACGACCTTCATGAAGAATTTCCTGATATTATTTGAATTTTCCTGAGACCTGAGATGAGTTCCCAGAATGCTCAGATTTGTTCACTCACTATTTGTCGCCCACATGATACCTCCAAAATTATAGTATTTTTTTTTAGAAAGAAGAGTCTATAAATACATTGTAAATTCAGAACCATTCATTATTTCATTCACAAATTATTAGCCGATGAATTTGGGTTATTGATCTGTACAATCATGCGATAAACGCAGGAAGCTCTCCGTCTCTGTCTCCCACGCACTTTGTCTTTGTCTCTCTCCGAGCTCAACGCGCAAGAGCGCTCTTTCTGAATAACTGAAATTCGCTCAGTCAAATCAGTTAAAATCGTCAATTGATATCATCTACGTTGACTATTTCCCAAATTAATGCAAAGTATAACATCAAGATTAATAAAGGCAGGATTAAGAAGATATTTGGCTAAAAAAGGATTCTAGGATTTTTACAAGATATTGAGATCGGACTGCATGTCTTCAGAAGATGAAGAATAAAAATTATTTTATGATGGGCACATAGATTTCCGTAAATATAAATCTGTAATGAAGACAACAAACAAACCCAATTGATGCCCAAAAAAATGTAGGTTCTTTTTATAAAAATTGCTAAACGCTTGCCGAAAAGGATAAAGCCTAATATTTGTTTATATAACTGCATAATATAGAATTAATATTTGTGTATGAATTTTTATCATTCAACGCTCACCCAGCGGGCCACCTGGGTGAGCGTATCGAATAATGAGTGTGAATAGTTTTTTAAAGATTTAGCAGATTTATTCAGACGTCAATGGAAGACTTCTCAAGACAGGTATGTTAATTTTACTAGAAAGGGCTATCTGGAGTACATGAAGTCCTGTCGTTTATTTTCTCCCAAAGGAACTCTTATTGTTATACGTTAATATACTTATTGTCATATCATCATCATAGTGCAGTTATGAACAGTTCATTGCAGAACTAGGGTCTTTTCAGTATAGTAGTGTTACGTTGAGGCGGGGGCGCTTTTGGGGGCAGAGTCCCAGGGTGGCTCCCAGTCTCCACGCGCTCGTCGGGATGGCCGCGCTAGCGCACGGCTTCATTCTTCTATCGGGCCGTGATGTTACTGGACGAATGGATGGGAATAGACGGGCGTCGAATAGAAAGACTCTCTTCTCTAAATAACTATTTATTCCACACGAGAGAGAGAGAGAGAGAGAGAGAGAGGTCTGGTTGCAAGAGGGACGACCTCCCGCAACCAAGGCTAACCGACGACTCTCTCGACTCCTGCCTCCTGCACGTCACCACCCAACCGGCAACGGTACACGTGCAAGAAGTGATCCGTCGGTATGCAGGTGTAATGTCTCCGTAGGGCAACAAGAGATGGCGCTGTTAAAATAACACATTGCACCCGAAGAGAGACGGAAGATATCGCTGTTAACGCTAGCTACAGTAGCATGAATTCCAAGTCTCATTTAGAACGCTCACCCAGCGGGCCACCTGGATGAACGTATCGAAGGGTGCTTTCAAGTCCGTCTCGATAGGGACTGTGCGAAATTTGTAAAGAATGAATAGTTTTCTTCAGGAGATTGTTAAAAACTACTCTAAGCAATCTTGTTGATTTTTTTTTGAAAAGGATTTTCTGGAGTATAAAAAGTCCAGTCCCCCCTTTCCTCGCGAGGGCGCTGTCAGACTAGGGTGAAGTCCTATGTGACACAAACATGCAACCTATATGCGTAGGCGTAATTAACATTTACCTGTAGGTAGTCCCGCGTTAAGCGGTTGGACTCGTAACCCGATCATCTCGGGTTCGAATCCCACAGGAGATGTGGCTGGCAACCACATTTTTAAAAACATACATATGCCATGAAAAACCATGTCAAAATGGTTGGTAATGATACCATAAAAAAGGGATCGCTAAAAGCCACCTCAAAAAAAAAAAAAAAAAAAGTAATTAACATTTAGTTAGGACAGTCCATAGAAAACCATCAAAATAAGTAGGATTTCGAACCGGAACGAAATCGACAGCCGGCAAAACCATCATTCATCCCGGAACGAAAACCACACAAACAAATATCAGGAACGTTACCGAAACCACAACCATAACGAAAAGGCCTGAAAATGAATCTCATCATGTAACTGTAAAAATCGGGACATTCAAATAACTTTTAGGTAGTGAATTTGTAATGAAATGTTAGTTAAACATCAAATGGTCAGTGTAAGTGACATTTTTATAAATGTTCATTGTCATACAATTTAGTCAAAATAGATTTTTTATAAAATATATTTGATCGACTATCCAGTTGCAATTGATGCTTTATTTCCATAGGAATTGACATTATGGAGTCCACGGTTTAATGCTGATTTTATTTATTCATCTTCGCGTGTCAAAGGATTGGGTAGTTCTTCAGTTGCGGCTTTTATGGTTTCGGATTCCTACTGAAATATTAAGCATACAACTCCTGAATAAATATGCTGCGTACGTCTGAAACTCTCTGTTTGTCGTTTCTTTTTAAGACGCGGATCTAAAAAAGCGCGAAAAAATATTTCGAGCCGAGGAAAAGGACGAGATTCCTCTCACTTAGAATTAAATCGCGAGACTGTAGTTCCACTAGATTTTCCCGAGAGTTTTCTTTTAATAAATTGTACGCTCCCGGGGAAGTTTTCTTTTGACGGGAACGAAGTTTATACGATCGGCGTTTCAAACTTGCGTTATCGAGTTTTTCTTTTTTTCGAGAGCTCGCATAGGGAACGACGTCCTTAGTAGTTTGATGATCTTAATAAAATTTCTCGGTACACATAAAATAAATATTATCTACTCACTTGAAGTTCCTTCATCTTTGACGTCTTGGACGATCCTCCTCACACTCTGTGTGAACTTTCCCACAAGATTTGTGCTGGCTGAAACGAGAAAATAAAGAAAATTATTCCAAGATTGTGTCAGTAGTCTTAAAAGTTTTATTAAGAAATTTAATTAAAGCCTCATTGTCTTCCAAATGTGTTCATGCAAAATTGTATGATCCAATTTCATCCGTACAACGCAAGAAATAATTAAATTAGGAGTAACGACCTACGGCGCTGTACTCATCCGATTTTTTTGGTTGATCTGAATAAAAAATGAAAAATATTCCCAGCGAGACCTCACAATATACATCCACCTCCATGAATAAAACATAAAATATTTTCGTCGTGCGTTTGTATTTTTTAAGGCTTCAAAGAAAATGGTGCTTCCGACGGATGGAGCCGTAAAGCCTCCATTTATCAGGGGGCCTTCGAATTGAATTCCAATCCCGGGATCCATCTCGCTTGTTACGACCGCCTGTTTTGGCCCCTTAGCGGCTTTTTGAGGACTAAAAGGCTTAGGTCCAAATCGCTTGCACCGGTTCCGTAAACTGCCTTTGAAGGCTTACGGTATCAAATCGATCCCAATAATTCAATTAAGAGCATGAAACGCCCGACCCGAAATGATAAGAGATTCCACTTTCTTTTCCATCTTCGATTCATGACTGGGACGGATAGCTTTTGGGGAACTTGCAGATTTTCGGGCTTATCTAGATTTAAATATTTTCTAGCACTGCCATCCTATCCTTCGGGTACAACCGGTTTTGTACCTGAAAAATTGAAGAAAAACGCTATAGATAGAAACAATGGGATACTTATCTCGTATCCGTATCAAACGTAAGATACAACTAAGTACTTTATCCCTCGACAGGTTTCGAAATCAAAAGCTAAACTATAGCTATGCTCTTTTTTTAAATATGTTTTTCAAATTAAATTGAAATATATCATTATCCAATGCCATTTAACGTGAGACTTACGCTAATTATTCGGGGTTACGTAATCTTGGTCATATAATACCTAAAAAGTATCATCACAAGCTTATGCCGAGACAAATGAGTCCCTCAGCAACAAGGCTTTTCTCTTTTACATTGCTCTGGCTGATGACGATATTCGATCCATTTAAAATGTGTGATTCATGCAAAGACGCTGTTAATCTATACAGATTAAATTCACTAGATCTTCTGTGGCACTGTGGACACATTGCGTCTGTAATAACGACATCTATCGCTATTGTTACCCTATCACTGTTGTCGCCCAATGGTGACATGGGAGTCATCGGATAGCCTTGGCTACGGGAAGACGTTCTTCCCACAGCCAGATCTATCTCTTTCTTGTTATCAATAAATGTGAGCGCCACCATCTCGCAGAACACGTGGAAGCGGCCCACATTACATTGGTGTCAGAATCGGCGAGTCGTTAATATGCTGAACCACCTGGACGAAAGCGTCATTTAACCTTTTGAGGAGTGAGCAAATTTAAAACCGATGAAGTCGTTGATGCCATGATCACTTTACACTGATTATTGTCTATCAGCTCCTATCAGCATAAGAACATCTTTAATTTGAGGAAGGGTCAATTGTAAATTGGATACATCGTGTAATGTATCCGGGGAAGCTCTCCGTCTGTCTCTCGAATTGCACTACGTTCTCTCTCTATCTCTGTCTGTCTCAGAGCTCAATGTACAAGAGTGCTCTTTCTGAATAAGTGAAGGGGGATCGCAGACCCTGCGATGATACTCCTTTAGCAGTTAATGACGCGCGCTGACAACACGCATCGTGATTAAAAGATGCAACGGGTAAAATACATACTTGTTAACAAACTTAACACGTACAAATTTTGTATGAGTGCCTATCTTTATATAGCGTTTTGATTCTATAGCTTGGTCCCTATCTCGACGCTATAGAAGGGTTGACTGTATATGTATATATGCATGATCTATGAAGCTCCAAACTACTATGGTAATTCTGCAATAATTTGATATGGATCAGATTCAATCGTTGATGTAAGAAAGTCATCATTGAAATTATATTCTTCCCAATCCATGTGTAGTCTTCAAGTCTCAATTTTTCTGATTTTAACTTCTAGAACCAGCTATAATAATAATTGAGTGTTAACTTAAAGGTTTGGTTAACTCATTTTGGATGCCCCTGTGGCTTGAATATAAAGGCCAAAAAAGTGCATATTATACCTAGCCTGGGTTTCTTCGATCTCAGACATGAATATTTTACCAATAGCTATAAAGCAAAATTTATTGCCTAAAACAAATTACGACCCAAGTCCCAAAAAATCACCAAGTTGCTCGCTTAACTGTGTCAAAAATAGTTGATTAAAAATGGTATTCTTTTTGGCATCATAAATTATTTATTTGAAACCCAGTGGAATAAGAAAATGAACATAAAACAAGTTGCAATGTATTTAGGGCTAGCTTTTTAATTTCCATTGATTGGTATTCAAATGCAGCTAAATGTGAAGGAATGCATAATATTTGGTGTCTGATAATATATTTTTTAACCATTATTCAAATTAAATGTAAATCTAAAAATTGGGGACAGATCCTAATAAGCATAATCTTAAGAACCTCAATTTTCAACTCTTTGTAGAAAAAAATACATGATTTGTATTCGGTGAATGTTCCAAATAAACAAAGTGCTTGCACATAATTCATATTTTTTACATTACATCATTAACATATGTTGAATACACACAATAAGGCATCTTTATATTTTGTTTTGAATCATCAGTAATTATAAAGCAGGCTTTAAAATATCAGCTTCGAAATACGTCGATTAACTCTGCAAATACCGTGCGCACATATCTGTGCGTTTCATCAATTCTACTCAACTACTCGAACGTATTTATTTAGCATGTTGTATACAGATGTCATCATTATTAAATTCAAATATTATTTAAACGATTATCGATGATTATTTGAAGTCTCGAATCATATAAAATGAATGCGTTTGATGTTGTAAATGTATCGTTTTTTATTGAAAATGAATGTTCGCTGACATCAAAGCATAATTTTGACTATGACGTTTTAGAAAATACATCGTACATCGTACTGTTGCGTGAACCAAAATTTTCTGTCGTTGACAGTTTGGTCGGCTTTAAGCTGGCCATACTTTTGTTGATTAAGAACGGGATGAACCGGAAGGCGGGCAAAATAGAGGAGTGAAGAAATAGCATTGGGACGAGGACGACGTACATTTTGGTCCCGCGACAGATCGCCACCTCGGATGAAGGCCACGTGCCTCGCGATCGTCGCCAGTTTGCGACATAGAAGGCCTTTTGGTATCCTTAATCTTTTCTTGGAGTTCTCCTTTTGTCGTCGCTCGACATATCCTGACCGTCGTCGTAGAGGATTAAAGAACCCGCCCCCTCCCGTTGCTGTGGAGTCGATCTAGTCTGTAGCGCTCCGGCGCTGCGTGCGACCCGCGGTGCGGTCTTCGAGATCGGAATCACGTCACGGTTGGCAGCCGTGACAGCGGCGAAGGTGACAGCACGGGGGCTCGCAAAGTCGATGGCGCCCCGGGGCTGTTACAGTACATTGGATTCATTTAAAAAACACTGTAGTTGAACGATTTATTATTGTTTAATTTGTAAGAATGATTTAACCAGGCAGTGAAAATAATTTAAGCTGAACTGATATCGATCGTTATGTATTGATAATTTAAGGACTTTTAGACAACGAAAAAGCCTTAAATTCAAATTGGAATGATGTACTTTCAGTTAGTTTTTCGGTAGTTTTTGAGTAGCGTCCAACTTTTTAAGACAATCAAAATGTATTATAATTTAAAATAGTGCTAAATATAATATACGTTTTTATTATTGTTTGGATGATGAGAAAGAGAGAAAAGTTGTTGCCTATGTGTTAAAAATATAGGGTTCAGCGATTTTAGATATATTAGAAATTGCGTAAAAAATTGTTTGACTTATATATTTTATTGTCATTAAAGGCAACTTGTGCATCCTAAATCTAGAAAGTCGGAACGGCCGTCATTTCTCGCGTTTCTTCCATTCCGTTAGACATCGAATGAGATGTTGCTGTGTCGTTCCAGATCATTGAATCTCTCAGTTCCTCACGGGACATGAGAGGTTCAGGGTGTTATTAAATAGGTTTGGTTTCACCCTGACTTCAGAGTGTCCATGCGGAGATCTGTTAATGGACGCAGACCATGTTCTGTAGACGTATTCGGGCATGGCGATCGTGAGGAGCTCTTTCGCCGTATCAGCGGTCCGAAGAGCGGACTAATTGGACACACAGACCTTAAGACTAATCCCTCTTCTTACTAAATTTATTGATCCATGATTTGCAAAGTAAATTTCCAAACGAGTTTCTTTTGGTTCATAGGATAGGCTTTTTACATTTGAATTCATTTTTTAAAACTGTACAAAACTAAAGAACTGGCAATTTTATTAATTTAAACACCTTTTGCTTGCCGAAGCGAAATTATTTTAATGACTTCTATAATTTGATGAAATCTGCATGCCAACTTCTTCACTAGCAAAATTAGCATCAGATTCATCCTCTGACATTGAAATTAGTCATTAAACTTTGAAATAATTCTATATAATATAATACAACCCACGATGTTCCCACATAATTCTTTAACTCACGCTGGAATTTGAATTATCATTCAGAATGAATTGTTATTTGGACTATATTTATAGCGAGGATAGGAGTTTCTTCTTCTTATATCATTTTCTTATTCTTCACTTTTATTTTTTCACCAATAATATTACTGCCGACGCACAAGAAGAGACTTGAATTTACTTTACAAACATCGGTTTGTTCAACGCTATTTTCCCACGGGATAGCCAGTTCGCTGGAATCTGATAACAATTTGCGGTTTTGGTCGTTCCCTCTGACTTTTGGATCGATTACCATGAACTAGATTCGGACAAAATGTAAATACAAACAACTATTGGGCACCACAACAGGGGAAGTTCTCGTTCCTGTGAATTTGGAAATGTGTTGACGCAAATAGGAAAAAGGAGCGTGTGCCTAATCATGTGCCTAGTTGCGGTTAGATTTAAGACTAAACGCCGAATATTATCATCCGGAAATACTAGGAATTGAACTGATGTACAGTTCGCAGAATTTCGTAACCATGATAGTCAATATTCTTAGACAGGATCAATACATCGCCCCCCCCTGGGAATTCCAGAACGACAGCATTTGTTGAATCTCTTCGCACAAACATTATACAAACATCATACGATTCTTGGTCCACAAAGAGCGGTTATTGCCAACATTTACGATGGTCGGAATTATAAATTCTGCGCTTTGATCACGAACTGTTTAATCCATCAGCTTACTGTGCAAATACGATTGTGTGGATGTGCAATAGTGCACGGCTCTGGAATTATCGTTATTTACCAGTGAGCATTAGTACAATGACGTACAAAACAAGCAAACCGAGCTGAATTTAATACAAACCCCTCCGGTTGTTCCCTGTTTGATTTTAATTTCAATTCCATGGATTTAGAGAATTATCATATAAACATACCGCTGGGATTTAAACAGATTTTGATTCATCAGGGCGGTGCAAAAGTTTTGGCTCCTTATTTTCCCTGCTGTATTTCGATAGGAGTTATTTCTATTATATTGCAAAATGGCGATAAGACAATCCAAAGACAGTCAACTTGCGATACAGAAAAAAAACTTAGGTGGGAAGTTTCGCTTCATCCAGTCTATCTTTCACGGACATATTCAAGCATGGAATCTATTCGCAAGACGCTCTTTTGATGTGACAATGGTTCGAAATTTGGACCGGTTGGACACGGAAACCTTATGGACACTCCCTCTAATTTTAGAGCATTCAGGGGTAAGAGTTTTGAGGAAAAATATATCCCGCCCGCGGGCCGTATGCTTGACAACTTTACTCTACATAGTACGAATCTATTTCTTCTTTAATTTTTCAACTCAATATATTTAATAGCGTTGTTTTTAGCATCATTATTTTATATTAAACACATCATTAGAATCGGGTTGATCTACCAATTTATGTGTAATGAAATGATGTAACGCCAAAATCGTGTAAATATCGTATAATTCAAGGAAATGATGTATTACACAAGGGAAAATTGGTCCATTCATGTTTATCTCCCGTTGCATAACATCCGTCTTGGCTATGCTACGAGGATGTATTAAGAAGCGTACTATTGATGAGCAGATAAATTTCAATTCAAAAGTTTCTCCAATCATGCCGTCGCGTTATTACAAAAGTTTAGCAAGGATTAAATTGGTTAAAGGAAACAAAGGCGAATCTGAACAATTTTTTCCTCTTCCTCAAAAGGAATGTCAGCTACTCCCGGATAACTTTCCGAACGGAAAGCACATTTGATATTAAAAGTTTTAATGATGGGATAATAAGCCGGTTAACTTTACCATTCCACTTCGTGGCATAAGATCTCATATAACATCAAGGGTCCTCGAGTCCGAGAGCTGCACACTTCTCAAGCCCAGAAAATACTCCGGCTTAAACATAATAGATGCTGTCGACTCGAATTTGAGGACCTCTATTTTTAATTCTTGAAGATGGACAAAATTATGTTAAAGAATCATTTCGAGCAAAAATTTGACTATGATTAATAAAAAATATTTCCATATGCTAAATTAGCCTCGATAATGTTTGCCTTTATGTCAAACTTATATGAACTTTCAATATGGAAGATAATTAATATTTTTAATCATTTGTAAAACAAAAAATAAATAGAAATTCTGAAGCCCCATTATTTAGAATGATGATGAAATTAAAACTATATAATTGCTACGGGGGTTGAAATAGGATGTACATACTGGATGCGGCAGGAAAACTTCCTTATTTAAAACGAGCGCCCTGAAGCGATAATTATTTTGATAAGAATGGGGTGACCTCCATGTAAAAAAGCAAAACTTTAAATTTTCTGTCATGTAAGTATAGTAATGATCATGCAGTTGACTGTCTTTAAAAAAAATAATTAAGCTGATATCTCCTACACTGTTTGTGTTAGTCACCATGCCGCATCATGTATAATATAATTGTACACTTTTTTAAATTCAGGTTTTCAACGATCCCTTCTGAATATATCCCAAGTCCCAGTTCATCATAAGGGACGGGAGGCTTAGGACCTCGTTGTTTAGATGTGTACATCTAAAAAAAAAAATTTGGACCTCTCCGGGACGAGACCTTGGGTTCTGAAGCCATGAGGTCCAATTGCGAGGACATGGACATGTACGGCGAGGCATCAATTACCAGCTTCGTCTAAGCCCGCCGTCTCCATTGGACAGGTCATTGGGCGGATGCCGACACACCGAGTCTCCCGACCCGTCTTAGATTTTTAACCGAGTGGCAGCAGACCCTTCGGAAGGCATCAGCTACGCTGGGCTAACCAAATTGTAAAAGACGCCGCATGTTTGGGCCTAGGCAATTGGAGGGAGGAGGACCAGGATAGACGAAAATAGCGACAAGCATTGCCGGTGGCCGGGACTCTCCTATAAGACTATAAGCGCCACCATAAGTAAAGTTGTTTAGATTTGGACTATTGCCGACTTCGAAATGTCCGTTCTTTGCAGAACATGTTTGGTTGTGACGTTTAATCGCGAGACGCTCTTTTGTTGTGTCAGCGGTCTGAAATTTGGACCGGTTGGACACGGGACACGGGTTCGGATGCTTTCTGGTCACTCCCTTCAATTTTAGAACATTTAGGGCTTTCTGTAAGAATTTTGGGGAAAATATATCCCTGGGACATTCAGATCGTATTGGGTCCTCTCTCCCAGCGGCCAGTAAAACTCAGTGGGATCGTACCTTTATGGTTAAATTAGATTTTTTAGGTAATTTCCCCCCACGCTCAGAGCGTCTGTTCCGTGTAGCCCTGGACTGGCTACACAGAATATTATCCACTGAACTTTATCTTGGCAGGAAGACACTCACGCAAGAGCTTCCAGGTGCTCGACCTTTCCACTGCGCGTCCTCCAGAGGAGGCGAGGTTCCTACAGGGAGAACAGCTTCCGATTTTGCATGTACCCGAAGGTACGCTGGACTGAAGGATTGTGGGAATTGGAAGGAGACGGGTTATGCTTAAGATCAAGGGAAATACTGTCCACGAGTTCACTGCCCCCACAAGTTCTACCTCAGTTTGAAAAGGGCTGCAAAATGGACAAGTTCAAACTGCAGGGGCTTCAACTCCTTCCTCATGGAGCTCGTACTGGTTCGGTCATCGGTAGCTACGGAGACTTAAAAGTCTATAACTTATTCTGCCGTCCCTGTCTGCCGAAACAGCTGAGGATAGTGGTGTACCTTTTACACAGATTCCACCCACTTCTGTAGTCAGTAGTTCCACATTCCCCTTTACGGGTACGCAGCACAGGGTGAGCTCCGTACCGCAACTCATGTTAGCTAGACTCCCCCAGCAACGTTTAATGAGCCAGTCGTCGATGCAACTTATGTTGGCCTCTATTCCACATCATTTCCCTAGGGACTCAACCGTTACCCACATACGTGGGATTGCTCCCCCCCCCTCCCTGGGGTTATATGGGTGTGCACCGTGGAGTCTAGCACACACCCGCAAACAACCAGTAAAATATGTTTAATGTCACCTCACGCGTGTTAGCCATTTGCACTTGTTGACAAACTAAATACGTACAAATTTTCTATGAGTGCCTAATTTTCTTTAGCGTTTTATATATATAGCGTAGTCCCCATCTCAACGCTATAGGAGAATTGAATTTATAATGTAAATAAACCGCAATTTTTACTAAGTTTAAATAAACTTAAGAGATAATATGTTAAAAAACCATAACCAAAAACCATACTTTGAATCACCAGTATACAAAATATACTGGTGATTCAAAGTATGGTTTTTGATGAGAGTTTTGACTTTATACCTCTGCGTTTAATGCAGAACCGAGTTAATAAAAATCATTATCCTTGTATAAACATAATAAGATTTAAATAAAGTTTGCAACATCCAGGTTATATTCATGATGCTGCATTGTTTCTAAAATCAACATTTGGATGAACAAGCAAAAAAAAAAAAATTAATTAAAAAAATATTTTTTATATATCTGCTGGAAAATGAAGGCCCCCCTCAAAAATATCCTGCCCATTTGCAATAAAAAAATGAAATAATCGGTCGCATGCTCACATTGCTTCGAGGGTTTATTGACCGTTTTTGTACGGGGTTGTGTTTGTGAGTTTGCGTTTGCGCGCTATCAAAATTAATCTGCATAAATTAATTGAATTTTTCATATCGTCGCGAATACTTGCGAGCGCGTTGTATTTGTCTGTCCTCGAAGGCTTTCGGGGTCACATGTGCAAGCCTAGCAAAAATGAAATGAGTTGACGATTTAAAATTTGCTTTTAAATTTTCAACACCCCCTGTCGGGAGCCGGGGGTTGATCAATAGGTGTTGAGAAACTCGCCAGCACGCGGGGCACATACAAATTATCGCACACTCGGAATTATTTATGATACTAGGACTGTCCACCCTATTTTATAGGTCGAACGCCACATGAAAATTATTGAGCACAATCCAAAAGGGTTTTACTGTTAAGAATTGATAATAAATTTAGAAGTTTTATTGCCATTTTGTTTCAATTGGAAACAAAGAAAATAAGCGAGTGGGTTCTGCACGATTTAACTTCTAGAACAAAGGCACTAAGGCGCTTGATGGTACGAAGTGATAAAGATTAATTGTTTTTTGCCGCCTAAACATATCATGGAAGTTTATCAGCGATCAATACATTTAGATCAATGAGTGAATTTGAGAACGGGAAGCTCTTCGAATTTTCGAACAATGAGACACTAAAATCCGTAATCGAGTCAGATCTACAGCAAACAACCTCCACGTGCTCGTCGGGATGGCCTCGCTAACACACGGGTCCGTTCTTCTGTCGGGCCGTGATGTTGCTGGAAGAAAGGAAGGGAATTGAGAGAGAGAGAAATCTGGCTGCAGGAGGGACGACTTCCCGCAGTCAAGGCTAACCGACCACTCTTCCGTCTCACGCCTCCTGCACGTCACTACCCAACCGGCAAAGATGCACGCGCAAGAAGCGATCCGTCGGTATGCAGGTGCAATGTCTCCGTAGGGCCACAAGAGATGGCGCTGTTTAAATAACACATTGCACCTGGAAAGAGATGGAAGAAGACACTGTTAATCTGGCGAATTAAATCTGCTCAGATCAATAGCACTACTATGTGGGGATGGTAAATCGCCCACGCTACAGGACCATTTAAAATTCATCGGCAAAACCAATAGGATGGGTATTATGAGGTAGGATGGGTACCACGCACCTTCACCGAACACAACAAAAACGAGCTATAAATCACATACTACGCTTTCTTAGCGACACTTAAAAGGTTATAAATTAAGAATTAAGAAAGAAGGAAATATAATTTATAATGCTGTATATAAAATATTTTACAATAGGTTTTTTAAACTAAAAACGCGAATATTTTTGGGTCCATCTAATAATTAGCAATGTATTATTTGGTAGACTTTATTCAATATTATTATTTAAATACCCAAACATTCTAGAGATATTCCATAGATGATTTTAGCTAATAATCCTTAGTATTTTTAGTCGGTTGATTATATAATTGTAGCATCTGTTTTCAATTTCAAATACTTTGTGTTAAGCATTTATTTTGATTTTTTTCGTTTTGAGTTATTTTAATTACAGCTGAAATGTTTGGGTGAGTGTTTAAGAATCATAAACACTTTCCCCAATTAGAAGGTAATCTGTAATCTTCAGTTATTAACAGTTTTCTCATAGGTCATTAACAGTTTGGCTTGGAAATGGGCCAATTTAAATTTAATTAACCAATTATAGTTCGTAAACAAATTTCGTGCCAAAATTGCTTCGTTTCATTAAATTTTTAGCGGGAATTATTATTTTTCGATTGTACGTAATTCCTAAATAAACTTCAAACGAAATACCAATATTTCACGTTTCCATCTTGATTATAATTTACTATTTGTATTGAGTTACATGAAAGTCCTATTGCAAATTCCGACAGGCCAATTTTAGTCGGAACGCATAACGACTCGAAAACTTTTAATATCCAAATCAAAACTTTGCCGAACTAAACTTGTATTTGATGCTTGAACTAGTAGAAAATTATAGATCTCACGATTTATTATGATTAGGGTATTCGGGGGGTGGTGAAAATGAAATTGTATGCAGACGCGGGTTGAATTATAGATACAAAGTTTAGGCGGACGGAATGATCATGTAGGATATTTAATCAAATCGTGAATATTTGGTTTAATGAAATATCAATGAAATTAGAGTAAAAGTATTATCGTTATAGTGTGGGGTAAAATTCATCCGCCACGAAACCGCAGTATATCTTTTCCGCCAAAAAATAAAGATATTGGCTAAGAACGTTAACGTTACTGTAACATGGAAGAAAATCCTGGGAAAATTGCAAGCCAATCAGTTTCGGATTTTCTATTTTCAAGAAGAGATTTCTGCAAAGGAGTAGTGATATTTGGACGATGCCATTATCAAAACAGCAGCCAACTGTCAAAATAGCGGCAGATTGTCAAAAACGAATCGGTTTTTTAACCAATTAAGTGGATATGACGTATATATCCGTCATGACCAAAGTCCATGCAAAGTGGGTATGACGTATATATCCGCACTATGAAAGTTAAGCAAACCTCATAGAAAATGAAGGATATGTCAAATTGCAGTGTTGTGTACGTTAAATGTAAGAATGATTCAACTCGGGAACTGACTTATTCGAACTCGATGATATACTATTTTCGTATGCTGGATATGAAGTACGGTTCTGCTAGCGGCGAAAAGGTCGCGTCACTACGGATGACACTTTTAATAGTGAAACATAACGTTGAAGGGGTTAAAGGGACCCGGTCCAACAAAGCGTCTACTATCGGGTGGATCTTCACCCGCTTGCTCCGTATAACGTACGTTCGCTTGCTTGCCTCTGGTTCTCCTATTTGTGTGGAATAGTTGAATAAATACGCTGTGCCGATTGTTCGACGTTTTATTGATTACCTGCAGCGTCTGCCTCATTTCGATCTCTAACACCGAGCTAATGAAATCATAGACGCGTTCCGTCGTTCATCGCAGCCGACTCGCGGGTCGGGACCATTGTTACGGATTGCGCTCAACAGCAGGTTCGCGGGCGAACAACGCGACCATTCCAAAAGTCGCAGCGACAAAAAGCGTCAGAAGCGCGTCGAACGCTACAGTTACATTACAATTTAATCAACTTCCTCATCATTTTTGGATCCTCCACAATCCGATGGTGAATGAACCCGCGTCCACTCTGGAGCGTATTTAGCGCCTAAGCACTTATTATTTAGCGCCTAGCCCTTATTATTTCAAACATTTATTTACGAAGTCTTTAATTCTTTTGTCACAACAATTATCAACAGATGACGACAAAATGAACATTAAAATTATAATGGAATTTGTCCCTATCCGGTTGAAAACCATTAGGTATGGGGTCTTCTTTTTAGATCGTTGGTGATCTTCTTAAAATCATAATAAATAGTAGAAAGCTATACAAAAAATTAAACCTGGTACCAAATGTGATTATTTATTTATATACAAGTTTAAATCACGCTGCGCGGTCCTGAGAGAAAAGTGGATTTGTGTGGACGATAAGCGGTGGACAGCGGTGGTAAAATTTCGATTGTTTGCCCAGTATTTAACAACATGATCCGATTTGGGATGGGAATTGATTGATTGGCCAAAATTCCATAGAGCAATTACCGACATCATCAACGAAACAATGGCGACTGTTTTCAATGGAGCTGCAGCACAATGGTGCACTTTATTGAATTGCAGCAACCCGAAATGCAATTTAATCTGGTTGCGCATAAATTATCGCCAAAATTTATTTTAATTAATATAATTATTCGCTGTGAAGACGTAATGTTCGATTGATGGTGCATCGTGAGAGTGTGTTGCAACATGCACTGTGTGCCAGCAGCCGTTGCCCACAATTGCCATGTACGTCCTCAAAATTGCATTCGGTTACCGCAGCAACATTATTGGTCCAATGGCCGGGACATTATTAGACGATCCCAAAGCCTAAATTAATTAAGAGTCCTTATTCTGAGTGTCAAGTCGGTGCCCGCAGAACTCGAACTAACGAGGCATTCAAGTGTCCCAGGACACGTCTTCCAGTCTTCAAGAGGCGGATTGTGGAGCAATATTGTTGCCATTGTTGTGGCAATGCGCCCGGGCAATAAATGCCATATCGTGTTTGAGTTTAATTTTCATCTTCACAGCTATATTGTTTAATTGCTAATTTGCCGAGTCCCTTGCGGCCCCTGAAAGTTCCAAGTAGGTTACGGGCAAATTTCAAGCTTTGCTTTCAAGCATAAGGCCGCTTTACTACAACAGCAAATGTGGTCGGATAGTTAAATAGCAACAGAATGGCGACCGTGATTCGAAATCACTATGACAATATATGCATACAAATTCAAATAATATTATACTTTAAATGCCCAAATATTGGTATAGTGAGTTAGACCATAGACTTCATTATGTAGGTTTGGGTTCAAATCTAAATTGTGGGAAAAATTTTCAGCGGGTCTAAATCCTAATTTTTCTGATATAAAAATAATATTGAATCAATTAATAAAGTAGGGCAGGGCATTCTATGATTAAAAACATGTGAAAATGTATGGGAAATTATGTAAAAAAAATCATATAAAGCAGAATGATATATTAGGTGTATTGAAAAGTCTTATGCTTTAGAGCGGCAGTTCTTAAACTTGAGTCCGCGGACCCCTGGGGGTCTACGAAACTATTACCGGGGGTCCACAAAGATATAAAAAACATCTGTCTATACTTGAATAAAATATTTTGGTGGAATTATTAGGGTGTCCCATAAGTTTCTTTCGTTTTCATATTACGAACAAAATAAACAATAATTTGTACTACGTCAAAATTTATTGAATAATATATAATTCATTCTGCTCTTGCCAAAATTTCCCAGGTTTGTTGGCAAAATATTGATCAAGGTACATTTTTATATCATTTTTTGAATTAAAATTTTTACAACGTAAAGAATTTTTCAATGAAAGAAATGAATATTAATCTGAAGGGGCAATGTCTGGAGAGTATGGAGGATGAGGTAAAAAGTCCCAGTCAAATGATAGTCATTTATTTCTGACGAGCAAAGACACATGAGGCCTGGCGTTATCGTGATGAAATACAACGCCTCTTCTGTTCGCTAATTCTGGCCGTTTTCTGGCAATTGCATCCTTTAGATTGTCTAGTAGGAAACAATATTATGTTGAATTGATCGTTTCATCTTGCCGAAGTAGCTCATAATAAACTACCTCCTTCCAGTCCTACTAAATGCATAGAAAAACTTTTTTTGGATGTAGGCCAGATTTAGCTACAGTTAAAGCTTCTGTACCCTTGGTCCAAGACCGCTTACGTTGGATATTCTTATAGAGTATCCAACTTTCATCTCCAATGACTAGTCTCTTCAAAAAAGGTTGGCTATTATATCATTGGAGAAGAAGATGACAAACATCAGGCAGCGACTGATTGGATTGGGGGTTCATTAATGTGCGATCCCATTTCCTGCGCTGCTGCATAGTCTGTTCCGGGTTACCCTGGATTAGCCACACAGAGAGTGTCTTCCACTAATCTTTTAGTCCCACTAGAAACGCTACAAGTAGAGCATCAAGGCGCCCACAGCTTTTGCTCCACGCCCTCCAGAGGAGGCGAGGTTTCTGTGGGAAAGACCAGATTCAGACCATGTGCATTCGAAGGTGCGATGGAGGAGAAAATTACTAAGGTTCAAGCTAAATTCAAGGGAATACTAGCAAGGGTTCACTACCAACACAAGTCCAAGCTCAGTTTGAAGGGGGCTACAGCAGATGACGGACTGCTGGAGCTACCCCTTCCCCATGGTACTCGTATCGGTTAAGTCCTTCTTAGTTCCTAGCCACAGAAACGAGTCGCCGTTCGAACAGCCTAAAACCGTTCTCCCCTATTTGCTTAGGCTGTTGAGGATAGTGGTGAGCCTTTGACACAGTCTCCATCAACTACTGTAATCGGCTGTTCCACACACCTCTTTATGGGTACGCAGCACAGGGTGATCTGCGCACCCAACTCATGTTATCTGGGTTACCCCAGCAGCGTTTGATGAGCAAACCGATGAGGTTATTTTCGCACACCTCTACTCCACATCATTACCCCAGATGTTCAACCGTTGCCCACGGGCGTAGGGTTGGCTCCTCACCTGGGGTTTTATGGGTGGGCATCGTGGAGTCTAACACCCACCGGAAAAGTCTCAAGAACAGTGTAAAATATTGGGATGAGGTTCGCTTTAGAGAATGTGTCAAAGAGCGAAAAAAGATAATAATCCATTGGAGTCAGGTTTGGTGAATATGGAGGGTGTGGAAGTCCTTCCCATTGTAATCTTCTTCGCCTTATTGTGTTGTGCATTTTCATCTTCTTCGTTCTTGACATTTGACTCTCAATTGTTTTGTTTATTCTTTCCAATTACTGACAATATACATTTGCAGTTATTGTTTCGCCAGTTCAGCCATAAAATCATAATGAATAATTCCATGAATATTCCACCAAACGCACAAAAGAATCTTGCGGGTCGTCATTCCAGGCTTCGGAGTTGGAAATAGTTTTTGTCTCAGCGAAAGCCATTGACGTTTACTCGTTAATATTACTGATTAATAGTTATTTTTAAAAGAACTTATGGAAATGCTGTCTTCTCCGTGTCTAAGCACAGACTGAGCTCAAACAAACATCTATCAAAATCGGCAAGGACTTATCGGTACTACCTAATATATTCAACAAATATAGATACAATCAGTCAATGGGCTAATTTGTGCTCTATATGCAGTCCATCCTGAAGATTGTTCAGATCCATGAATCAGTACTTAAACTTTAACACATATTCCTGTTGTATAAAATAGGACATGCAAAATTATCGAGAAATTGAATTACTGAAAAAGCGGCAAGACCAAAGGTAATACCGGTTTGTCGGGAATTCACCGACAATTATTATCGATGATCCATTTTATACGATTACAATTACAAATTTGAAACGAGGTGATTTAATTCACATCAAGGAAAATCAATACGCTCATTAAAAACTAGAACATCACGGTTATAACGAGCGGTTTTTATGAGTAATATTTCAAAAATGTACTTTCCCATGCAAATGATTCTAAGATATAACAAACGACACATCGAATAATATCAAAATTGGTATTAAAGTCGACTTTGCTTTTCAACTTGAAACGTTTCGAATGTATAGATCAAGGATGTCTTTTGATGGGGATGCGGATAAAAATAATGAACATGTCACGATTTTCAATTCGTAAGTAAACAACTGATTGATCGTTGTTATATGAGGTTTTAATGAGATTACACGTGGAAGCTGATAACTATTTCGAAGCTATTAATAGTTTGAGCAATTTCAATAACACCAAGAAACCGTGGGGAGATCACCCCTTGTGCCTTCGTCAATCCACCCTCAATACGCGTCGTTGTATATTTTGCGATGAGATGAAGCAAAACTTCCATGGCTAAAAATATGGCAACAATCTGCACTAGTTTATCGTGTACTACGTAATGAAATCGATTAAGCTAAGCCCCCGTCTTAATGAGAAATTCTTAGACAAAGAAGAATGAACCCAAGATATTTTCGTGTCTGAGGAGTCGAATACCATTTCGACAGCGAACATTCACTTCTTGCGGAATTGTGTATTTCGCATGCGCCTCTTTGATGTATAACATATTATCTATTTACCGATAATTGTTGAAATATCCTATTTGAAATGCATATGGTCGAAAATAGAATAAAGACTCCTAGAAGCAATTGCTGTTTTAATGTTAAGGCATTGTGTACATAGAACGCTTTCGCAATGAGTCTCGTATATTGATAAAAGATTAATTGATTTGACATTTTGAAAATAAATTATGCATTATAGTTGCATTCACTCGATTGCTGTGGTGAAAATTTTAACCTTTGAGTAGTGATCTAATTTTAAATCATCGTGAACTTAGATGCTATATTTGTATGTCCGCCACTTATCATCCGTACAAATCCGCTTATCTGTCAGGACCATCGCAGCATGTATAAAGCTTGTACATAAATAAATAAACACTGTCGATAGCTCACAATATTCGGTCACTTGAAATCGATTAATTATATCATTCACATGTCTTTATTAGTCGATAAATTTGGGTTAATATACATCGTACGATGTACACAAGATACTATTTGTCTCTATCTCCCATTTACAATATTCGACCTGAATGATACTCTCTCCGTCTCTGTCTGTCTTTGAGCCCAACGTGTAAGAATGCTCTTTCTAAATCACTGGAATTCGGACACAACTCAGTCTCAAAAGACTTTAAATGTGGTTCATCACGCAAGAACCAATGCTTTAATGCCATTAAGTTATTTACTAGACTTGATGAGATGAGATCGATGAGACAGGATTTTGATGAGTATACCCGCATATGCGGCGTACAGCCCTCCGTAGCGCTTTATTCTCGATGCTATTAAGGCACTAATATGGGTCCATTTGAAGCTTGTCCAAATGTCTTCATTGATACCCAAAACTGAAGACGCATATATACATATAAAGCTGTATTTTGACTTTTCCAAAACATTTGCCTGAGAGTCTTTCTTTGGTTTTGAAGGGGCTGATTTTTTATTATAATTTCATTAGTCTAAATACAAACTAATAATCATTATATATGTATTTTTTAAAAAAAGTAACTCACTCAACTTAATATATCAAAAATCCAAAATCAAGAGTTGATTACAACTGGAGACATTATTTGAATCAATCTTATCAATTGAATAATAAGATTGCCAAAGGTCTGACTCTGACATTTGATATACATTGGTCTAAAATATCTCCATCCAAATCACTAATTTACAGATCGAATTCCACTATATTAAATGTTACCCATTAGGTTAGGTACATTTGGTACCCATTAAATGTTACTCCTGAGGCCAGGGGAATTTTTCGTTGCACTTGGCGCGTAGAGTAGGGATTCTAACGTTCAGTTTGTTTGGTACCGCGTATTTGTCGGCCATTTTGTTCAGTCACTGTAAATTCTTCCAGTGGATAGGTCGTTCCGCGTTCCCTCTCTCTATTAATCGGAAGTTCGTGGAAGTTTATAGTAGTAATATGATGATAGGTTGTCCAGAAAAAGCCATAAAGATAATCACGACGAAGCAAGGGATGGGAGTAGGGAATCCAATTCCGAGCCAATATTTCAGTCCCGGGATTTCAGGATTGCATTAGACCATCCCGGGATCAGTCTCGGGATCCCGGGATCGGGATTTTCAATATGTTAAGAAATTGCATTGATAAATTTGATCAAAAATTACTAATAAGTCCATTTGCTTAATATAAAAAATAATTTAAAAGCGAAAGAATTTTATTAATTTAAGAAAAGATAAAAATTCAATTCAAAAAATAGATAAATAAAATACTAAAAAATTCAAATATTATTTTGAAAATATGTCCGAAGTAACATTAAACATTGAGAGTTTTGTCACTTAATTTGGATCTGATTTTATTAGCTATCAGGCTGCTGAGACACAGACTAAAACTCGCAAAATTCCCGATTTCTCGACAAATTATTTATTTTCATCGCTGCAAATGAATACTGATATACTATAATACTTTGATGTGATTCGTAATTATATTATGGAAGAATACAAAAATTTTGAACCCCGTATCTATTATATATCATATTGATACTCCCATTATTAGAGTAGAGGTGTAGTAAATACATCACCGGTAGGGAAAGGTTAATATAACAATTTGAAAAACATATATGTACTGTCCAGATTAGACAATACACAGATTAGACAATTACTGCCCCTAGGCGTCGCCTAAACTCGCCAATTAGTAGTTACGCCACTGTTTCCAAGCGTCAAACTTCAATCCCGAATTTTTCGGGATTACGTTTAGTAAGCGGACGCGGGATCAAACAAACGGACCATTAGGATTCCCCCTACACGCCAGGGGCATCACTTTCGAAACAAAAAAATTCTTCCGCCTTCAGGGGCCCTTATAACCTTATTTTCTTGATGATCCTCTTATTGAGATATTTTTACAGAATTACAAATTTAATGCTCTAAACAGTTTCTTTTGATTGTATTTGATAGTATTTTTCGGTAGTCCTTGAGGTTAAAATTATGATCTGAGCAGATTCAAACATTGTCATAGTCACTCGCTGTTCCAAATGATTGATTCTGATTAACAAAACACGGTTACTTTTTAAACGCCATGATTTTGTTTTACGATACAGTCATTATTATTGAAAAGATACGAACGAAATTGGTAACACTTAATCTGGTGAATTCAGCAGCCTCGATAGGCATTTTTGAAAATCTATTTGTTGAATTGTATATCATAAGTAATATAAAAATAAAGAAAATTTAAATACAATTGAAACATTTTAATGGAAATACGGCATGGAAACATTCCGATAATAGAATAACGACGTCGTCCTTTTTGCAATCTTCAATGCTCCACCATAGAAACTTGACTCATAGTAATATTGTGGGAGCTGGAAATTATTTTGTGCCTTGAAAGATCGTCGTTCCGTGTCCTTAGAGATTTGAAAAGCATTCCGTTCGCTCCACTATTCCAGTATATAAGACCCTTTGTATATAGCTGGAGTATTGACATTTTTCAGGATTTTATGGACGGCGACTTTTTAGCTAGGTGTATACATATATATATGCAAATCTATCGATCTTCGTTTCATAACCAATTTCGTTTTATAAAATAAAAACTAAGAAAAAGGTCCTTCGGTTTCAAGGGTCGTAAAGTAGCCACCCTATCGGTCTGGCTCCGTTCTAGGGGCATTTTCCACACAATAAAGCCCGCACATATCCTCCACGTGGATAGATAGTTTTGCCCGCCACGGATACCTACGGATTTATGGCTTTTATCAAAGTTCGACATTAATAAATTGTAGACTACAAAGGTGTCATATTTTCCGACATTGATTCAAGTGGAAGACGCCTTCACAGCGTCATTTGTGATAACTTCCTTTATGACCCCTCATAAAGCGCGACGTCTGTTTATAATAACCCCGGCTGAGTTATGGTCTCGAACGGAGAAAATATATTCATATGGATAAAAGTTTGAAGAAAAGCCCTAAAATGTTAAACGCTCATTCAGACGCAGAAGAAAGTCTTAAAAAAAGAGAATAAATTCATTTTTATAGCGCGGCCCTGTGCGAATTTATAATTGCATGAATAGAATCCGCGTAAATTGAGCCATACGACGCTTCGCATTTCTTATGTTGCATTTAAATGAATGGCTATTATTTTTTTTATAATGTCTATAGCAACGTGCAAAATTTGAAAATGTTCATTGCGTTGTAGCGTGGGCGATTTACCATCCCTGTCAACTGTCAACAGCGATATCAGTGTAGATTTCATCTCTCTTCAGGTGCAATGTATTATTTTAACAACGCCATCTCTTGTGGCCCTGCAGAAATATTGCACCTGCTTACCGACTGATCGCTTCTTGCGCGTGCATCATTGCCGGTTGTATAGTGACTCGCAGGAAGCGGGAGTCGGGAGAGTCGTCGGTTAGCCTTGGTTGCGGGAGGTCGTCCCTCCTGCAGCCAGACCTCTCTCTCTTTCTCTGTTTCTCGTGTGGAATAAATAATAATTTAGAGAAGAGAGCCTTTTCATTCGATGCCCTTCTATTCCCATCCATTCGTCCAGCAACATCACAGTCCGATAGAAGAACGTATGAGCACTTGGGGGCTGGAAGGCACCTGGGGACTGCCTTATTATTTAAATATTGATTTGCTATACAATATTTAAATAATAAATCGGGGTGGTAAAATAGTCCAATTCATGGTGAGGTGATTCAGCCAATTTAAAGTCATGTGCAACGTTAGGTTAGGGAAAACCACTTTATTAAAGTCGCATTTCTATGATGCATTTTAGATAAGAATTTACGATCTAGGTTTGAATAATAAATTATAAACGCAATGACATCATCGAAAAAAACACATCCTGTTGATATAAATTATTTTTATACAGGCAATGAAAAACGATAAATAAATAAACTATTTATACAGATCTGCGTGCAGCATTAAAAAATGCGTGTGTGTGCTCGAGTTACAGTATGCCGGCGTGATGTACGCACGCGTTTATGCGGGGCTTGTGAGATGCATTTAAATCAGAAATTATTTTTAAAACGCACGTATAGCGCAATCAATTTTCTGATCCTTTGTTATCTTTAAGCCCTTCACATGATAGCATCGCCCCATCTTTTTTCGCTCTCGAGGCGAATCATATTGAATTAACATGTTTTCGGCGTAAAATTACAAGGTACCTTTCGTGCTCCAATTTTTTGTTCGGAATAAAATTTCATAAAATGCTACAAAATTGGAAACATCCCTCCAGGCCGTGCGATATAAATATTACGGCCAAAATTGATGCGCGAATGTACGGTCGCATTGCAAATATGTGATTGGAAAAATGCGAAAATCCACCTAGGCGAACCTTTCATTTTATCCCGTCACAAAAAAAATATGGAATAAAATTTTTGAAATGTAATGCAAGTCACGTCTGCATCGAATAGAATGCAATCGGATGCTGTGCACCTTTTATGCAAACTCCAATCAACGCGAGCCAAGCTTCACATTTATCGGTGGGTGTTTTTTTTATATCGCGAACATTTCCCGTAGACTTTTATTATATCGCAATCTGATGGTCCTGCATTTATGCGCATGCTTTATATGCATACGAATGCATCAAACAAATCGAATGTAGAAATTTATTGCGCAATTTAATGGCGGTAATTCGGCTGCCGTTGCACACATGTTCGCCAAACTATGACCGCTTGATGTTGAAACAAATAAATATAGATTTCATATCATAGAAAATGCCGCAAAAAGCCCTAAAAGAGGACGGAGTGGCCATAATGTTTGTATGCTCAATCGGTCCGCTTTTCGGACCGCTGACATAACGAACGAGCGGCTCGCGATCGGATGCCATACTTGAACATAACGATAATGAAGAAAATATGGTATTCTGCGTTTTGCGCTCCAACCCCAGTTGCGCCCGTGGCGGGCGCCTGCTTTGCCACGCCCTAGTTACGGCCCTGAACATATGAACAAAACGCTGCTCGCGGTCAATTTGTACTCAGCGTTCGATGATAAAATTATTTTGAATATAATGTATTTAATATTATAGCTTTCTCTTCTCCATATTGTTTGCCATAATATTTCCCCAAAGGGCAACATTATGGCAAAAACAATTACCCTTTGATAACCACATGGACCTTTGTGTATAATAGTAGGCTCTCAAAATCTGCCTCGTTTTCCGTGTCGGAAAATTTAATCTTGAAGCGATCTTCTGTTGTAATTTTAAGCTTGTTCCACCAATATCATCCCCATTGTTTAATAATAATTTTAAGCAATACAGTGCGAATTTCTTAATATCCAAATTTGTATTGAATTATTTTATTTATGTTCTCATCAATACGATTGGGATCTGTACTTTGATTCATGGCTTAAATTTTCAATGAATCTGCTGTTGAGTTAGATGGATTTTTAAATTTCCAAAAAAAAATCGGCAGGTCATATGGCGCGGATGCCGGCACATTAAGTCTCCCGAGCCGTGTTGGATTTTGAACCGAGTGACAGCAGACACGTCGGAAGGGCTGAAATGGCGATATGCGCTGTCTAGGATTATGGGCTCACCAAAAGTTAAAAAGACAAGTTTGCTTAATTAAATGAATAAAATATGCTTTTTTGCCCTTTGAAACTCATTTAACCCTTCAAAGTCATTTTTTTTTAAAACCAACTGAAAATGTTCATGGAAAGATTTAATCCGACGTTGAGCATCCTTTGAGTACTTATCTCTGCGTGGCTTATTCTAAGTCCTTTCATTTGTATAATTCCCATTGACATTTCTTCTTCAAATGTATATACTCCCATTATATAATATTTTTATGAATTTATGCATTAATATTTGATAGAATTTTTCAAACGATTTTATTTTTGTCTAGTCGATATCCGGCGCGTTGCCGCCACAGAAGTAGTAATTCTAAAAATATCGTTGGTTTTATTCTAAATTTGAACAAACATACAAACATTGATTTTTATATATAAGATCTACTGTAAGTTGATTGTACTATACATATATTATTTGAGAAAGTGCAAACAATAAATTGGCAAAGTTTTATCGCAATCGAATGAACGGTATGGCGGCGCATTAAATACGGACAAACAAACATTGATTTTTATATATTATACTATGCTTATGTTACTTGCGGAATTATTAACAATAAGTGGACGAAGTTTTATTGCAATTCGATGAACGGTATGGCAGCGCATTTCGAACGAACAAAACCCAATTCATTTTTAAATATTAGAAGATAAGTATGTGTCAATCTTTTTTTGAAAAGAAGATATATTTTCTCCGTCTTTCTCGAGCTAATCATGATTATGTTTGAATGAGCGGTTCGTCATTGAAGTCTCGCAGCTGGGTGTCTCTCGCAGTATCAGAGGAAGAGCAATCCTTATTTTTATTAAATATCGATTCCAAAATTAAAAGCTTATCAATGGAATGAAATATTTGATTATTAAATTTAAGTATTAAAATTGTTAATCTTTCGCAGCATCACAGTCGAGTATTCTTGGTGGCTTCCGAGAAGAACAATGCCCTTTAACGATTTATACAATCACGAAGTTGAATCCTCACATACATGCCGTCATGATAACAGTCGTCACGTTTACTTTGCTTTAAAATTGACGTCAGTCTTTAACGAAACAATAAAGATGTTTTTATCTAAAAATAAAGATGAGATACAGTAAAAAGATGTAGCTCAAAATCAAAAGTCCATGACGTCCGGTAGCCATTGTTTACGTATACGTTAATGCTACTAAACGATAAATCTAAAACACATTTCATCAGATTAGCAAACAATCTGATGGCGTAAAATACATTTTTCATTAAATTTAAGATTTGCGTGATATTCGTCTACTGTTTGATATATGAAATGGTCCCACAGACAGAATGTTACAAATTTCATATCGCTCAGATTTATGCTTTTAATATATTCCCATCCCATATAAATATATTTCAACTGATGTGAAACGTATTTGCAATTATCAGTCAATTAATCAAATGGCTAAAGGCGCACATATGCGCAACCCGACGGGGATGTGTTAACATCAACTTGACGCCAATGATTTGGAGCATGCGATTTTTACGCTTGATGGCATCAAATAATCCACTTTTATGATGGATATTGTGTAATTTTTCCCCCACAAATAATATGATATTTTCAGTTCAAAGATATCACTCTAAGCTTAAATTGCTGTTTGCTTCTCACAGCTTTTCAAAATGGGATTTTAAGACGCCTTCTGCAGACAACAATGTCGCACTCTCTTTGCTGGGCTCGTTAGTTGAAAACTCAGTGGATTTCAAAGCGACCATTATGTTTTGGATAATAATAAATATTTCATTGTATAAGTCTCCATGACTTGTATTTTCTAAGGCTTGTTTTAATCATTTTTTTAGTATTAACAGGCTCTATATCATCCGAATCAAAGGCTTACATCTTGTCTTGCAGTCTTAAATGTAGCGTTAGTTCATTGCTTTTTGTTGAAAGATAGAAAATAGCATATCATTGTATGATCATAGCAAATCCTTATTATCTTAATGTCAATCTGCGCTCCAAATTGTGTTGAATTCTTACCACAACGCGCAGATACTGGACGAAATTAATAAAATTGTCAAAAATTTACATATAACATAAACGAACTTACTTTATTATAATCCTAGAATAAAATGAAAAATAATATTTTAAAGCATAAGCTACGAAGCAATCACCGACCTCTAGTGTTCTCCATTTTTTTAAGGTATGATTATAAAAATGAAAACACTGTGATATAAAGATTTGAAACAAAGCCGCTCAAACAATGGCCACAGATGAACAGAAATGTCTTCTTCATCTTCTCGGATGATAAACCACAAGAAAATGGAAATATAACAGCAAAATTTCGCAGTCGACGTATCATTTAATTAAATCTATCCTGAATCGATACGAATAAAATATCATTTTTTTGTAATACAAGTTCCATAAGGAGCGTGGCGATCGTTAAAATGTTAACACACTTTCGACAGGACACGTATTAGTACATTTTGCCCAAAACGAGATAAGAAGTAATATATGCCATATTGATTTAATATATTGTAGTAATAATTTAACTCTTTACAGCAGTGATTCTCAACCTTTTTGAAGTCACGGTGCACTTTTGACCATGGGAAAAAGTGGCGGTGCACCAGAATTAAGAAGTCGAAAAAATGTGTATGCATAGACATAATTTTTATTACATATTTAAAAAAATAGTATTTACATACCATTTTTTTTACATATTTTCTTTTTATGTCAAATTATTTAAAAAATGTTTAACATTGAAAATATATTTAGTTAGTTAATTTTTTCCTAGAAACAATTTTATATTTATACGCGTTTTATTAAAAATATTTGCTCTCTTTAAGTGGTAAATCTAGGTTGGGGGAGGGGGTGTTTTTTTTCCGTTGTCCACCCAAAATGATGTCCCTGCTTAACACAATGGAAGCTATATGATAAATCAAAAATCAATTAATGTGCTACCTAAGCTTGTTGGCTTTTGCAGATATCATAAATTTTAGGTCGAATATTTGATAGAGCTACCCTCAATTCTTCGTCTAAATTCGTAAATATTTCTCGTTTTTTAGTTTTCATATTAGTTATTGTTGAGAAACCGAGCTTACACAAATATGATGTCGGAAACTATAACAAAATTTTCAGTGCCTTCGTGTGAAGAGCTGGATATTCTTCTTGGACAGAAATCCAAAAGTCCTCTATTGTCATTTCGGAAAAATTTATTTTTAGAATACGATCAGTTGACAATGAGACTAACTCTTCTTCTTCAAAATTCACAATACGATTTTTCAGTCGTAACAAATGGATTTCGAATCCAGCCATAATTTTCTCTATTTAAGGAAGGAAAATAATGTGCAATATTTTCTTCCAATAAAGTTTAATGTTCGCAATAAAGTTTAATAATAAATGCTCAAGGGATATTTTGTTCTCCATATATTGCTCTTTCTGATTACTGGTGGTTTTTGAATGATGCAGCATAGTTTGGCAGGTCACTGGTTCACGGTACTCCTAATAATTAAAAACAACTAAATCTTAACTCTTTAACGGGGTACATAGGGAAGCCCCGAAGGCCTGGAGTGTATAACTTTTTAAAAAAGGAGACAATTCATTGCTTAAGAACTATCGTCCAATTTCGCTTCTCTCCCATATATATATATAAAGTATTCTCTAGAGTTAAAACTAATAGGCTGGCAGATCGATTTGACAAATTTCAACCTCGAGAACAGGCTGGATTTAGAAAAGGCTTTAGTATCATCGAGCATATCCACATACTAAGACAAATCATCCAGAAAACCGAAAAATATAATCAGCCACTATCTTTCTTGGGCAGTTTTAGACTCACTACAACGCTGTAATATAAACTATCTCCCAAGCTTATCATAAACGCTTTGGAAGATGTGTTCAAACTGCTATGTTGGAAAAAGTGCCGACACAGTATTGACAACACACAAGTGGAGAAATTGTGACATAGTATTAATAGCCGAATCGTCTGAAAAGCTTCAAGACATGCTCCAAGACCTAAACGAAGTGTCAAGTAAAATTTGTCTGAAAATGAACATGGATAAAATCGAAGCCATGATAAATAGTCACAATTCTCAGACCTTCGGGGCGATATCCATTGGGGGAACACAAATTGAGGTTGAAAATGAATACACTTATCTGGGACAAGTAATACAACTAGGACGACAGAATTTCTCAACAGAAATTGACAGACGAATACCACTGGGATGGCAGCATTTAACCAACGCATCATCCCAGTGTTAACCCACGAAGACGTGGAATCTAATATCAGGCATTTTACACAGAATGAAGTTTTCCCAGCGTGCCATAGAGAGATCTATGCTCGGAGTGTCTTTATAATATAGAATCAGAAACGAGGATATCCGAAGAAGAACTCGCGTAGTAGACGCTACTGAAAGAATTGATACACTTAAGTGGCAATGGAGGAGACAAATGTGTCGAAGAAACGACGGTCGATGGGGAAGAAAAGTGTTGGAGTGGAGACCCCTGTAAGACTGACGACATCGAAAGAATAGCAGGATGAAGCTGGATGCGGAAAGCGGAGGATCGAGAGGGATGAAGACTCATGCGTTCAACGGTGGACGAACACAGATGATGATGATGATTATGAATCTTTCCTCAGCGGTCAGACTGCATGACGATTTGAAGATTCCGCCACGACCAGGCGCACAGCTCATCAGATACCCATTGAAACCATCCTACTGTATTCAACCATCGACATCTTATTCCGCACTCTATGTAAGAGTCTATTGTTACAATAAAATCAAAAGTTTATCGTGGTTTTAAAAAAAACATAATTTATCGGGTTTAAATCCTACATCTTAAAATAGACATCAAGGACCTCCAATTTACTATAAGTCGCAGTACAAAACACTTATGCTGCATGACATTCAGGATAGATCCTGGAGTACGGGACGCATTCTGGAACAACACTGCACTTTATTTATTAAGATATATATCCCTCTGACTATTAAGCCAAACCTTATAGCCTAAGAACCGAACACGCACTGATTGTCGCCTAGCTTAATTCGACGGCTCAACTGAACGTACGAATATAAATGTATTAACACTAAATGTAAATTATTATGAAAAATTATTGAAAGAATGCATGAGATTCTCTCTGAGATGAGCTCTTTTGATATATTCCCAAAAATATTTTTATCAAATTTGAAATTCATTAAAAAATAATATATTTATGCAACGAAAAGGATGGTGATTATTTTTGAATATTTTTGGGAATGTATCGCAGCAGCTTATTTAATCCCATGATTTTTAAAAAATAGTTTTTCCTATAAATATTAATAATTTGTCATAAATGCGTTTCAATTTGTCCGTCCAGTTTAGGCGTCGAGTTTATGCTATGCAACAATATTCGGTGCAGAGCTATATTTTATTTTCACAGGTTAGGATGTGCATGTGCGTATGTTAAGTGATATTTTTTAATACACAAAGTGTTGTGCCGTTCCGGAATGTGATCCGTGTTCCAGACTGTATCCTGATCGTCGTGCAGCTAAAATATTGAGGCAAGTAGTCATAGTTTTTAAGTATATTGTAATACGATTATTAGGCTTATTATCGAAATGTTTAATGGTGAACAATTGCATTGAGATTTCAAGAACACAGATCGGAAATAATACTCATAGTGGATAGGAAAATCAAGATGTCTATTTTAAGATGTAGGATTTAGGTCCGATTTTTGTATCATTTTTTTAGAGTCACGACTTACATTAAAAAACAATAAAATACGATATTCGGAAGTGATTCAATTAGCATTTCTTAGCTAAAAGCTTCAATAAGCATCAATCTTTCCTTAGATTAAATAAAATACATCATATATCATTTTAAAAATATATCATCAGCTAAATAATTGGACTAAAATGTGTCAAATATTTAATTTCAGGTATGAAATCGTATTTAATATAAAAGCAATCCGCAATTGTTTGATTACGAAATCGACCAGCCTTGATCAATCAATAGTCTTAAGTTTAGATGGACGTTGTGAAAAATTGAACAGTGTGGTTCAAAAGAACTGCTGGTGAGCCAAATTCCAAAGGTGTCCAGGACTCATGCAGTAAGAGCTCTCAGGTAAGGATAATAAGATTTACAAGATGAATTTGAGCTATCATTTAATTTGTCATCTAAAATATACACACAAAATATTTGATCTAATGGATGTTTAAATTCTTTGTTTTAGGTAAGTCTTTCGAATAGCGCAATATCAATCCGAAGTTTTCAAATATACTCATACTTTGAGTTAAATACATAATGCGTAAAAATACGTAAAACCGAAACATAAATATTCTTCAGAATTATGTCGATTATTTTTTCTGATTTTACTGGATACATTTTCTTTTGTATGAGACGTATGATGTCTGGTAATATCGTCACTACTTCTTTCACTTGTACTCCCTGTGTCATTAATATTTTGGTCTGATTCACGATTTCGTTTGGTAATAAATTCATCCATTGTAACGTAGACGAGAACTCTCAGCTGAATACCGGGGCCCAGTTATGTTCGTGTTGCTTCTGTCGACCAGTCCCAGTTACCTCCGTTCATAGAGCTTCTGACGGCCTGCGACTGCCGCGTCCCCCGTAACGTTGACGAGAAGGATTCCACAGGGTGATGGTGCTGGATTTCAAAGACGATTTTTTCTCCACAGCATGTTTATTTACTCCACTTTGAACAGACTGCGGCTGCGAGGCGTAGAATGCCCAAAATCTACGTTAAACGGTTAACATACGCGCAATTGATTTGGCTAATTCAAAATTACATTAACTCTTTCGTTGACTTTCATAATTTCGCCAACGACTTTTTCGGTTTTCACTGTTTTGCAGAATTTTTCGTTTTTACCATTTTTTTCGCGGTGCACCGGTTGAGAAACACTGCTTTACAGGGTAGTGAAGATCGCAAATGTTATGTTCAATATTATAATTTGAACAAATAACATTACACTCAAACCTCTTTTCGTGCGATTTCGAAATTATGCGGTTTTTTTTAAAGCTATTTAAAACTATTATACTTACCAGATTTATGTCGAAATTCATTTAACTATTTAAAAAAAACTGACAAAATAAGCCCAAAAAATGACTTGACTGAATTTTTTTTAAACAGTCGCCATTTTCTCTTTTTTTTTGAGCTGAGGACTGTAGTTACATTTTTACTTATTATGAATTATATTGTTGGAAAAAAGAAAATCTACACAGAACAATGATGCGATTGACACTGGGTATACTGTTTCTTCCGAAGGAGAGTGATTTTGAGTCATATCGAAAATTGCAAGGAAAATTATCATACAGCAAAGTTATTGTTTTCCTTTTTGTTAACTCTTCTTTTCTTGATTTTTATCAACTTTTTTTATGTGATTTTGGATATATTTTATATAGCTGTTTCAAAGTTATGCGGTTTTAAAATCCATGGAACGCAACTTCACTTTTTCTGTGTAAGTCATAGGTTTTTTTGTGCGATTTTCTGCGGAACGCATCTACCGCACAAAAAAGGTTTAAGTGTATATTAGAAATACAAGCGCGGCAAAATAAAAGTACATACTATGGAGCGCTGCCCGCAACGTCTGCGGGCATACTCTTTTAGGTTCGCTTGATTGCATCTACAGCACATGCGGGCATACTCATCAAAGGGTTAAACATTTTTATTTATATTAAAAAAAAATAATCTGAAATGATTTATATCATTTTAATCCTTCTTTTATAACAAGCATTCTTCATAATATTGTCGAATTTACTATCTTTAATTATTGATGATTCATAAGAACGTATTATATTCCAATTCTGCTTCTACGCTTGGGTTGTGAATTTCAGTTGAATTATAGAAATTTATCTTCTTATTAAAATTATATAAATATAATATGAATTATTGATCAAAGGCATATAATGGATGTTGACTTGATGCTTATTGGATGGATATTTGGGAGTCCCAGCTTAGAGTACATAATACTAGGAAACAAATTGATATCTGGGAGTCCCAGTCTTACATGATAAATATATAGGAAGAAATAGCCTAAACAAAAGACATAATATTGACATAGAGTAAAAATTATATTATTATTGGATAAATAAAACCAAAAAAATTGCGAAAAGACGTCTACCGAACCGAAAAAACCGATATTTTCGAATCGGTTCAATTCCGGTTTTCGTTTCTACATAAACGGGTTTATCGATTTTCGGTTCAATTCCAGTTCAAAGCCCTGATTCTTATATTTGAGTTTGCTCGCACGCGATGCGTAATTTCGCCTGCAGCTACGGCAAGTTTATGCGTGTAAGCGCCCGACAAAATAGTGTTAAAATGATATTTGCTTTTATCATTGCAATTGATCTATTTTCAAGCAATGGATCAATTTGCCATGGTCAGGGGTAAGAAAATACTTTTTATGCTTCTGACGTCCCTAGGCGAAGAAATCCATTGGTGTCAGGTCTAGAGATCGATACCACTGGACTTTTTAAAACTAAACTAAATTGAAGCATTTCGCTTAAAGAATTTACATTGACAATCCTTACAATTAAGACATAGAGCTTATGTGTAAAACGTACGTTCTTCACAAAAAAAAAAAAATAGTCCGTCTATGTGCAAAACACCCCATATACGTATTCGGAAGATTCGTTAAAAAACGTCTATAGATATTGCCAAAAAATAAAAAAAATCTATAGCATTTATTGTTTTTCTATGGCTAATTGTTCGATTGGAGTTCCTTGTTCAGAGCTCATTCGTTGTTTATTGCAGAAAATGCAATTAGAGAATATCTCGCTGCGGTTCGACGCATCCGACATCCCTATTGACCTGAGCCCGGACCAAAAATAGCTATTGCCAAGCCATAAGTTATACAAAGTACCACAGTTTAATCATGGTTTTCCGCCATTCGGTTTCCATCTAAAGGCTTCCAACGAACGGATATTGCATTGCGAAAATCTATGAAGCAATATCGCTTTTGAGTTGCATCACGGAAATTGCTATAAACGGGCGAATTTATCTCCCAATATTTTATATATAGAGGCGGTTTGCCGACTCTTCTCAAATTTCTTTACGGGCACTTCTGACATCTGCTCTGAGCAAAATTTTTCCCGTTGAAAGCGTTTCTGAAACGATTCCCTCGTCCGTGCGAAGGGATGATATAAAATCTATAGACGGAGCGGCGACAAGACATTGAGAAATGATATGATGAAAGAATATGTGCTTTTATAAAGTAAGGATGTTTACATCCTTCCGCATCTCAATTTTAGACGGCTTAAAAGCATCCGGAAAATTGATCGCGAAATATTGATCGGTCGCGATGAGTTCAATTTACACACAATGCTGACTGTTGTATGATTTATAGTGAATTCTAGCCTGAATATTACCCCATACCAAGCTCCAAATCTATGATGGGTGGGTGGGTGTTTCCACCCCTTTATCTGTTACCTTATTGATTTGAACTGCGCCTGACATATGCGATGTTTTAGAATTGTAACAAACATTTCATGGTATTTAACAATGCACATTAATATTTCCATACATTTAGGAGTCAGTACTATTTGGTTTGAATATTTAATATCTATATATTAATTTAATACATAATTTGAATTAAATTGCATATATGTGGAGTATTGTAATTTGATTTGCATACGATTTTGATTTCAGAGCGTTCTCACAAACGCACAAAATTAGCCACAAGGTTTCCGTGTCCAACCGGTCCGACTTTCGGACCACTGATGCATCGAAAGAGCGCCTCGCGATGGACGGATCTCCGCACGGACACTCCCAGGCTGATGAAAGCCCAAACTTAAGCAATGAGGCGCTACACCGCCCGCATCCTGTACAGAACTGGTTTATCGAAAATATGTCGATAAAAGACAATGGATTGGTTTATAAATACAGTATTATTATAGATTTTTATTATTCCTGATGCATGATTTCATAGGCCAAATCTCAAATGTTTTATGAACTCGCTTAACCGAAATTCTGGATATTCGAGATTGCATTGTGTTTGCGTGTCCATATGGCAAGGTCTGACATTTGCATTGTTATAATTGACTGCCATTCTTAAGCAAGTCGTTTGAGAATAACGATCTCGTTAATATCTTTCATAGACATCTGACCGTTAATTTAGAAAGTGTTAGATCCTATCAATGAGCTATATTTATGTACATGGGCCCTGGAGGCCATACATAAGAACATTTATTGTTTAGGACTTGAAATATCCGTTTTTTTTTGAGCGATCAATCAGAATTTTATCCCTTAAATATTATAAATATATCAATAAGCCCTTCGCTCATATTATTACACAATGCAACACAGAATGATGACTCCATATGATATCGAATGTATAGCGTCTGATGGCGAATTCGCAAAAGTTTAACATTTTTTATATGGACAAAAAAAAGGGGGACAGGGGGACCCGCCACATTCCCGAGCGTGTACCCGCATAAACTATGCTATTACAGCTCTCGCGTCAAACTACACATTTTAGTGCAAAACTAATTTAATGTCCCCCGAGAGGAACCAAACTTCTGCTCCATCTGGTGACCGAGCGCAATGCGCGAACCTTGTTTTTTTTTGGGAAAATCTGTACAAGGGAGGGGTGCAGTCACGCGACCGCTTACGCTGAAAGTGTAACGCGAGGGGGGGTCCGGCGGCGGCAGAAGGCCGACCCGGAAACGCTCAACGATTAGCCATCATCCGTGTTTGTGTAAGTGTGCGATTCCAACCTTATGAGGGTTTGCTTCTACGTTAAGTCGACTTCCTCCGCCACATTCTGGTTTACTCCCAGTGTTTGTGGTAGAATCCGCCGGGCTCGGTCTTTTTACCGAAACTCTTGCAAAATACCGAAAAGGCGCTGAAGGCACCGGGACGGGTCACCAGATCTCTGTGCCCCACGGGCCCCTCACATGGCCCGCGGACACGGCACAGAAGCGCCTCTCGTTCGGAAGCCATGCCTTCGCATGTCCAGAGGATATGATCCGCGGACATGCTAGGTGCAGTGCATGGACAATCCGCTCTATCCGCGCGGCCCAGTCCCATTAGTTGGGCACTGAAGTGGCCATGTCCCGTCAAGAATTGAGACGTCCAGTGATTGCTGACCAGCCAGTGCGCCCTTCTTCTGCTCTCGACGGACCTGAAGAACTGAAAGAGATGGCGCCCCTTGATTGACGATTCCCATCTTTTTATATGGACAATTGAAAAACCTTGTTTCAGCCACAAGTGGAACTTTTTTCAGGAAACACGTGATGGAAACTCAAATGCAGCGGCCAACTGAAAGTTTGAATGGGTTCTGGTGGCGTGAGAGATTTAGACAAACTGTGAATCTGGTTCACTTTTGTGCACACATATTCGCACCCCTTCCACCCCTTTACTACAGAAAATACTGAATGGATAAAAGCTTTCAAACTTTCGATAAACTATTTCTCTCTGAGCATTTGTTCGGAACCCGAAAGCTCCGTTTCTGAAGGCTCTATCTACGAAGTATCTTATACAACTAAATTACAGCACAGATTGAAATGGACATGAAAATGTATATTTTCATCGTGTGTTGCTTACTTCAAAAATTTACATTGACCAAATTTTGGAATAGAAGATCATTTTTGGATGCTCCTTTAATAATATTTCTTCCATTTCTGTTTCTATATAGGAGAAATTTCTTTCTAGAAAATGTCTATATAATTTTAGAGCTATCATTTAGGTGTTAAAATATAATATAAATAATTGATTAGACATAATAATTAGAACTGGAAGTATATAATTATATAATTGATTAAACGAATTGATATTGATCTGATGTTTAATTGGCTGGATGCTTGGGGATCCCAGCTTGGATTTTACAACACAAGGAAACAAATTGATATCTGGAAGTCCCAATCTGGAGCACAGTAAATATAAATGTAACTTAAACAAAATACATAATAATGACATAAAATGCAGACTTGGTTCATAACAGTATTATCTGAAGTATTGATATAATAATACATTTAGCAGGATAAATATAGAGTAAACAGAGTAAATATTATTATATACTAGTGATTACCCGGCATGCGTTGTAATGCCATGTCTCTCATAACAAACTGCGTACACAAACAATATTTTTAATATGCCTATGTTATTTCCGCGAGTGTAAACAATAAGTTGATAAAGTATTATTGCAATCGGATAAACGGTATGGCAGCGCATTAAATACGGACAAACAAACATTGATTTTTATATATTAGACTATGCCTATGCTACTCACACAGTCTTTTGCAATAAGTGAATCTAGTTGTATTGTAATCTGATGAACGGTATGGCAGCGCATTACATACGAACAAACATACAACATTACATGTTGATCTACCACAAACAAAATGAATAGTTTTTATTTATATGTTAAAAATATGACATTAACTCGTTGATGAGTAATCGCGCATATTTGCGCATACTACACATCTAAATATTCTCAAATATTGAGAAAAACGATCCATAGCGCTTCATTTGCAACGACGTGCTTCAATTAGATAAAGCGGAAATAAATGTCATTTTTTTTGGTTATGTCTTTGCCGTCAGTTTGCCTCGGGTTGTTGTCGAGTGAATACATCAAGGTTGGTGTCATTTTAAAGCTCTGTTGTTTGTCTTACTTATTCAAATATTTTTATATTTTTTTAGCTATAGTGAAAATGTCCAAGCCAGAAATTGATGAGACCCATTTGCGATCTTGTTTACTGTTTTTATTCGATAAAGAATTAAAAGCAAAAAAAAGATATCCAGAGCATCTGTAATACATAAGGCAACATATTGAATATTCGAAAATGTCATAGATGTTTCAAAAAATTCAAAAGTGGCAACAGAGATTTGAAAAATACACCAAAATCAGAACGACCTCCAATAATCGATGATGACGTATTCAATTATCTGGTAGAATTTTACGAAAGAGGCATTAAAAAGCTACCTAATCTGTGGAGGGCGATTATAAATAACAATGGAAATTATTTAATCGAGTAATATTGTACAGCATTTATTAAAATATTTTTGTTCTCCAAATAACAAAAAAAAATGACATTTATTTCCGCTTTACCTAATATTTCTAGTATAATATGATATTTATTCAAATCATTATTTCAAACATCACAATTATGATTTCTTTCATGAATTACAAAATACAGAGTCTTCACATAAATTATCAACAGATGATGAGGAAATAAACATTGAAGTTATAAAGGAATTTGTCCGTATCCGGTTGAAAACCATTAGGTATGAGGCTTTCTTAGATCGTTGATGGTCTTCTCAGAATCATAATAAATAGTAGAAAGCCACATAAATTAATTATATACTTCAAAACCCAGCGTGATAACAAAATTGATTCAATTTGAAACGCTATTATACAGCCTAACAATATCAAAAGTGTTAAGGTGCATTTATTGATATACAAGATTCATTCAAATTGCGCGTTCCTGAGAGAAAAACGAATATGTGTGAATTGATTAAATGGTTAAACTTGTATTATAGCATTAAAGGTACATACATACGTTTCGTAAATTATGAAAATATTAGGAATAAGCTATAAAAAAGCTTGGGTGTTCAATATAATCTGTATTTTTTTATTTTACAAACGTTCTCATAAAAGCACAGACGATAAACCGAATTAATGGATAGCATACACGTGATGTTAATTGCGCAAAAAACTGTTTAATTTGAGTGCTCGAAAAAGGATTATGATCCAATTTTCGAGGATTTTATTTCAAAATAAAATCGAATGTTTATTCTGAAAGTCCGAAAGTAAACATAGAGCGAGGAGGAATTTTTAATATCCACAGTGGCTGTGTGTTCTTAATAAGCACACCGTGATGGTATCCGTTTTTATGGCAATATCGGCAGCGCATTAAAGATTAAATTGAAATTTAAATGTTTTTCTTATCAAAGTGGCCGTTAAATTGGTTTTCAGCAACGCCGTGTTTTTTTCCATCCTCCGAAGATTAAAACTGTTTTAGAGCGAATCGCGCAGATATTGTTTTCATCGCATGAATACCATTTGCATTTTCCCCCGACAGACATACAATTTTATATGAAAGTATGCTAAACGGAGGCTCGAAATGGAAAAAAAAGGAGGAAAGGAAGGTCCTTCGCTGAAGCGGAGCAGGATTAAATAGAATCAAACTTGCAAATCTGAGCTCATCGTACATTTGCACTAAACCCAACAGGTTGCTGCAAAAAGCCTTTTAAACTCGAATCAAGATAAAACTGAGTGAGACATTTTCCGTTTCTCTAAATGTAGAATGCTTGAAACTGGAGCTTTATTTTCTTCCAGGATATTGTTATGCGATGTCCAAAAGGTAATATTCTTTTGCGAAGGAATATAAAATTGAGTCGAATTCAGGATAAATACAGCCATGTTCAAAAGCATCGTAGGATATCTGATATTCTTCAGACGTTATTGAGTGATCCTCGATTTAAAGCTTAAGTATCTCATGTACGCTCAATTTGATTTATATCTGGGGATTATTCCAGGACGTCCACATTATCAAATTCAAATTGTTCCATGATTTATTACAGTGACACATGATGCAAGTTAGTATCAATATCGTATTGTTTTGACTATGTCGATCGATGCCGTAAAGGTACCCCTACACGTCTAAACATTCCCAATATATTTTTATTTTTTCAAGTAGCATTTTTATATCCTTTCAAATTTGTTTTTTTATAAGCTTTTTAACCCTTGCCATGCCATCATAACTGAATTTAATGATACTAGAATATCAATGATAAATAAGAGAAAATTTGAAATGTTTTAAGGATCGTCAACAGCCGGCATACCACCACAAAGTATAAGGCTGCATTCTTCAAATACTTCACATTTTATTCTTCGCCTTCCCTTAGCTACACCATTTTCTTTGTTTTATAGAATTTTTAAATGGAAAATGTAATATAATTTTGAGGAAAAATATTAAAAAAAGTGTTATAGGCTGGTAAAGTATAAGATGTAAAGAAAGGGCGTATCCTGGTTAACACGTTTCAACCCTTTTAGTAATTTGAAACAAAAAAATACTCTTCTAATATATAAAAAAACAATGTTTGTTTGTTCGTATTTAATACGCTGCCATACCGTTCATCCGATTGCAATAAAACTTTATCAATATATTGTTTACACTTGCGGGAATAACATAGGCATAGTAAAAATATTGTTTGTGTACACAATTTGTTATGCGAGACGTGGCATTGCAACGCATGCCGGGTGAATCACTAGTGATTGATATGAATGTCATTATAACTATATCTAGTTTTTGTAAGTGATTAAGGCCTATTTATAGTGTTTTTTTTTTGTTTTTATCAAAAAACCATAACTTCTATATACATTTAAAAACCTGTTTTTTTTGGATTTTCTTGAAGGTCTTGTAAGAATTTTTTTATACTCACAAGGCTATCAAAAAAATCATACATTCACCAACTCAACAACTCACTATTTTTCGGAAGTTTTGATAGAAAATAGGATGCGTGCGCATGTCAAATTTACAATTCATTAAGCCCAAATGCTTCAATTTTTAGGCCAACTTAAATGGATTGCAATCATCAATTTAAGCGAATTATTGCCATGAAAACACTAATTGACCTAATTATATTTAATTGAACCTTGTCAAATAAATAATTTTGTTCTATTTTAAATTAATTTGCGATTCATAAAAAATATAATTGACGCTGATATAATGTTTTTCAGGAACCATTAAAATTTTAACGAGCAATAAATGATCCACAATTCAAATAAAAAATGATTTTTAAATTCAAAATACATTAATAAACTATTTGTTATTTTTTTAAAATAAATATTGGCGTGTATAATGTATTTGCAGTTCATTTATTGCCAATAAAATCAAACAAAAAAGTGTACACATGTATATATATTAAGGCTACCATATGTGATGTACGTTTTTTCGATACACAGTATTTTTTAATAGTATTATTTAATCAGTAAGGATGTGTTTTTCGTCGGGTCAAATTAAAAAAAAAGGTGTTTAAGTCCCACAAGTATTGACTGACAACATTACAAAGTTAAGAAATCAATAAAGTGGCTTCATTAGATTTACTGTTGAGAGCTTCAAACACATTTGTGGTACAAAAAGTATATTTTCATATCAAATTTGATTTCAAACTCAATCCAGTTGTGTGTGTTTCAACTAGCTACAATTGGGAATGCAATGCTAAATCTAATGCCGAGGAAGTTTTCGCATGCCAAACATACTAAATAATTCATCCTCGTCTTTGTGCAAATAAGGAGTTAACATACAACAATATGGTTTTGTGAAAGCTTTGTCCTACGTATACGCTATCTGATGTTCACATAATTAACTCGTTTTATTGACTATACATTCGCTTCAGGATTTTGCATCAAAGCCTTCATTAACATGGATCTCCACGTGTCACTGAGCATGCAAACAATTCACACGCGAGACAAATGATGCATTTTCAAAACGACGTTGCTAGAAAATAAATGCAAATGTGTATTGTAATGCACCATTGATCAACGCCATCGTTTTCAGAATCACTTTTATAGAAATTGGTCAAAATATATTCGTTCAATTAAACAAAAATATATTCGGTAAAATTGTTTGGAACAAAAAAGAAATTGTTTGGAGCAGCCGAGCTGTCAATGGAAAAAATCAAAGAAGAAAGTATAATATGATGGAGACGAAATGAGAAACTCATTATAAGAATTTGGCTTGACGTTGAATGATTTTGAAAGGCAGAATTAAGTGGTTTTCAATCAGGATATTTCCCCTGTTTATTAAATATCATATCCGTTAAATATACCTGGGAAAATAATGGATCGAGACATTCGAACCATTCCATGTATTTGTAATAATTTATTCCCTATAATACTGAAATAATACTTCTCCTTGACGTAAACGAACTCATACATTCAATAATAGCGAATGTTTTTATGTCGGAAATTCCCGTTGCTTTTAAATTATAATAATATTTTTTTGAGTAGAATTTTATAGTTGTGTTACCCTACTTTATTAATTTGGATCAGGTTTAATTTTTTATCTTTTAATTGAAATACAGACGCGCAGGAAAACATAAAAGAAATTGAGTGATTACCTTGGGCACGGGAAGATGTGTTCTTTCCGATGGCGTTATCAATAATCTCGCAGCTGGAGTCTCTTTCCGACAAAAAATATTTTGATTAAAAATGTTGATTTTTAAATTCCATCTGAGCATTTTCCCAATTGAGCTAATACCTCGATATTAATATAAAGACATAAAGAGCCTTTCAATAGGGAGCGTTTCGCGTAAAATCGCACAAAAAAAGTCGCGTCCCATGGTTTTTAAAAATCGCATAACTTTGAAATAGCTATATAAAATATATCCAAAATCGCACAAAAAAAGTAAATTAAAAAACAGGAAAACAATAAGGCCATTAAAAAATAATATTTTTGGTAACATTTAAAGTACGTCTTGCATCATTGGTAAAATTTTAAAGATGTCTGACATCTGGCATCTCAGTCAAGTCATTTTTTGGCCTTATTTTGTCACAGTTTTAATTTGTTTTTATATAGTTAAAAAATAAAGATAGAGGGTTATATAAAAAAGATTCGTACCCAATTTGGAGTAAATAATGATGTCAGTCGTGTTTTTAAAAAAAGTAGTTTCGAGAAAAACGCGTTAAAAGATTTCATTATTTCACTAAAATAGCTATAACTCCGTAAATAGTTGGAATTTTGGAAATTCCTTTGGAGAATGTATTTTTAATAGTCGAAACATTGGAAAAATGCCAAAAAACCCGAAATAATTTTTTTCAAAAATCTAAACCAGAATAAAGGGCGTGGCTTAATTCAGCGATAGCAGATGCAATATGATTTACACAGCCCCAATTTATAATTTTTATCCAGATTTCGGTTAGCGTTGATGATTTATTTCCTATTTTATCCAAAATACCTCGATACTTACTCTTAACGAAATTAAAATTTGCTTTAAAAAAAACCGCATAACTTCGAAATCGCACAAAAAAAAGTCGCATAAAAAGAGGTTTGAGAATTGAAGGACACTGAATATTTAAATCACAATCGTTTATTGAATAGCAGGATGACGAAGTAAATTTATATAGATAGAATTTAGTATGAGTTCCTATTATATTTTGTACATCTGTAATACAAGCTTTTTTATGAAACGCTTAATAAAGCGGTTCTTATTTACACAGCTTTACGTTGAATGAAACTACTGTGTAATATGAGATTCGGATGGAATTCATTTATAGAGTCTTATATCTAAAAATTTGATATATATTTTATATTCAAAAAGCGTTCCCACAATTTTAATTAGAAATAACTATAAAAATCAAAATTTAACAGGTCTTCATTAAATTTACTAGAATTTAATGGCGTGCGCTGAATTTGTCTATGAGGGTTGAATGTACGTGCGTTATATTCGTACTTGTTGTTATGGGTTGAGTACCAACCCTCGACAAAACTGTCAATCACACCCAACCCTCTTTTCGATTTAACAGCTCGTTCCATTCGCTGGTGTTTTATATAATTTTATCGCATTAATGAATCGTTTTATAATTCGGACGTTTGAGTTGGTTTCGAGTGCCGAACAAAAGCACTCGAAAAGCAACCATCCCTATCCCTGTTCGATAAAGGGGGCTCTTTAAAATTCATTTGAAATTCTGTCCGGCTGTATCGAATAAAAACTGATAGGGTATATCGATGCATTGCTATCGTTCTATGGAGACTATTTTTGATTTGGTCCGCATGAATTTTAGGAAGGTTCTGACACCGATGTATTAATCTTAACCGCGCCGAGCGTGATGCTTAAAACATAAATTCTAAATCCACCTCGACCTCATTTAATTTTGATCCGGGGTCAGCTGGGAACCTTTGACGACAACACCACCAGATGTCACCACCCTCATCCGAAAGTTACCCCTTCTGCCGAATTAGTTTCTCGGTCACCCGTCTAACTCGATAATTTGAAGACCTTTTATATTCCCTGGGGGAACTTTCGGAGAAAATTGCTCGCTTCGATTAGGTGTTTCAATTAAAAAAGTCTTGATTGAAATTGTTTCGATGTTAATCGATTCCGTCCGATTCTTATATAATACTATGACAACGGGGAAAAAATCAATAGATCTTTCCAGCGAGAACCTTGTTGCGAATTAATACCGACAAGGATGATTGAAAATTTACATAGTTTAAACGAATGATCTATTGTCGTAGTTATAACGACGTTGAAATTTATGGCCACGTTTAGTTACTGTGTTTCCAACGGTCAAAGATCATTGGCAACGTATAAACATGCAAGTTAAATGTGAATGAGAAAATGTCAAGTTCTTATTCAATACAAGACATTTTCATTGGAAATACTTGATTCAATAAATTGGCTCGTTAATGAAAAAGAACGATTTCATACAAGATGCGGCAGAGAAACTTCCTTATTTGAAACGCGCGCCCTATAAAAACAATGATTCTGAAAAGAATAGGGTTAAAATCAATTAAAAGAACAAGATCTAAATTTTTTTTATCGTGTATGTTTATTAACGATCATGTAGTAGATAGGGAGAAGCGCGCGTTCGCCTTAGAGGCGTATTTTTTAAGCAGCCATTTAATTATCGTCACGCAACGTGCATTTAGGAATCACTTTAATATCACGCCTGCGGGTCGTATTCTTCTTTAGAAATCGATTATTTTATGGGTACTTTAGGAAAACCGGTGTAGTCAAGGTCCATGCAAATCCACTTTTTTCTCTCAGGACCGCGCAATGTGTATAATGCATGTGGACGATTTACCATCCCCACGTAGTAGCGCTGTTAATCTGATCAGATTTAATTCTCCAGATTAAAAGCGACATCTTCCGTCTCTCTTCAGGTGCAATGTGTTATTTTAATAGCGCCATCTCTTGTGGCCCTATGGAGACATTGCACCTGCATACCGACGGAGTCATTTGAGAGTTAATTTCTGTAAATTTAATTGTCAATTTAAATAACCCGTTCCATCAAAAAGGAGTTAATTTGTGTCTGACAAGTTATTGTTCAAGAAAAAAATTTTTTTCATTGTCGATCATCTTTACAAATACCTGATATAATTTTAATGCACAAAAATGGCGGTTAAAATATCAACCTTCAATTGAAAGACCTGGTTCTTCTCTGCCCTGATGCCGCGTAATAGTGAAATAATCGTAATAGGAAACCGCGCTCATCGAGGGTCGAATTGGTCCATGGTACCTCAAACTAAAAGCTTTTATGTTTGATCCCTCTGATCTGGACGGTCTACATGAGAAGAATTTTTACGATTGAGGAGTCTTTTTAAATCAAAACTTGAAGAAATGGATGTGGGGGATGTCTGTATTGAGACACGGTTCAAGAGACACATATTTTTGTTATCAATAAAGTGTGAGAATTGTAAATATAATATCATTATAAAAAGCAACTTCATCGTATATGCTAATTAAATAAGTAAAGATTTTGGATTTGCCATGAATTGTCGTTAATCGCATTACAACATCGAAGAGCAACACTGGCCAATTTTTGCGTGCTTTCTTCTGATATAGCATTAATTATTACCTCTAAGCTTGAATTGGAAATTCTACCCCATCTACTTTATCCCCCGAATATCCTCCCTGTTATTACCACCTGTTAATGTTCGTAAAGCACTTATTAAGAATATATAACATTAATTTAATAAAAATCATTTGGCGAGATTTTTTTTTGTAAATCACTCAATAGGGGTTGAATGAAATTAGTAGAATTATAACAAATAGTGTTTAATTCTCATACAACATGGTATTTATACTAATATATTAAATTGTTAATTTTGAACTTTTATATTATGGAATTCCGAAGACCATTCATTTATGATTGATGAGACAAAATATGGGCTCTGGCACTCATCCAACCGGCGGTCCTCTTTGTTAACATCTTCCCACAGGATTATATTCAACCTCAAAGCCTTATCCTGTTGCTTGCTCCGAAATTACGTCGACCATTAACCTTTGTGCTAAAAGGAACCACTTGTAATGGAACATTTGTGTTTCGTATCAAGTTCCAAGAATCCGGCAGGATCGACGACTCATTTACACACATAGTCTGCGTAAAATTAGCACGAAATTAAAATCAAAAATATTTTCGCAAAAAGCTCTCACCGTAATAAAACAAATGGGATGGAATGTTATATCGAAATTTTCACACAAACTTTGCGCTCGTAGCACATAAAGCTCTTTATATCGAAAGTTTAATTTGAGCGCTCCACATATTTTAGAAATAATTGCTGAAAACATATGTTTAAGTATGAAGTTTTAGTTTTGTTATAAAATATATCGATATTTTGATTTGCATTAAATTAGTAACCGATGTTTGAAAGTCTCCCCTAAAACTGGAAAGCCCTTATATTTTGATGACGACATATTTTAGAGCCATAGTGGAAACACGTATCGGGAAGACGAATCGAGTAGGCGTTTGGATGCCGCACGAACTGTCCGACGATATAAAATGAGAGCAACGAAACACATCCAAAGTTTCGTCGCCAAGACAAAAAGTTTGTCCTTTTTTGCATCAAATTGTGACTGGGGATGAAAAATAGGTTGCTTATGATAACATAAGTCGTAAATGTTAATGGCTTTCGACGAGACAAAAATCATTTCCGACTGCGAAGCCTGGATTGACGACCCGCAAGATTATTTTGTGCGTGTGGTGTGCGACATCTTCCGTCTCTTTTTAGGCGCAATGTGCTATTTTAACATCGCCAACTTATGTGGTGCTGCGGGGACATTGCACCTGCAATTACCGACCGATGGCTTCTTGCGCGTGCGCCGTTGCTGTTTGGGTGATGACGCGCAGGAGGCGGGAGTCGAGAAGAGTCGGCGCTTGGCCTTGGCTGCGAGAGGTTGTCCTTCACGCAGCCAGATCCCTATCTCTTGTGCTGAATAAAAAGTTACCTAGAGAAGAGATTCTTTTCGTTCGAGGCCCGTCCACCACCATTCATCAATCCGGCTGTACATGATCCGATAGAAGAACAGACTTGTGCGTTAGCGTGGCCATCCTGACGAGCGCATGGGAGCGAAGATCCGCCCAAGGACTCTGCCCCAGAAAGTGCTCCGGCTCCAAAACAACACAGTCTTTTCTAAGGAGGGGGATCTATACTTCTCCAATTACTTATAATACAGGAGACAACTGCGTATAATAAATATTATATGCACTTGATATTGCAAATCTTATTCTCACGTTTCAATATTAGCCATGTCTATCGAAGCCTTAACCACTTTGTATCGAAAGTGGACGACATTTATTTAACAATAAATAACGTAAACTAATTATAGACAAAAAAGTATATTTCTAGACTTTAATTTACAATTACTGGAACTGACTGACTGGAAAAAAATAGCTTTGTAGAAATGGATGTAAAAATTTGGTCGCTGCTTCCCGTATTATTAATCATGAGACAGAATCATCATAATCATCAGCCTCCTTGAGTTGTGTTCCAATATATGGATAGGGACAAGACGACAGACATCAAACAGCGACTGACTGGTTTAAGGGTTCATTTTGATCGAACCCATTTCCTGCGCTGCTGTAGAGTCGGGTTACCCTGGACTAAGCAGACTGGACGCTGCGCGTAGAGCGTCCAGGCGCCCACCTCTTTTGCTCCACGCCCTCCAGAGGAGGTGATGTTTCCACGGGAAAGACCAGCTTCAGACCATATGCACCCGAAGGTGCATCAGATGATGGACTGCAGGGGCTACCCCTTCCCCATGGTACTCGTATCGGTTCTGTCATGCTTGGTACCTAGCCATGGAAACGAGTCGCTGTTCGAACAGCCTAAAACCGTTCTCCCCTATTTGCCTAGGCTGTTGAGGATAGTGGTGAGCCTTTGACACAGTCTCTATCAACTACTGTAATTGGCTGTCCAATACACCCTTTTGTGGGTGCGCAGCACAGAGTGACCTGCGCACCCAACTCATGTTAACTGGGTTACCCCCACTGCGTTTGATGAGTGAACCGACGAAGCTACTTTCGCGCATCTCTACTCCACATCATTACCTCAGGGGTTAAACCGTTGTCCACGGGTGTAGGGTAAGCTCACCCATGGTGTTTTATGGGTGGGCATCGTGGAGTCTAAATCTATATGGATAGTTGATCAGTACAAGATATGTAATTACAAACCTTCAACACGAAAATGACCCAAGTGCGAGACTTTCCAATGACGACTCTTTCTTTTTTTCAAGCATGAGCAATGTCAGAATGAAAATATTGGAGGAAAAGCGTCTTTTCATCGTCAGCCAAAGCTGTTGATCAACTCTCTCGTTCTTAAATGAGTCGAAAAACACTCCCCCCATGCTCGTTATAACCGAGCTCGACTATATAAATGCGAATTTGCTTATATATTGGATCTGCAAACGATGAAATATATCTTTATACAATGTGAATTACGATAGTGCGCGACCATTATAAGCAAATGTCAGTCCGTTCAAGCGTTAATATGGACCAGATTTATTTAATATATTGTGATATATTCCATTGGTATTCCAATGGCAAGGCTGCGGCCATAATATAATTTGGTGACGGACGCCATACGAATGTTTATTGAGTATATTTGCTATATGTGGTATGGTTCAAAGGATCTGAATTTGAATCGGCTGCTACAATAACAGAGCGCTTTCCATTTTTCAAGCTCACCTCAAATCGTTCAAAGAGCTTTCATAAATTTGTTTGGATTGTACGAATGTATGTTTACAAAGATTTGACCTTTGGATTGAAATAACGCGCAGAAACGGCACGTACAAAAGGAAATGAAGAGATCAAAGGCTTATAAATATTCAATATTTAAATTAGCCGTGAGGTGGTAACCGGATCGGGGGAGGAACCCCAATAAAATATGGCGTCGTGGCGCGGGGGTGGTTCGGAGCCCCGATAATGATTGCAAACATGAAAAAGACAAAATGTACTTGTACGGAGAAGCAAGTCCTCGAACAACGGCGGCGCGTTGTTAACATCAATAATGGCTCCCGGCAAACAATTCATGCGAGTACGTGTTTATAATATAATTTGTTTGATAAGACAACAATTTCGTTTTGTTGACTTTAATTGGTTCTCTTGCTTCGAAAGCTTTGCTAACGAGCTTTGCACGAGCAAAAATACACACGATGATAGCAAAAAAAAAGTACGCCTGGACATGCAACAAATACAACCGGACATCTGAAAAGGGCACGTTAATTATCAATTTGGATGTTTGCTTTCGGCGTACTCGAAGCTTGAAGACTTTTTCTTTTTATGAAGAATCCAATTTAGACAGCATTACTTAAACTTTTGATAGAGATAACATAACATATAACAACATATCATAGTTAACAACAAAATCCCACAAGTAAAGTATGTATTCAAAATGTTTATTTAGACATCTTCAATGAGAGTCAAGTCCAGCTTGAATAAAGCGTTTTTTATAATCAAACATAATAAAACCACACTCAATATTTATAATGCTTGATATGCATGTTCTACAAATATTATATCAAATTGATAGTATCTATATATGTAAAAAAAAATTGCGTGCGGGCATTATTCCTATATTATTCATCCGATTGCGATGAAACTATGGCGAGTTATTGGGCGTGTATCCAAGAAGGTTTTTAAATTAGCACAATTGTTGTTGGTGTGCAGAATTTGTTTTGCGAGACGTTTAACGGATGCACCATGTTGGCGCATATTGGTCTGGTGAAATGAAGCGGAGCCCGGGGAGAGGAAAGACGTGCACGTAATATAACAGTTGGGCTTCGCTGATGGGAAAAAGTGGCTCTATCGGTTTTTAAGGCGAGAATTAACGCGTACATGTTTTTGAATCCCAACTAGGGCTGTTTTGAAAACTCGGTTTTTAGGCAAAAACACGTTGGTTTAGGTAAGAAAAAGTTCTTCTCGGATAATAATTTTGAACCTTGAAATAGTATGTTTGCAATTGCTTCAAAAAATGGAATTCACAATATGAGCGAAAGCATATTAGCCCTCAAAGAGGTAATAAAACACAGAGTTGTGTCCGAATTCCAATGATTCATAATGAGCATTTTTACACGCTGAGCTCTTGACTGGACAGAGACGGAGAGTGTATGTTGCGTACATCGTACGATTGTAAAGATCGTTAACCCAAATTTATCGACATAATAATGATCGATTTCAAGTTTATTGTTTATGTTTACTCGAAGAAATGATCGAATATTGTATGCTTATCCACAGTGTTTATTTATTTATGTACAAGCTTCATACACGCTACGGCGGTCCTGGCAGATAAGTGGATTTGTACGAATGATAAGTGGTGGATATACAAATATAGCATCTAAGTTCATGATGATTTAAAATTAGCTCACTACTCAAATGGTTAACAAGGATGTATCCTAATTTCATGGCAGAAATAAATGTTTAAAAGGAGTGTGTAGATATATTGAATGAAATTCGGATGATCTTAATATATCAATTATTTTAATTTTATTATTTTAATCCTAACCCTTCAGCCCGCCCTACGCGTGGTCCACTGCAATACACCGTGACTACTGTGTTTCTTTTTTATATAATTACTAAACGCAATTTTATTCATTCAAATATGTTGTATTCATTGGATAGATCATATATTTTGGATGTGTAGAGCTCTCTTGGATAAGGGACCGAGTGGCAGCAGACTCGTCGGAAGACTTCATTTATGTTGGGAGGATTAGGTAAACAAGAACACCGCACATCTGAGCCTGGTTATAATGACTCAATGTAATGTTAACCTTTAGATTTATTAAATAAACTAATTTAAAGAGTTGAATTGAAATTAAATTCGCGATCTTAGAACCAATTAGCTGCTTCACACACGCCCGGCACACACGTCAGTTAATAACGCCGGCATGTTTATGCTCATTAGCGGGTGTATGCTCGCTATTTCGAAATCGCTATGCGTTTATGATATTTTGTCTTACTTCGATTTACTATAAATGTAACTGTGCATAGGAGAAATATATTCTTACAGAACAAAAAAACATTTTTTTCGAGGGTTCTGAAATTATGCAGAGAGATGTGAGAGAAGCACGTTCTGTGACAGCAATGAGGCTTCCGCATTGACCTCTGCGACCTGTCATCGTGAGTGATAGCTGGTATATTATACAAACAACGACCCAAAACCACCTCCATCAATATAGGTGTCCTCCAAAAATAATGTTTTGCAACCGGATTAGTCTCAATACATAACATAATATTACGGAAGAATACAAAAATTTTGAACCCCGTATCTATTATATTTTATATCGATATTCCCATTATTAGAGTCGATGTGTAGTAAATACATCACCGGTAGGGAAAGGTTATTATAACAATTTCAAAACATATATGTACTGTATGTATGTATACATAGAGCAGACAGTTACTGGCCCTAGGTGTCGCCTACGATCGACAATTAGTAGTTACGCCACTGTTTTCAAGCGTCCAGATTTCGGCTGAATTTCCGCTTCATCGTGCTGGTGAGGTATACAATTTCTGTTAAATAAAAAAATCAATCCCAATTTTTTCAATATTACATTTACTAATCCCGGGATTCATTAGTACCTAAAACTGTCCGGAGTCCGGAATCTCGGGATTGAATACCCTATGTGTATCCATAATAGAAACATTCATTGACAGAAGGGTTAAAAATAAAATGATCATAATTCACAATCATATCGATTCGACTGATTGCAGTGCTTCACTTAGCAATATAAAATTGTATTCAATTATCGGCAAAGGCTGGAAAACCCCAGCACTTAACAGCGCGCAACGACACACAATTGGCGCCACTTTAGGTCAATAGAAATTGTACTTTAATCGCTGTTTCAATAGTATGTTTAAATATAGCAAATAAGAATTTATCGCGATCTCAAAGCATGTTAAACGCCTGTTAATTGTGATAACAAGGATGTCCAGGTTGTGATTAATGACCGTTGTTAATCGGCACATTACAACGTGCTGCTCACGATCTTAATCAGCGAGCGGTAAGGTTTCACTATTAATTACGGTGATTTGTTGGATCTTAGAGGGACGATCAGAAAGTGTGAATATCACTGGTTTTTATTTTACTCGGCCATTCTACTTTACATGCACCAACACTGATTGATCATTTCTATAATCCTTCTTTGCTTCGTTATCGTTATGTTCAAGTATGGCATCCGATCGCGAGGCGCTCATTCAGCGGTTCGAAAAGTGGACCGATTGAGCATACAAACATTATGGCCACTTCGTCCTCTTTTAGGGCGTTTTGCGACATTTTTGTTGACAAATGCGTACTCCATAATGATATGTACAATCGCAGAAGTCCCTCCAGAGGCTAATTTACATAGGTGACTTCGCGAAATGAACGAAAATATACTTCTCCTACCCATAAAACTTACTTACAAGCCACCCGAAGTTGAGAATGAGCGTGTCCTCGACATGGTTATTAAATTCGATTTTACATCTTGCTGTGCACTTTTGTTGAGTAGGTTGGCATTATCGTGGAAGTGATGGACCCGCGTTTCATCCATTGCTATGAATCTACTTAAAAACTTGTCTTTATAGCTGTGAAACTTTGACAAACGCTCGATTAGAACAGACTGTGCTAAATATTTAAATAAGTGAATACGATTGCATAAAAATAGATTAAATGAACTTTTTCTTGGATTGCGAACCGCTTATTCGTCATATCAACGGTCCGAAAAGCGGACCGATTGAGCATATAAACCTAATGGCCACTCTAGAGACTTTATATCATAATATTTTTTTTACAATAGTAGACGCCGTCAATATCGGGTAGAGAAAAGTGGATTTTTACGAGCGATGAGTGGCGGACATACAAATATAGCATCTATGCAAATCTGAATTTAAAATTTATTCATTCATCAAAGGATTAAAATGCAACCACATCCTTAGATATTTTTGAAGCAAATAAAATAAATCGGTTTGAACGTCACGAGAAGTGAAACTCTAAGCGATAGTTTGTCTGAAAGAGAGAGAGAATCGTTTGTACAGCGCGCCTATTTTATTATATATTACACAAACACTGCTTCATCTTTTAGCTAATTTCCGATAGTCTTACGCTTTTTTTTTTGCTTAATAATCTAATCCATAAGTTCTTAAAGCCTACAATAGTGAAATAGGCTTGGGATGGGGTCCACAAAAAAATGTTGTTCTAGAGGAGGTCCACAGACTACATAATTTTAAGAGCCACTGATCTAATGCATTCGATCGGCTATCTTAACAAATGGACTTTAGTTTGGACAGCATGCGGGAGGATGGCCATCCTCCCCAAGGTAGATAGTCAGCTTCAGCTTGGTTCATTAGCTTAACTCCGCTTGATGATTAGTGACATTGTCTTTCAGCATTTTTCATATGTATAATAAAATCAATATATTTAAGTCTCACAGAGTTTTTTTAGTTCAGTATTAAGTCAATCTTTAATATAACATCACAAACTCTTATCCTTTATTTACCATCGGTTATATGATATGTATGGACCTGACTATTTGATATTACTTGATACCTGACTTTAACCTATTCGTTTCAGCTATGTCTATATATTTGTTTCCAGTTACTCCCAGTCTGACCGATTAAATATTATTTGATTGTGCCCGGTAGACACTAAACGTCAAAGTTCGAATACTGTGATGCGACATAACTACCCCTTGCTAATACAATTTGACTAATACTTTTGCGGCCTAACCACATTTGACTACTCCTAACTATTATACTTATACGATTTTATGTATTTTAACTATTGGCCACTTGACTAGTACCTTTTTACAGAGTAGATACTTAAATACTCTTCTAACAGCAAGCTGATATCCAGTTTATATACTATTCATTGCTTTTTATACGAATCTTAACTTGCATGTCGCTCGTTGTCTCTTGCATGGTCTTCCCTACTTAGCAGTATGGAACTCGAGGAACCTCACCGGTTCGGATCCGAGAGGCTCTAGGAACGGAGCAGGAACAAGAAGAACACCAAGAAGACGGCCTCGAGGAGATGCATTTGATGATCTTTACTTTGCAACGAAAAACAACATTGTCTTCCGTTGACTTCTATATCGTTTTGTAATCGCCGAACTGAGAGGGGCAACCTGAAAAAATGGCGAAACCACTCAGTTTCGAATTCGCTCGGGTAAGTTGTACGGTGACGGGGAGACACCCTCAGTTGGTGTAGGAGCGAATCCGAGATGCACTTAAGCGTCTCGTATGTCTTCACCCTACCCCGGCAACGCCCTAGCGAGGAAAGGGGGGACTGGACTCCTTGTACTCCAGAAAGCCCTTTCCAGTAGAGTCAAAAAGGTCGTCTAGAGTAGTTTTCCACCATCTCCCTATGAAAACTACTCAGTCTTTACAAACCCCCCAAACTCCTTATCGAGACGTTCGCGAAAGTGTTCGTCAATACGTTCACTCAGGATACCCGTTGGGTGAGCGTTCAAAATAAAACTCGGTGGTAATGCTACCTTCAATATCGAGCGAATGAGGAGGTGAATGTATGATAAGAAAATGCCTAAACAAATATTTTGTATAGTGGAAAACCCATCAAGGGATATTTCATTGGTAGTTGTTGATTTAGTACTTCAATTGTGACATTTTTTTTGAGACAAACCTTCAACTGTGGTAAAATCCAATGGTAAAACCGATCAAATTGACATTCGAATGGGTTTTTTTAATCTTTATAAAAATATTGACGATATTGACAGATCGTCTGAGATATCCAAGAATGTAAATCAAAGCAGTTAGTCGGAATAATGATTGATCTTACGGTTGGACGTGGAAATGGCAAAATAAAACTCAGTATTTAGTGCTATTATAATTGTTTCAATGGTGTCAGAAGTGTGCTTTTTTAATACATTCCAATTGATGTTGATATAATTGTAAGTTTTCATAATCGGAAGATCTTGGAATATATATTTGGAATTATGAAAATTATGTAATACAGTGAAACCTCGATTTTACGTTTTCCAAGGGACCCTACTGTACAGAAATATACAGTAATTCATCAACCGTGTTATATAAAAATCGTGCTGTAGAATACCCGTGTTATACGAGACCCGGGTGTATATCTTCTAACATTTTTATTGTGAGTCATTCATTGATATATTAATACATAAATAAAATAGAAATATGCTCGATTTTATGTCTTTTTAAATAGCAAATCATTTAACCGACTGCATCTCACAAGCCCCGCACACACGCGCGCGTAATATACGCTTTATATATATATTTTTGAATACACCATAAATAAATTTTCAGGCGATTTAGAATAATATAGTTATGCTTAATTGGCGCTAATAAATTCTGAATGTTCCTCATTAGAGTGGGCTAAATTGTAGTTTTGATATTATAATACGTATCTGTGAGCTTGGAATATATTAATCCAATTACATAACATGCTTAGTATCGTGCATATTCAGGCTTATTCAAAATTCATACTGGATATTAAATTAATGATGTTCAAATACTGTCTGCGACTGGTGTCACATTAGAAGTCGTTTGCTGAGTACTGTGCGAAATAATTAATTAAGCAGATAATTCATCTTTGTAACAATTAAATGTGATAATAATGTATTCATTTCATCATCGTATTAGAGACAAATGTAGTCCACTTTGGCAGGATTTTGGCCTTTTCAATATCTACTCATACGAATGCTTCGGATTTATTAAGTTGGGCGCTTGATATCGATGTTGTCATGGCGTCTGAGTTTTATTTGTGAATACTTACCCAGCGGGCCACCATGGCGAACGCATCGAAAAAACGGTATTCTTTCTTTAGCCTCCTTATTTGGGATTACACAAGGCCATCTAAATGGTATAATTTTTTAAACATAATAAATAAAAACTTGAAGCATTTTTCTGTAGCATAATTTGTCTACAAGCTTCATTGGATGCGTTAAAGAGAGCCGGCGACTGACCGATTGTTTCAGCAGCAGAAATCTGATAGCAAAGCATTAAGCTCATTTGGATAATCTATTAATTGGCTCGGTATTACATCGTTTGCCATCATAAAGCCAATCATATTTCATTCTGCATTTTGAGGTATTCCTCTTTGGGTGCTCGTTCTCAAAAAGAAATATTCTCGTTCATATTTCTCGCCTGCGTAATAGTCGAACATATGTCACCCGAAGTAATAAGTGTTGTAACCGATTACACCGTAAATCGGTTTTTATAGTCTGGTTATATGTAAATGTCACAAAATATTATTCCTTCGGAGGCTTTATTTATGGGAGGCTTGCCGCGGACAAATAAATGGATTACTATAAATCACGATAAAAGAAAGAGCCTGTATAATTCAATAACGTTCCGCGTTGAAAATTTTGAGATATTTTCCATCCCTGCGCCGGTTTTCCTCGGAAAAGCCGGGGAAACTCGATTAAGTAGAGCCCTGAATAAGTTCTCGGGATTTACTTAGCGTTTTCACTATTATAAACGAATTCAAAAACCACTCAATTCCATCAAAATTATACAACTTTAAGCATTTAAAAATGCATGAGATTTTCTTCGCAATTTTCCGAATCATTAGCATTTAATTACAGGACCATTACAAAAACACTTACATGCATAATTCTCTTTGTTACATTAGAAATGAATTGCGGTAGTATACCTGAAAAAAAAGAAAAAAATATGTATTAAACATGAGATAAAAGATCACACACGTCACATGTTATTTATTCTATGTAAACATTCCAAACATAGACAATATTGTTATTAAGTCTCATTCGAAAAATCAGCGGTCTGAAAGGCGGACCGTTTGGACACATAATCATTGTGACCACTCCCTCCTATTTTTTAAGGAAGTTGGGGCTTTTTGCGTAAGTTCTGAGGTGAAATGCATCTCCGAGGATATGATCGCGCCATGAGGTCGTGAGCGAGAATAGAAACATTTTTTCCCATATGTAAATTATATATATATATATATATCTTTAGCTAGCATAAGTTTAGTTTTTACTAAATCTAGCTAGTTTCCCCTCGCGCTCAGATCAATACGAGACGAAATATAGTTTCACAGACCAAAATAGACGCGGCGGGGGGTGAATCAGCAGAAGTTCGACCCGCTAGACTAATTCTAAACTCTAACTAATTAATGAACTCTTGCCCATGTCACGCAAAACTTGTCGAAAATGAAATGTAAATCAATTTCGATTCCTAATCGGAAATGAGACTTCCTGCCCGGGTAAAATTAAGCCAAATTAACCATATATATCGTATTAACTTAATAAAATTTTAGGTCTTTGCGGTCCTATGTCGAGTCTGGCTCGACATTTTGTTTCTACATTTTTTTCCCCACTCAGATTTAAAATCATGTGATTTTATTTTGCGTATCGTGCTGAGGACAGTATTTGGAAAGGAATATTGGGTTTTATGATCCTTCATAGTGTTTCACCTGCTAGAGATACAAAGAAAAGGGGCTGTTGCCCGGATCAAATCCTAAAACACGGGCAGTGACTTTTAACGCGCACTTTCGTGAACATCTCCGATCAACTTTGGTAAAAAATAATAGTGTATAAAAATTTAAAAAAGTGTTTTATCTTAAAAATGTCTAAAATTTTTAGAGACCGCAAAGGATTAAATATATTAAATCCCTAAAGGAGTACTATCCCACGACCTGGGATCCCCCCTCCACTATTCAGAAAGAGCACTCTTGTACATTTAGCTCGGAGTCAGACAGAGACAGAGATAGAACGTAGCGCAGTTTGGGAGACAGAGACGGAGGGCTTCCCCGCAAACATCGCACGATTGTATAGATCGTTAACCCCAATTTATCCACTAATAATGATTTCGATTTAAATTTTGTTATTTGTTTACGCAAAGAAATTACCGATCGAATGTGCTATCGACAGTGTTTATTTACAATTGACTCTGCCTCAAATTGAAGATCAACGAGATCGATAGCAATAGGAATTTAAATGCAATATATATTTACGTTATGAGATTTTAATATTTTTTTAATTAAGAATTATAATTTTCAGGATTCCCGTTTGCTTCCCAAAGGAATATGGCCGAGTTTGCTTAATTTGAAAGAAATATTCGACGACTTATTATTTAGTTTGATTACTTTTGGAAGAACCTTAGAATGGCGAGCAGGGGGCAATTAGTTTCAAAAAGGATACAAGATCAACACTCTAATTTTGGACAGCGTAGGTTCGTAGACCAAATAAAGATGAAGGACTACCCGCAAACAAAACTTAGAAGTTACCAACGTTAATGAGAGACATCAAAGATTTCGGTTGGAGTTTGACCCTTCGGTCATGAAATTTATCCAAATAACTGCTTAAAATTTGCAACTATGAACATTTTGAATTTATGTCCGAAATTCCATTTTGTGGATCCGCCACACGCCATCACACGCTCGTTATCTCTCATTCATAACACTTTGAATGCAGTGATATCATATTTAAATGGCAAAGAGATTTGATTTCCGGCCGAGTTCGAGATAACGCTATATCATCCAATTGAGAATTTAAACTGATATCAAAAGTAAAACAATTCGTAGTATCTGACGTTTGACCAGCTTGAAACGAACGTCTGTTGTCTGCGCGCCTTCACAATAAACACCGAAGGTAGGTAAAATTTTAATACTCCCCACATACGTTTTACTGGCCATAATTTGTTCGCATGTGTTGAAAATACCATTCGTTTTCGCGCACAAAAAAAAAATCACACACCGATATATTATCTTTGAGGCAGTTCCCGTCTGAAATAAATATTTACAAGGGAGGAAAAAGCGAAAAAGGGGAATAAAAAATGGTAGCTGGTGGTGTTTTCACACTCAGATATTTAATGCCACACTGGAGCTGCGAATAAATTCGTCTGTATATTTTAAGTATTATTATCAACAGAAAGAAACTTCCACCCCTACATGTATATTTATGCGGAATCTTCACTTTCTCATCTTCGCTGTTCGGTATCAGAAGTTTGGTAGGGCAATATTTGTATTTGATCCTTTCGTAAATTTGTAAATAACGCACGTGAAATGGTAAATTTTCGAATGTTTGGATACTTGAGAGTCTTCAAATTTCATTGTGGCTGATTGTTTTGCAAAATGAGTTTGCAAACGATTGCTATTTAAATGCTGATTTGTCAGATAATGGTATTGATTACGCCCTTATTATATTATTAGTCCGTATTCAACTTGTAATGATTCTGTGGGAAACAAAGCCTTTCAGAGAAAATGTAGGGCCTGAAGTAACATTAAACATCGAGTGTTTCGTTTATTTAGTCTGGATCTGATTTTGCTCCATTTTCGTATAACACCATCAATGTGACTGATAAAAATTCTTTCTGCTGAGACTAAAACTCGCAAAATTCCCGATTTCCCGACAAATTATTTATTTCCGTCGCTGCATATGAATACTTATATACTTTAATACTTTGATATGTTTCGTAATTATATTACGGAGGATAAATATATATTTATTGAAAGAAAAAATAATGGTAACAACAATAGTGATAATTAATTTACATTTTACAAAATGCATCGCAAAGGTATCTTACATAATTATAACATTAAAGAAAAAGAAAAGTATTTTTATACTTCCTTTACTCTGTTTTTTTTTTCTTTGAAAACGTGCGTGTACCCAGGTTGAGATTCAACCTATACCAGCACTCGCTAAATTACCAGACTCAACTTGGGAAAACAAGACTATATCAATTAGATGATCAAGCGAAATACGCAGGTGAAAAGTAAGTAAAAAAAAAAAAAAATAATAATAATAATAGTAATCATAAATAGAACATAGAACAACATAGAATAAAAATAATAAAAAATAATAATAATACTAAAAAATAATAATAAATAAACAAATTTAAAAAAAATAATAAATAAAATTAATAATAAATAATAATAATAGAAATAAAATAAAGTAAAATATATATAAATAATAAAATAAATAGATAAATTTAAAACAAAAACAATAATAAATAAATAAATAAAGAAAAAAATAAATAAAAACCCAAAAAGGTAATAATAATAAATAAATAAAGTAAATAAATAATAGTAAGATTTAAAATTAATAATAGTAAAATAAACATCAATATATAAATAGATAGACTAATTAATTAAATAACTAAATGACTGACAAACAAATGAGCAAATAAATTAAATAAGTAAATAAATTGAATACATAAAATAGGTAAATAAATAAATAAATAAGATAACTCAATAATTGATAATAGATAAATAAAATAATTCAATAATTGATGATAGATAAATAAAATAGCTCAATAACTTAAATAGATAAATAACAAAAATAAATAAATCAATTTAATCAATTCAAAGAGGGAAATGGAGGCAAACGCACGGCCACTGTGTGGGTTACGAGAGTGAAAGAACGAGAAAGTTGGGGGCGGAGGCCTAGAATGTTAAGTTACAGCGTCAGCCACGAGGGTTCTTAGATCGATCCAATGCGCCTCGTAGTACTCACCTGGAGCGCCTTTAGCGCTGAAACTTGTGCAAAATGCATTGAAGGCGCTGAAGGCACCAGGACGGGCTACCAGATCCCTGTGTCCCACAGGCCCCTCACGTGACGCGCGCACTCGGCATAGGAGCTCCTCTCTTTCAGATGCCATCCCAGTACATGACCACAGAATGTGATCTGCGTCCATGCACCGATCACCGCATGGACACTCCGAGGTGTTCGCGAGGCCAAGCCCCATTAAGTGAGCGCTAAAACGGCCATGTCCCGTGAGGAACTGTGATGTCCAGTGATTTGGACATATCCAAGGAAATTTATTCCTCCGTTGAACGGAGTCGAAGAACAAATAAAGATGGCGCCCAGTGGTCGAAGATGACCACCTACACTCCCATTCCTCCAACGCAGCCCTCCGTGCCCACTCTCTCAGATCTCTCGAACCCACAATCGTCACGTCCTCGGGATTGAGGACTTGTTTGCCGACTTTAACTACTTGTCCGTTTTCCCGTCGAAATTTGCAGGCGCTGACCTGCATTTTTAGATCGAGGGGTAATATTCCAGCTAGTACCGGGAGGCTGTCTGTTGAGACTGTCCGGTAGGCCCCGGTGATGCGGAGTAGAGGCAATCTTTGTGCACTGTTAAGGCGTCTATGGCTGGTTTTGCACATGCCGTATCGGCCTAGTCTTTCGGACCATGCCCCGGCTCCGTATAGCGCAATGCTGACATATATGGCATCATAGGCGATGCGCATGTTATCCCTGCTAAGGCCCCAATTCGCTCCAGCAAGTCTGGACATCTTGCTAAACGCCCTTGCAGCTTTGGCAGTCGCGTCAGCGATATTTTGTTTGAACTGGCATCCTTCGCTTAACGTGACGCCCAAATAGGTTGTGTGCTTTTTGAATGGCACCACATCTCCGCCCAGTTTGACTGACGGCGCGCGTAGCCCTTTTGGGCCTTTCAGCATGATCCCGACTGATTTTTTGGGCGCGAATGTAAGCTTGTTTCTAACGCTCCAGTCCCAAAGAAAGCTGGTGACCTCGTTAGCTCTATCCGAGATTTCCCGCAAACCAATATGGTAAGGTCGTCGGCATAGGCTACGAGGTCACAGCCGGTTGGTAGCGCAGACTGTAGAACGTCGTCAAGCACGATGTTCCACAGTAGTGGTCCCAATACAGAGCCTTGCGGGCATCCCATTGTGAGCTTGCGTTCAATCATCTCACCTCCTGCCTGAGCGACGACGGTTCTGTTATACAAATAACTTCTAGTGAGGTTGATCAAATTGGTGGGAATTCCACTTCTTCGAAGTCTAATAATGATCAAATCCCACCAGGTGTTGTCGAAAGCTCCTTGGAAATCAAGAAGTAATGCCATAACATATTTGGAGCTGGAATTTTCGACTGTGCTAATGACCTTTTGTAAGGCATGCACAGTCGACTTCCCTGGTCTGAAACCGAACTGCTTGTCAGAAAGAGGTTTAGTGCCTTCATAAGTCAAGTTCAGTCTGTTAGCCATTATTTTTTCCAGCAGTTTACCAAGTAGTGGAAGGAGAACGATAATCCGATGGGCCTTTGGCTCGCTGGGTGGTTTTTCCGTTTTCGCCTTGGTCAGTATCACAGCCAGTCCCACTTTCCAGCAACTGGGGAAAACTCCGCAGCGGAAACATTCTCTGTAGATATGACAGAGGTCGACATCAATTTGGGGGTATGCACGCTTGATTATCCTGCCATCAATTCTGTCTATTCCCGGAGACTTCATGGAGTTTAGGTTTTTAACCAGTTCTTCTAGTTCTTCCAAGTCGGGCAGAGTAGCATTTGGCCCCTCATGGGAAGTTTCTGATGAGGCTTCTGCTCTGATGGCTTTGTGTATCGGCAGGTCCATTTCTGGAGTGTCATGAGGTAACAGAGTTTTTAGTAAGAAGTTCATGGATTGAGTCATGTTTGTGGCAATAATGTTCGTAGTGGGGTCCCGGATTCCAGCACTGACTTTGCTGGGTCCCGTGGAAATGGCTTATATTACGGAGGAATGCAAAAAATCTAAAACCCGTATCTATTATATTTCATATCGATATTCTCATTATTAGAGTCGAGGTGTAGTAAATACATCACCGGTAGTGAAAGGTTAATATAAGAATTTTGAAAAACATATATGTACTGTATATATGTACACATAGATTAGACAGTTACTGCTCCTAGGCGTCGCCTAAGCTCGCCAATCAGTAGTTACGCCACTGTTTCCAAGCGTCCAGATTTCAGCGGGAATGTCTCGATTTAGTAGCCTTCATCGATTTTCTTAGATAAAGAAGGTAGTGAAGAGCCGAAACTCGAAATAATTCGGGAAAGTCGCGTAATTCAGTTCGGTCTAGAGTCCCTCGAAAGAACCGTCTACGCCTCGTAACCGCAGCCGATCCAAAGTGGAAAATAAACGTAATTGAAAAGATTTGATCTTTGAAATACGTCCCCTATAGAAGCCCTTCTCATCAACATTACGGTTAATGCCGTGGGTCTGGGAAATCTTGCCCTAAGAACCCCTGAGAATAATCGTGCGTACATACGTTCGGACTCGAGTATTTTTGCACATTGATTGCGGATATTAGTGAATCAGAGACAGAGACAGAGTATCTTACGTCTCATCTTATACTCGTACATCGATGGCATGGTTATGCTATAAAGGCCCTATAAAACCTCTACACATCTAAATATTCTCAAATATATACGATCAACAGCGCTTCATCGATCGGCCCAAATTTATTGATTTCAGGCTTCGAAAAAAGGCATAATTTTGTTATTAAAACCGAAAATACACATGTGTATTGTTTACGCGAATAGATGAACGAATATTATTTGCTATCAATCGTGTTAAGGTTCATTTATTAATATACAAGTTTGACTCGCGCTGCGTAGTTTTGAGAGAAAAGTGGGTTTGTGTGAACGATAAGGCAGTGGATATATGAATATAGCATCTGCATTTAACCCAATTTATGCCACTCCTTTGAATTTTAAATTTAAAAAATATATACCGATGTAATTCCTAAGCAACTACAATTGAATTTGTTCTACTCGTTCTATTTTTGTCTTATGGTCAGCCTCAAATTTCATTCCGCTTTGTCTTCGCTATATTTTTACCCTATGAGTTACAAAATTGAGACCCCTATGATGATGAATATCGCTAGAAAAAGGTCAAGAACTTATGCATCATCCTAATAGAATCGGTGGCTTTTAGATACACATGCCGGATTGGAAACCCATTACATTCTGCCTTCAATGAGAAAAAAATAGACAATGCCTGATAAAATAAATACACACATAACATCAACGTTTTATTGGATACAACCAATCTTTACATTTTCCTTTCGGCTCGTAGATCTTAACAGCTTTTGAGCGAGCTTCCTTATTGAAAGATCGGATGAAAGATACACGAGGAGAGAATGAAGATATTTGTAAGCCCTGATATCTTGATGTTGTTCTCCGGGAAAATTTCATTCGAATAATGTTCCTCGCCTTGATGAAAACAAAAATTTAATAACGTCTTTTGCGTCGGGATAAACGTTAATTTAGACGATGTGTTCATCAAATTTCGAGCCCAAGACGTGTTTGATGAACGAAAATGCTTAATGAAAATGTCTTCGTGTAAGCGCTCATACACTTTGTTGGCATATTGGATTTAATAAGGAGAAATCAATATAATTAAAAGACTGAGCGAAATAAAAAGAAAATCTGAAAATTTTCAATAAGGACGCTCAATTTTTTAATGTAAATAAAACAAGTTGTATATAAGATATCTATTAAATTCTTTTTGTATTTGAAAGAATATTTTATGGCATTAATTATGAAATATAATATGGTTCAAATATTTACCACGGATTTGTTTGGTGGTACGTATTCGGGTGATCTAATTATCAATGAGTTTGTCGCATAAATCTGTATGAATTTACTGGATGGTGTTCGTTATGTTGTCTTTGAAAGCATCAATTGTTTGCAGTTTATGTGCATAGATCTAGGATTTAAGATGGTCCCAAAGGAAGAATTCTAAAGGCGTAAATCACACGATCTCGTGCAGAATGTCCATCGTAACATGCGTTGTATGGCACGTAGCCTCCGTTCTGTTGGAACCACATGTCGTCGATATGTTTCCAAGTATTATGTACTCCCAAATTAAATATTTGGAAGTCGGAAAAATAACAGCCGATTCAAATACACAATAAAAATGAGTACGTGCCGACATGTGTATGACCATTCCAAAACAAGACTATATTTAAATTAAATAATGAGTAATATGTAAACCACTTTTTTCGCCAAAAATAATCAAACAAACCAAACAAATAAAAGCATGTATCCTTTGGGAAAGTCGCTTAACCACATTGTCACGTCCGTTTTCTACTGGGGGTCGTATATTATAAGCATTTGTAGGATATTTGGCATACAAAATAAATTTAAATACGATTGTTTTTAAGATCCAAGAATTTTTCATCAATTCATAAAAACATATTTCATAGAAAAATAATATTTTAAAGACAAGAAATCTATAGCTCCTTTTATGTGATTCGTAATTAAATTACGGAGGAATACATAAATTCTGAAGCCCGTATCTATTATATTTCATATCGATACTACCATTATTAGAGTCGAGGTGTAGTAAATACATCACCGGTAGGGAAAGGTTAATATAACAATTTGAAAAACATATATGTATACATAGATTAGAATATTACTGCCCCTATGCGTCGCCTAAGCTTGCCAATTAATAATTACGCCACTGTTTCCAAGCGTCCAAATTTCGGCGGGAATGCTTCGATTTAGTAGACTTAATCGTGCTAGTGAGGTGTATGATTTCTGTTAGATAAAAAATTCAAATTCTCGGGCATCATCCTTGATTTCTTCCATGATATAAACTGATTGCTACATAAAAAATCATGACATTACGATGATTGCAGACCAGACAGAAGACATCATCGTGATTTGGATAAATTTCCAGACAAATTGGCCGAAAGACGATCGATAAATTACTCCAATTTATATCACGGTCAAAAAAATTAGAACGAGGTGCGCTAATATTCAGACGAAGTGATAATATCACATAAATGACAAGGTTTGACTGGAAACGGATAATGCATCATCAGGAAATGTGATTGTCGGCGAGAGAAGCATTTGATTGTGTTTAACACAAAGAACACGGTAAAAAAATGACATTTGCTTCCCATTTCGACATTTGAAGTGTGCATTAGAATGCATTTTGCTATAGTGGGTCAGATCGTATACTTTTATTGCGGAGGTTGCAAAAAGGTACATATTTGTTATTTGAGTGCATCTGTTAGTTAACTATTGATTATGAATACTATTTTAAAGTATGATAAAGATGTATAAAATAACATATTTTGAAAATCTTACACCAAGTAGATCATAATCCTCAGGTATAATGGAAAAATTGGTAGATTTATTGTATAGTATCAATATATTAGATGTATTGAAAAGTCTTTGCCGATTGTTTAACAATGAAATTATTTATTCATTTCATAATTTTTCTACAAAAAATAAATTCCTTCATTACTACCTACTTTTTTCCCACAGGTTTTCGAGTTTTTCTATCCCTCTTTTATAAAAATATTCTGATTTTCAGTCAATATATGTACAAATATTATTTTCGACTTCAGTTGCATTTTGGAATCGTTTATCCTATAGAGAAGTCTGGTGAATATGAAAGGTGTAAAAGTTCTTCTCATCTTCTCAATTCTCGACGTTTGACTCTCATTTTATTTATTTAACCTTTCCAATTGCTGACAATACACTTCTGCTGTTATTGTTTCGCTAAGTTTCATAAATTCATAATGAATAATTCCTTGAATATCCCAAACGCACAAATTAATCTTGCGGGTCGTCAATCCAGGTTTCGCAGTCGGAAATGGTTTTTGTGTTGTCACAACCTATTTTTTATCCCCACTCATAATTCGGTACAAAAAGAGATGAACTTTTTGTCTTGACAACAAAACTTTGAGCGTGTTTCGTCTCCTTTGTTATCGTTATAAAAAAAGCCCATTTAAAAGTCCAAATCTCCGTTCTAAGATGAGATTTTTTTCATAGCCCTCTGAGTAATGAGCTCATTTTAAATCATCATAAACTTAGATGCTATATTTGTGTATCCACCACTTGCTATCCGTACAAATCCACTTATCTGTCAGGACCGTCGCAGCGTGTACGAAGCTTGTACATACACAAATGAACACTGTCGATAAGCACACAATATTTGATCATTTTTACGTAAATACACTTGAAATATTCTTGAAATCGATTCATTATATCAATATTAGTCGATAAATTTGGGTTAACGATCTATACAATCGCACGATGTACCCAAGATACTCTTTCCGTCTCTTTTTGTTACCGAGATCAACGTGTAAGAATGTTCTCTCTGAATCACTGGAATTCGGACACAACTTTGTGTCTTACCTCTTTAAGCGGTTAATCAGCAAGCAACTGAGGTGAATAAGAATGCATTATATACTGTAACAATTTTATCAAATTAATAAAACGATTTGCATTGTCTCTTTTTTTGATGTGATTGCGAAAAAGCAAATCCAAATGAAGAAGATAAAAAATTGAGCTGAAAAAAATATCCTACGAACTTATTGAGTGATGTGTTTTTGTTTTAGGATCTACTGTTTATGTTTTCGTGGGAACTCTCGCATTGTAAAAATGCGATTGGATTCAAGAATTCTATATTTTAGGATATTTTACAGGATAATCCTGCAAAATTATACTTTTATCAAGCTTATTCCCTGCGTTTTGGATCATCGTTTGGATGAAATGCTATTCTTAGAGGAGGTTTGCAAGGAGTCGAATAAACAAGTATTTTATTCCAATTAATAAGCCCTGGACGGTGGACACAATGGGGCTATTTTCAGCATGTTTTTGTTTATGCATTTTCAATTATGGTCTTTGCAGAGATGGAATCACGCAACCTGACATGATATTGACCGCGTCCTCTCCTGTAAATGACAGTGATGAATGATACTAGGCATCGGTACAAATATATAGCAATGACATTTTAAAATTATGTGTCAGCTATCTCAGATTGGAAATCATATTATTCCAGACAATATTCCAGTCTTCAAGTTGCGTGATTGTATCAATTCATCCGTATTATTGAAGATAGCATCCCCAGTGAAAGTATGGACAGCGTGATTTCTAATTAGAAGTCGGCTTCATTACTGTTAATTTCGACGACCTTTGTCTGGATGATGAACGATGTGGTCCTCGGTGGCCTTCGTCGTCAAATGTCGCGGATGTTTCTTAATTCTGGCAAAGGATGTGGACGGCTCTGGCAGCCTCGACAGGATTAACGCTTAATTAAACGTAATTAATTTCGCTCGTCTTTAATTTTGGTGGCGTAGAAGATTTCCTTCCACTCTTCGACGACAAAAGCGTTCTTAGCAATCAACGATGGCTTTCGAGCGGCTACTCTTCAAGGCGAAGCAATGAACGCATCGCTCAAAGTAGACGACGATATTTTGAGATGAAATAAAAAAAGCTGGATGATTTTTCAGACTAAATTTTCGACAAGTGAATCAGCTTCTTTTTTTATGAAAGAAAAGTTTTTTGTCAGAAATATATATATATATTTATACCACAGCTTATTCAGAATAGCAACAGCACTCTTATTGTAAATGTTCGGGTTCAAACCCAGATTTTGAAAAAAAAATCACCCTATCAACAAATTTTGATTAATCGTTTCGATACAGATTTAGCATGTTTTCCTGGATCTGAAGAAGTAAATACTGAGACGATAATAAAATTATGCATATTAAATACGTCCGATAATGCATATGATTCCTTGAGAAATATTCAGAATTAACTGAATTTGTTTGGGCTAGTGGAGACGCTGGACATGGTCTTGAGAGCCTATATCAATATTTAAAAAAATACGTATTTATTCAGGATGTTATGCATAATTTTATTAAACAATTAATTATAACAAAAAAAAATAAACAAGAAAACATGTAGTGTGGTTTATAGCCACACACAAATACTAAATAAATGTTTGTTGTTGTATAAATTTATTCAAAAAAATGCTAAATCGTCAATTCATGCTATATTTGTGTTACTAAATTTTTGGCATTATCGACCACCTATAATGTTTTTAAGATAGTCTGAATTTTGCGGGAATAATATGTAATAAAACAATATTTTACAAAAAATTATGGAGTGTGTATGTCTGTCTGTTCACCAAACAAACACATAATAATAATAGAATTTATTAGGGAAAAAATACAACGAATTAATTAATTTTAGGATCGTATCACGTATCTTAATTGCAAACTATAATATTATTCATTTAAAAATAGTCATATTTTATTTTTTGAAAAACATTTTGCTGATAATTCAACTCTCTCATATCTATAGTTATTTTGTCAAATGCCTAAGCAGTTGGCCTTGAACTTTCCTTGGACTTTTTTATTATTGATGACCTATGACATTTTTCAGTGTTTTCAACTAGTGCTTATTTTTCTCATATGCTGAATATAAATGACGTTGTTACAAAGCAGACCTGCGGTAATTTGGTCCCAGTCTAATCCGGCACCCCCTGTAGTCCGACATCCCAATATAAGTATGATTCTGGATCGCCTAATTCGTGATGAATCATTTTATAAGTTTCAAACATTCAAGAAAGCTAAACATCCAGAGGCGGAGGAAGCCCTGAAAGAAAAGTAGATAACAAAAAAGAAGACTATTATATGACGTTAATTCGATAATATAAAACCTTGTGTACACTCAAACCTCTTTTTGTGCGATTTCGAAGTTATGCGGATTTTTTAAAGCGTTTTTTCTTTTTTCGATTTCCCGACAAATTATTTATTTTCGTCGCTGCAGATGAATACTTATATACTTTAATACTTTTATGTAATTTGTAATTATATTACAGAGGAATACAAAAATTCTGAGCCCCGTGTCTATTATATTTCATATCGATATTCCCACTATTAGAGTCGAGGTGTAGTAAATACATCACCGGTAGTGAAAGGTTAATATAACAATTTGAAAAACATATATGTACTGAATATATGTATACATAGAATAGACAGTTACTGCCCATAGACATCGCCATACAGTGCTGATATTCAAGCATCTCATTTGGATGACCCTTTACAAGCCAAGAAAATAAATAAAAAGCACCGGAGAAGAGTCTTTAGATCTTGCATTTCAAACAAGCAACTTGATGTGCAAACATCGCAAAGTTTCTTTACGCGTATGGAATGTTTGAAAGCTACTATTATTCGGAACGAAAATACTGAAATAAATATTCTGCTTTTATTGAGTCCAAAACCCAGTCCAGTTTCAACACATTTTGAACCCAAAAAATATGCTTTTGGATCTTGTATTATCGTGATGTTTACATATATCAATGCAATAAGCTATTTTGAAGACACCAATGAAATTTCGTTGCAATCTATTGTCTGACTTGAGAATAATATCAATTTTTTGCGAAACTCGTTCGGTCGCCAAGCGAAATTTAGTGCGGAACACCCCGACTGTAAAGTGTTACGCATCCCTTCAAAAAGGTAAATTCAACTGCACTTTTTTTTAATTTTTCTTTTCGTCGTAAGTGCAAATGGTCGCAAGTCAGTTGAAACTTATAGCATTCAATGCTGCAATACTATTTTATGAGTTTGTCCACGATCCTAATTTCTTTCTTGTTTGTCAACCTTCTGGCGGATAGTTTTATTCCGGCATATTATTGCTTCCTCCAGATATAACATAAAAGGTACGCATGCAGAGCTAATAATATTCAAGGCAAATAGAATATCAATCCTGATGGAATGGTTATTTGTACAGGCTGCTGAATAAACACTTGTGCTTCAGATCGATCACTCTTTGGTTATGTGTTACGTGTTTGGTTAATGGGAGCGGCAGAAGCTTCTGACGTATGCCCTGCCCCGATTTACTATTTTCCCACAAGTGTCCCATTTTAATCCCAATCCGATTCTTCATTTAAGAGACTTTCGTCTGGAGTGTTTGATTTCGAATGTAAGGTTTAATTTAAACGGTGACTAATGTAGCAGAATGCAAACACACTGCGTCTGCTTTATAATGCAGACCTTATTCAAAGAACGATCTGCACACAGAATTGTTCGGAATGATAATGAAATGAATGCAAAAAGAGAAATATAAGACATTCATTCAGCGCTCACTGAGAGTGGTTTAAATTAAAATTGTACTTTACTAAGAATTCTCGCCGACAAAAGGTCCTTTTTGTAATGCATTCACTTCTATAAATAGTAGAGATATATGATAAAGAATTTGAAAGTCGTCCTTTTGCATCGTATTTAAGGATTTTATATACAGTATTTATTATTTATTAGGAAAAACATTTATTATTAACCTGTATAATAGGATGATCGCGTATTTGCGAGCAAATTCCAGTGTAACTGTCTAATTTATGTATACATATATAAAGTACATATATGTTTTTCAAATTGTTATATTAACCTTTCCCTACCGGTGATGTATTTACTACACTTCGACTCTAATAATGGGAATATTGATATGAAATATAATAGATACGAGGTTCAGAATTTTTGTATTTCTCCGTAATATAATTACGAATCACATAAAAGTATTATAGTATATAAATATTCATCTGCAGCGACGGAAATAAATAATTTGTCGGAAAATCGGAATTTTTTTGCTTCAAATTATTTTTTATATTAAACAAATGGACTTATTAGTAATTTTTGATCAAATTTATCAATGTAAATTCTTAAACTATTGAAAATCCCGGTCATCAAAGTCTTTTGAAATCATTTCATACGTATTTATTTTTATCGTATTCTTATATTACGCTGCTGGAGTTTAAAGTACATATTTAGGATTAAGAGTTGCTATACTTATGAAAATTGGGGTTACTTATCGTGTAATATTTATCTAAAATAAAACAAACAAATCTAATTTCACTAACATTCATCATTTCCAAATTCTTGGAATTGGCACCAAATCCCCGGTTTTTTAGTGTTAGACTCATAGTTATTATTACACACAATTCATTCACTGTATGATCTATTTTATAAATCATCTAGGTCAGCGGTTATTAAAGTGCGAAACCATATCCGGGACCCTGCGAAAATATTATATAAACATTTATCTATACTTGAACACGATATTTTTGTGGAATTGCTTACAGAAAAAAGTAAGTCTCAAGAAAGATGTAAAATATTGAGATGAGGGTTGGGATGGGATCCGCAAAAAAATTATTCAAGAGGGCGTCCACGAAAAAAAAGTTTATTCAAGAGGGGATCCGCGGACTACATAAGTTTAAGAACTGCTGATCTAGGTTTTTGTTTTTTCAGACACCGTTTTTCTAAAATTGTTGGTCCTTTGAATTTTTTCTCACTATCCCGATTTGAACCCGAACCTTTAAACCGACATTAATTCTAATTATTACTCCATTTTTCATGCGATTAATCACACAAGCGACTCACCGATGAGTCCATGTTTCTTCACAGAAAAAACGTGTTTTTAATACTAAAAAATATTTTTTCTAGGAACATGTATTGGTGAATCAAAAAATATATTCACATTTTAAAAATATCTTGGTGTTTCCATTTTATTTTAAATACATTCAGCAAAGATCATCAGGGCTGCCCATTGAATGATCTTTGGCATGTAATTGAATATATTCTGGGATGTATTGGTCAAAAAGCCTCGTAAAAAAATTGTTCTTATTAGTATTACTAGTAAATTGAGACAACCCTTTCATATCCAAGTTGATATATGGATCACAAACTTTATCGAATGCTTGTCTTGAAATTTTGCCCTATGAGTATGGAAATTCGTAGCCAGCATATTTCAACATGCGATCTTCTTCTCCAGCGACATAATAGCCAACCTTTTTTGAAGAGACTTGTCACTGGAGATGAAAATTGGGTACTCTATGAGAATATTCAACGTAAACGGTCTTGGACCATGGGTACAGAAGCTTTAACTGTAGCTAAACCTATATCCGAAAAAAGTTTTGCTATGCATTTGGTGGGACTGGAAGGGGGTAGTTTATTATGAGCTACTTCAGCAAGGTGAAACGATCAATTCAATAAAATATTGTTTCCAACTATACAATCTAAAGCAATATAATAAAAAATAAAGAATATTTTTTCGGCCCGCAAGATTAATCATACTTTTAGAATATATATTTATTTTATAATGGCCAAAGCAATCGCAATTGAAAGTATTTAAGCTCAGCACTTTCCATTGTTGAAAGAATTTAAGAAATCAAAATGTAACATTTACATCAAATATGCAAAAGAAATAAGAAAACTTAGTAAATAAAGTAATTTATATTTAGACAAACACAACAATTTTTTTGAATCTCCTTTTCATGTTGAACTCGAATCGACCTCAGAATATCTCCAAAATTGAACTGGTTGACCACCACCCAAAAGTAAACTCAAATACCCAATCTGAGATCGATTTGCAAAAGTTAAGCGAAAGAGTGGAGAAACAAATATCGCACAAGTAAAATATTTTTTAATAATTTGATTTATGTAGTTCTTATATTTAATTTTTAGTGTTATATATTTCTTTACAATGTACGTTGAGCGGGGCTGTAACAAGGAGATGGCAAAGCAGGCGCCCGCCACGGGCGCAACTGGACTTGGGGCGCAAAACACAAAATACCGACCTGGTCGAGAGTTGCACATAGTTTTTATTTTACTAGACCGTTCTACTTTACATGAACCATTGCTCAAACATTGGGCCGACCCATCCGGCATAAGTCCGCAATAAAATAAAGACAAAAATATTTTTGACCGTTTTTAAAATTTAAACAACGCATCTGATCAGTCTTCTTCGTACAACTTTGTTTTGTAATGAGAGTTCGTAATTACTCTGTAGGCATATCCTTATTCGTTATGTTAGCGGTCCGAAAAGCGGACCGGTTGGACATCCAGATATGCAACATTTTCTATAATCGATACGACAACGGATGATCTCTCAGTGGCTAACTTTTTAAATGGGGGAGGGGGGGGACGCGCAAGTTAGATACTTGCCACGGGCGCTTCATACCCTCGTTATCATTATTATTATATTATCTATGTTTACATTTAAGAATAATAGTAAACACTGATAACAATCATTATGTTTCAGTTTTTACTCCAAAAATGTCTATAGTGTATCTACATCTAATATGGGGATATATAATTTTATATGCGGCCCGCGGAGCTATGATGCATTGCCAAAGTGGCCCGCAAGATCATTTGGGTTGGCCACCCCTGATCTAAAGGATGCAATTGCCAGAATTAGCGAACAGACGAGGCGTTGTTTTTCATCACGATAAAACCAGACCTCATGTGTCTTTGCTCGTCAGAAATAATTATTATCGTTTGACTGGGATGTTTTACCTCATCCTCCATACTCTCCAGACACTGCCCCTTCAGATTATTATTCATTTCTTTCATTGAAAAATTCTTTACGTGGTAAAAATTTTAATTCAAAAAATGATATAAAAATGCACCTTGATCAATATTTTGCCAACAAACCTGGGAAATTTTGGCAAGAAGGCATAAGGAAATATCACCACTCCTTTGCAAAATCTATTCATTAAAAAGTAAACTGGCAATGTGCGAGAATTCTCCTTCTGTATTACTCGAATCCGAACGCACATATGCGCGATTACTCATCAACGGGTTATGTTCACAATTACCTTTTTAAGCTTTTTCTTAATTTTTCATCGTCAAGGGATCGCAGTTTTAATATTCAATGAGTTTGTACTTAATTTTATCCTATTCCTGTTTGTTTAATAAATTTTACTATCCTATCTAGTTTTAAATTCTTAAAAAATGTCAATTGAAGGGAATTCGTTTTAGTTTATAATTCAACATCGCCCAAATGAATATAATATGATTAATACGATGATGAATGTATAAATACTAACGGAAATTTGGATATAAAAACTCAACTCAACGACAATTCTAAATTTGTCTTGCGCAAATCCTCATCACACCAGTTGCAATTATTATGTCTGGGTAACAAGTTCTAATTAGTGTTAAGGCTTACATCGGGGAAGAAAATCGCACAAAAATAACAAGACCTTCCATCGCTCTCAGACAATGCGGCTCAAAAACGATGGCCTTATTAGAGCCCGAAGGCTTCGCGTAACCGTAAATTTTCAGTAGACTGGAATAAGTGAGCTTGAGGCTTACCAAATGGAGATTGTTGACATTTTTTTTTATTCTGTCTTAACATACATTCTCCATTTCCGACATTGTGTCCCAATTTTGCTGAAATTGCCCGAGAACGCCGCAATATTACAATGTCGAATTTCGACATATTTTCGGAATGGCATTATGCAGACACTCGAATTTGTTTATTTTCTGCAATCTCGTATAGATCTACTGCTCTATTGCTAATCAATAAAAATGTACAATTCAATTTAAGCCGTCGGAGAACCGATATGCGACGTATCATTTGGCCGTGATATGAATTTCAAAAGTCACGATTGATGATTTTTTTGCGAATTTAAGGTCCCTAAAAAATTGTTATCAAAATTTTTGTTCTGTTGGATCACTAAATGGAACATGGTAGCTTGATCGTGATCAAAACCAAGGCTTCGAGATCTCATAAAAACGTTCGTGTATATTTAGATCGTGATTTAACTGAAGAAGTATGAATTCATTTGAACTTAACAACATACGCCTCTTGAAATAGGCGTTGTTGAAATACTGGTCATAATTATTTATGTATAACACGTTTTAAACGATTAATATGTTCTGTATGATAAAAAATAAATAGTAAGCATATAATCAGCATTAAATTGCTTCAACAACATATTAAAGCAATCATGGATCAAGTTTTGTAAAAGTGGGATAGTTAGGAAAATTCAGGTTCTTCATTCAATGATCTTTTCATACCTGTCTGTTGATCTATAAGAACCAATTTAAAAGCATTTGATCCCGTATAATATTACCAACTTAAAAGGAGATTACATGTGCAAGAATTCTCTTAGATATAAGTAATAATTTACATCAGAAATGGACGTATTAATATCTGTATGCTGACAGTTCGATAATATTAGCTGAAAACGTTGACGATCCCTAAACATTCCAGGATAATATTTATTAGGAATGCAAAAAAATGATGGACTATTATGGACGTTGGTGAGCTTCCCGTGGGTTCGAAGAACTTATAAGGAAAAGGGATCGAAATATTAAACATTCAAAATACCTGTGATGTTGGATCACCTCAGACATTACACAGGGTGTTTTGTACATGGAACGACATTTTTTCTTTTGGAGCTTAAGGGGTATTTTATTATAATACATTTCACACATAGGTCCTATTATCTAAGTATCATTAAAAAATGTCATACATTTTTATTTTAAATTTTAAAACTAACAATTATTTTGCACTTAGTTTAGTTTTAAAAAGTTCTCTAGATTATACCTTTTCCAACGACATGTCATACAAATCATTCAAATCGTTAAACTTGAAGAGGTATCAGTTTGCCAGGGTCAGGGTAAAGAAAATACCTTTTATACTTACCATTTTTTTATTAAATTTATTTACAAAATTTGTTCAAATCGGCCTGCTTTTGTATGGACAACCAACACCGTTTTCTTATTTCAATTGTGGTTGTTTGAAGTAGCATTTTCTCTTTCATTTTCACAAAGGCGGTGATTATTCTTTCAATTAAGGTTTCTTTTGTGGGTGCCTCTATCGTGTTCCATGGCTCGCGCAGTCTCTAGATCTGACACCAATGAATTTCTCTATCTAGGGACGTGCCCTATTCCGTGGCTCACGCGATCTCCAAACACAGATGATAAGCAACTTATTGTGTCCTAAACTGGATTATATGAATACCAATGGGATGCAGTTCCAATAGGATGGCGCTATATGCTAGACAGCGCATGCCGCGATGGACATTCTGCACGAGTAATTTAAGGGCATTATCTAGCGCCTGAACTGGCCACTGAGATCGTACCATTATTTGCCTTTGGAAATAATCGCAAATAATTGATGCCCTCAAAAGTCTACATAATGAACTCTGTCCAGCAAATTCAATCAGATTTATGCGAGAGTCTTTGAAAATTAGACCTACCGAATACGCGCCACTAAGCAAAGTCGCAACGGACATTTGAACTACATTATATTTCACAATTAATGCCATAAAATATTATTTAACATACAGAAAGAGTTGAATGAATATCTTACATATAACTTGCTTTATTTTGTGCGATTTTTATGCGACTTTTTTTGTGCGACTTCGAAGTTACGCGGTTTATTTTAAAGCAATTTTTATTTAATTTCACGAAGAGTACGTATCGAGATATTTTAGATAAAATAGGAAATAAATCATCAACACTAACCGAAATTTGGAAAAAAATAATAATTTGGGACTGTGTAAATCATATTGCATCTACTATCGCTGAATTACGACCACGCTCTTTATTCTGGATTAGATTTGTGATAAAATTGGTTTTGTTTTCTTTGCATTTTTCAAATGTTTTGACTATTGAAAATAAATTCTCCAAAGGAATTTCCAAAATTTCAACTACTTACGGAGTTATAGCTATTTTAGTTACTTGACCTTTGGTCCTACCATAATGAAATCTTTTAACGCGTTTTTCTCGAAACTATTTTTTTCAAACATAGTTGACATCAAATCTCAAGTTCTAAATAATTAATTTTCTTCAAATTGGGTACGAATCTTTTTTATATAACCCTCTATTATTCCTAGCAGATTTATGTCAAAATTTATTTTTAACTTTTTTTGTGCGATTTTGGATATATTTTATATAGAAATTTCAAAGTTATGCGGTTTTAAAAATCCATGAAACGCATCTTCACTTTTTCTATACAAGTCATAGCTTTTTTTGTGCGATTTATTTTTGTGCGATTTTTACGCAACGCATCTACCGCACAAAAAAAGGTTTAAGCATATATTAATATTACACGATGGAACAAGATAGAGAGCTTCTGTCATTGCATTATCTCATTTGCACAATTGCAATGGTATAAATTGAAGAAATACATATATTATCTCGTTTGAGAGAGCAACGAGTTCGCATTTTAAACATGCCTACACCACATTCCATAGCCAAACTGCAATTTAAGCCCTTATTTGTTTGACCTTTTGAGTGCATATATGGATTATCTCATTTTTGAATTCTTGGGCGTGTGTCTCACGATGGCAAAAAAACCCCATAGTGAATCGTTTGTCATTGTCATCATTTATCTTGACATCATCTTTCTTATAATAACTTATGGACTCAATTTAAAGGTTCGCCCATAAATGACATCAACGATCCGGGGGAAAAAATAAAACATGTTTTGTCATTTATTAAGCATCATTTCAATGTCATCCAATTTAAATGATTGTTTTGGAGCGTATTTTTTTAATAATTCAAAAGTTAAAATGACGAATGTACCAGATATGTATCCAAGAACAAGTTGTAATTAACAGAAACTCTTCGCTTTGATCCAATCTTCTCGGTGACCCAATTTGGAAAATCCCGTCTGCGTCACAAAGCTTTGTATGTACACCAGGGTTCATATCGAGCGATTAATATGTATTTATAAGAAATTGTTATAAATTCAACCCTATTCGTGATTCATATGGGGGTTTGTTATATTTCATCGGTTATAATATGGAGCGGACCTTTCCAAATCCGTACATAATTGGCCACCGGCTTGTCCCTTTTAAATTTTTTTACCACAATGAATCGAAATGTTCCTCGATAATTTGGCAAAGCTTCAAAGCTTGTACAAGCTTAAATCTAATATACCGCAGCTACAATTCGAGTTTTCCTAGTCTATGGCGATAAAGCGAGCTTTTCTAGCAGACTACAAAGACGGAACATTAATACGTGCTTGAAATGCAAGAGTTTTACTTAAGCCCAAAGCAGTTAGTTCTGTGGGGAAAAGTGTTCAACTTTAAACATTGTTATTTTTGCCAAATCGTCTTCCAATTACTTTTTTGTCAAATTATTTTCATTGGAATTCTGGGATTTTCTAATAAGTTTGAGTTTTATGGAACTCTATTCTCACGTCCCTGCAGCTTTAGGATATGATTGCAATAATACAATGCTATAATATTTGGTTAAAAAAAATAATTTGAAGACGAAATCTGCTGCAATATTTAATAGTTATTTGATTTTGACAGTAATTATTTACGGAGTTATAACTATTTTAGTGTTACGGCAACTAAGCCCGGTTCTACCAGAATTAAATATTTAAACGCGTTTTTCTCGAAATTACTTTTTTCAACTCGGCTGACATCATATCTCAAATTTTAATTACTTAATTTACTCCAACTTTCGTATAACCTTTTTCTATATAACACTCTATTGTCCCTACCAGATTTATGTGAACATTTTTAATTCTATTTAAAAAAATAAGGCAAAAAATGTTTTTTTTTTAACAGTCGCCATTTTGTAAAAATATATTTTATAATAATTTTTTGATTAAGAGATTATAGCAACATTTGTACTGTAGCGTGGGAATAATTTGCGATTGTTTTTATTGATTATAAAAATAAATTAATTAATTTCGTCGTTTAATATCGATTTTTGGTCGTCAAAGCGGGTCGTTTAATTTGGCGTTTGGACCTCAACCGTTACTAAGGGTCGTAGGCCGAGCAAATTCTTTCTGTTCTTTTCTGGGCGCCTTGGGGACCAGTCGTGTTAATTTCGCGCTACGTTCCCATCATCAAGCCTCTGCGTCGTGATCGTCTGCCGTATCACAAAATGGTAAATAAAATTTATTAAACGAAGTTCATCACGTTTTAATTGTTTTCCCTCTCGTTTTTGAGGTTTCCTCCTTTTTGGTGTCGTCATATGAGCGGTCGAAGTTAAAGAATCGCCCCCTCGGCGGAGGTATACGCGTATTCCGTCGCGGATGCTTCGAGTTTGTCTCGGTGTCGCGGGGTTCCTTCGCCCCTGAGGGCGGAGCCCCTTCGCTTCTCGTCGAGGCCCTTCGGGTCGAGATGAGGGGCGCAAGGGTGCGTCCGGCCTCCGGAGCGCCCCGCGATTCGAGACGCCCCTCGTGGTGGTCTGCTTGAGGCAGCTGCGACGAAGATTGCGGGCCCCTGAAGACGGCAAGGGGCTTTAAACGCAACAGTACTAATTAAGATTTTTTTTAATTATAGATAACCAGAAAGGTTTAAGTATGATAAAAAATGCTCTTTAACTTTTCCTTTACTATGGTGTATTTACTACACAAACTCGAGTTGTAGTAAAGTTGTAATAATGGGAATTTTTACAGCATTACTACAAAAATCGCATAAAAAAGTTTATAAAAATTAACACAAATAAAAACACAATACATACATATTTATCTTAGAATTGCTTTATTAAAGTCTATTTTACTCGATAATCGTACAAATGCAATTCTTAAGCTTTTGAGAAGAGAGTTCAGATTTAAAAACAATTCCGTTCGCCCATCGCTCAATACAAACTCACATTATAAGAATCGTAAACACGCTTTTTTTTATGTGCATTCGCATAAAAAAAGCTTTGTTCTCTATAGAAAATCATTATTTTCGGAAACCGCATAACTTCAAATTCGCATAAAAAAGATCCGCATAAAAATAAAACCAAGTGTATATATTATCGAATATCGACATGAAATATAATAAATACGGCTTATTAGAACGTCATATGGCGTACTAAATACGCAGCATCGTAAGGGAAAGGTTAATGATGTATGCGGTTGATGAGATGAGATGTAAAATATTGTGACGTTTGAATATACAGTCAACCCTTCTATAGCACAACTAAACACGTACAAATTTTGTATGGGTGCCTAATTTTCTACAGAGTTTTGCTTCTATAATATAGTCCCTATCTCGACGCTATAGAAGGGTTGATCGTATACCTAATCCTCTTTTTGTACGGTATATATATTGTGTGTTTTATAAGAATATTATTATGTACATAACTTAAAAATAATAGACAATTTTGAATAATTCTAGCTTAAAATTTCATATTTTGATTTTAAGCAATAGAAACTATGCATTTGTATATATTTTACGGATATCTTTTATTGTAATACTTATTTGTCTGAATCTGTGCCTGAAATTAATATCCTTGATAATTGATGAAAATAACGCTTGTTCAGCATCTTTGCAGAAGTTTAAAAATATATCTACTTCGATTTCTCAAGCCGGACACCAATGTTTAGATAATAAATACAGAAATATGCAAGTTATTTGATTATATTATTATCCATCTATCAACAGCGGATGGCGAAAAAAATTAAATAAACATACATTGTATCTCAAAATACATGAATTTCAGCGAAGTGATTGAATGATATTTAATCTGAATGTAAATATTTGAAATTTCGTAATGCACATTTCAGATAAAATTAGAAAAACGTTATTTGCGTTGGATGTAAATATTTTTAAATTTTTTGGTAGGTCTGTTCTATGTCGTATAGTCCGTTCTTGCGAAGATTGAAAAACAGTTTTGAAATGAAATATGGAAGAAGGGCGTGTAACTTTTCTGCCGGAGAAAATCAACTTCCATTCTTTTCTTTGAGTGGAAACCAATTGGATTACCATCTGGAGCTATCTTTTTTTATTATTCGCCGGCTTTTTAGTTTCCAATTCGCGTAATTTTCCTCGAAGGTATTTTTCGCTTTTCATCGTTCCCAATCTTTGCCTTTTTCGGCAATGCTCTCGAAGTCAAATGCTTTTCCTAACCGCATCCCACGGGATTAAAATGGAGGAGATTTAATTTTGGTTTCGGGCAAAAAATATCGACGAAGACACCAATTTGACAGATGACACTCGAGAAATATTCAATACTTTCGAATATCGATAGGGAACAGCCTGTAAATGTTAAATCCGCGCAAACAAAACAATATTTTTAGCAAACATCAGATGCTTGATGGAAATTGGCTGCAAATAGCGTTTTGTTTGAACATTCTTATTTGTTCGAGGGCAGGGCTACCATTCGCGACGTATATATGACTATTTCTGCTCATAAATATTGATACAGCCAGGTATAAATAAATTTAATCGAAAAAACGTACCTATCTATAAATATAGAATTTGAATTAAGATTTAGATTTTAGCTATTACCTCATCATATTCTTGTTTGAATTTTAAAAATTTAAAACTTGTTCGAGCTGTTGAAAATCCACGTTGATATTTAATTAACCAATGATAAACTTTTAAAGTCATATGAGGGGGACCCAAAAATATTCGCGTTTTTAATCAATAACACTTCTTATTAAAAAAATATATATCAAAGCATTATACAATATAATTCCCTTTATTATTCAACACATCTTACAATCGTTTAACTGGCTTTTGTAGCGTTCCAACCCAAATAATTTTGAGTCTAAAATTTTTACCCTTAACTTCTTACTCCAACGAGTATGACGAAATATCTCGTCATTTCAAAAAAAAAGCTACTGTAGCGAGTATGACGAAATATTCCATCAAGACCTTTCAAAAATTTCCTTCTAGTGGTCATGGAGAGCTACCGATTATTTTGGTTTATTAATAGCGTGACGAAATAATCCGTAATCCTATCCTATCGAAATAATTCTGAAATCCAAACGCCATAGAAAGTTAGGCACCCATACAAAATTTGCACGCATTTAAGTTTTTAACAAGTGTAAGTTACTAACACGCACAAAAGAGTTGCTTACGTTAAAGACATCGCAAACGAAGTGGACGCTATAAGAGGGTTGACTGTATTGATTTTTTATGTTTTTAAATCGAGACTGTTTATTTTTTGTAAAGGAATTAAATGAGATTCTCATAAAATTGGTGCTACGGTATTCAAGCAGAAATTCCACATCTTCAAGCCACATTGGCCTAAATGGAGACCAGGTTTTTTAAAAATTTATTTTGTATATTCGGTAGTTTCGGACAAAAATATTATGAATATTATATGATTACGTAAAATAATTGTAAGTATGATCGGGGATGTTCACGAAAGCGCGCATTAAGAGTCACTGACTGTGTTTTAGGATTTTATTCGGACAACAGCCACTTTCCTTTGTATCTAGCAGGTAGGCGAAACACTATAAAATATTATAAAAACCAATATTCATTTCCAAATACTGTCCTAAACACGATACGCAAAATAAAATCACATGATTTTAAATCTGAGTGGAGAAAAAAATGTAGAAACAAAATGTCGAGCCAGACTCGACATAGGACCGCAAAGATTTAAAATTTTTATATAAAATTTATTTTGTCATAGACGTTATGATATTGGATTGGAATAGTAAATTATTCATATTTAAATGTCGTACTTTGCCAAATTTAAATAGAATATTTTATAATTACATAAAACTCATAGCTCAATCCCCAAATTGGTCATATTTTGTATAATTAATTGACTATTACATTAATTTATGTAAATTTGCCTGTTTAAATGTAATTACGTTGAAATATATTAAAACACTCCCATTGCGTATTATACATCATCTGAAAAAATAACTAATGACTTTTATTTCGAGAAAAGTCCATTGTTATTCAAAATCTGCCTTTTGGACTATATTAAATTAAGAAAGGACGAGGCCTGAAGGAATTATTAAAGTGAGAGTTAGTATAAATGGAACAAAGCTATCTCGAGACCTTTGACTCCCTACAAAATACGAAACATTTCGAGTTGTCTTTAAATATAATTTCGCTTCCATTTGAATTGGAATATTAACAAGCACTGGATGTGCCGTACCCAACAAATCTGTTAGCAGAATATACACGAAGAAGTCGTATTTCAAATTAAATCTGACGTTTTAATGAGGGCATCCAGAATTGCTGTGGCTCCATTTATGGGAACATGTGTAGTCGATTTGAAATCGAATCAAAGAACTGTTTGTCAACGACGAGTGATTTCAATTGTACCAATTTGAGAGACCAGAAATAACCCAGACAGTTTTTATGACGTACTAATTAATATTGCCAATGAAAATGAATGTGTTTATGCTTGCTTTGGGTCTCTATGAAAGCGATCAATGATTGCTGAAAATCATGGCACAGGGTCTGTGCCACGTTGGCTAAGGCACGAACTGTCTTTCGAGCTATGATACAAACGCTGTGTCATCGGACACTATGCAATAGTATAAATATGACTGTGAAATTTTCATAAAAATAAATAGATGTTATATGAATTGTTAAACTAATACTATTTATCTAATTTTAAGCAATAGATTTACCTGAATTTATTATAGTTGATTTAAAAATTAAGCAAAATAAAAGTATTTTCCGGATTTAGAATATAAATAATATGCAGATAATGCTATCATGAATGACTTCTCAGAACCTGTAATAGTCCCGTGGTTTATTATCGGACTTAGCTGAAAACGCCTCGAATTCAAATCCACAGGAAATGTGGTATGGCGACCACATTTATAAATGCACAATGTAATCGTACGGGAAAATCATATATTCGCAGACTTTCTAAATGCTATATTTCTTTCGATTGTATTTGAATATCTTATATCATATTTCAAATAATAATAAAAATGCACGTAGCGTGACCGTACGGTCACGATCATTTGTAACATAAGCATGCGATTAATCTTTGTGCGCTCGCTTATAGTTTTAATAATACTCCCATTTTATAAGATTGAAGTATACATTGTTGAAAAAAATATATACGATTAGACTGACAGAATTTTGCAGGCAGGAAGATAAAAACGAAAAACATTTTAGGCCCGCCTTAAAAGATCTATTCGATTTTCAAACATCCAAGCAGTCAATTTTCAGTTTAATATTGGTAATCCTATTAAAATTAGGGTATTTATATAGCATCCAAGTGTATCCAAGAATGTTTTTAAATAAGAACAACCATTGTTTGCGTGCGGAATTTGTTTTGCGAGAAGTTTAACAGATGCACCATATTGGCGCGTATTGGTCCGGTGGTTGCTAAGGTAAACAAAACACAGCAACCGTCGATGTGTTCTATATTAGGCTTTGGATTACCAATTCAAGATCTTTAAAGTCCACCACAATTATAGTTTTGATATCAGGCGACAAAAACAGCAGCAGCAACACATCGAAATTGTATTCGAATCGCTTTTAAATTCTGTCATTTATGAGTATTTGTTTTGCGAAATGTTTAGCGTTAACTTATTTACACCGTCATCAGCAGTCTGAAAAGCGGACCGATTGGACATACGAACCTTATGGCCACTCCGTCCTATTTTAGGACTTTTTGTGGTATTTTCTATGATTGCCATGGGCGTTTTATACCAGTGTTACGGCTCTGTATCTAAGTATTGCAGAAATAGATATCCAATTCAAATTTGCAAAAGCAGCCCAATTTCCAATCAAAAGTGCAGTGCGGCGATACATAGACGTCGAAACACAGTCAAAAATTGATAGAATTTTCGCGAGATTTGATTTGCGCGATTCCACGACTTCCGCGCAAGCCTTCGCAGCGAATTGGCCGTATAAATCGAGGGATTGCCGTACGTTTTCGTCGAAAATCGAATCGAAGCGGGTTGAATTCGATCGGCCCTTTTATTTTATGGGCGTGGAAGCGTCCATGTACGCAGTTATTTGTGAGCTGAAATTTAATCCGTTCACGGACAATGATGGAGTTTACGGTTCGTTAGTCACACTAATTGTGTTTGGTTTTTCCATGTGACCCATGGAGCTCTGGTGTTACGTGTCCGGAGGCCAATGAGCACTTATTCCAAATAATTTGATTTATACGTGGAGCTTGGATTACAGTATCGGGACTGATGCTCAGGGATAGAAATATTGAAAAAATGTATACCAATTTAAATAAAACTTAGATATTGGGATATCGAGCAATTTTCTGATAGTTTTCTTTGTTTGCTGGATTGGTATGTCATTATGATTTGTTTTCACGTACCTCTTGTCCTTGCCTGAGAGGACACAAATCATACTAATAGGATCGTCCAAGAAGGCACTCACCGGAAGGACATGACTAATCTCATTGTCAACGATGTTGAGCCGAGCAGAATTTCCTGATCGATCGTCTGAAGAAGGTCGTGATGTTAATTCCGCAAATGCTAGGAGTGTCACGAACTGTCATACGATGTACACAGCTTGAATGGCTTACATGAACCTGACTAAATTTTAGGTCATTCCGTCGCAACGGAGACAAAAGTAAACATTTACCGAGCATTTACGCGCCTTCAAAAGATAATGACTATGCTAATTTGCCGAAAATAAATTGCTAAGCCAATTTTAAGCTTTTGCTCGCGAAAAACTGCTGTAGAATGCTAAAAACCACACTGTACAAAAAATGAGGTGGCAGTCACTCTCAAGCAAAATACGAGTGTGATTCAAATATAACTCGGAAATTGACTGTATCCAATTTATTAGCGATATATAAAACAAAAATGGAGTATCTTATTTTTATCCATAGTTCCCTTCCATCAAATAAGAAGCTTCTTGATCCCGTCATTGAAGACAGAAGACAGCTGCTTCCGAAACTATCACATGGGGGCTAAGTCTGGACTGTAAGTGGGTGTTCAAGCGTTATCTAGAAGCTGGCAATAGTAGGCCACAATCACAGTCTATCAGTCATGTAGAAAATCTATCAATGCAATACATTTCGAGTCTCAAAATATCGTAGCTATTATATTCCCAACAGACTGTTTCTCAATTTTCAGACCTACACGATTTTTTTGGGCCCAATCAAGCACTTGGATCTTACTTAGAGCAGCATCAACAAACAATGCCTCAAGTCTCATCAAAATTTCACTTGATTTCACGCCTTCGTTTGCAAAAAAACCCGAATAATTACGCGTTGCGCAACAGACGTGGTCATATTATTCGATAACACTGAAACGAAAAACTAATGATATATAAAATTATCAATATTTATTAAGCACTAGCGAATACCCGGCATGCGTTGCAGTGCCATAACCAGATCAATGCGCCATGTTGGCGCATCCATACAATATTCTTACTATGCTTATGTTATTTCCGCAAGAGTAAACAGTAAATTGACATAGTTTTATTACAATCGGATGAGCGGTATGGCAGCGCATTAAATACGGACAAAAAACATTAATTTTTATATATATTAAACTATGCCTATGTTAATCGCGCAATCATTAGCAATAAGTGGACGAAGTTTTATCGCAATATGATGAACGGTATGGCAACGCATTACATACGAACAAACAAATATTAAAGCATCAGACATTGGCTGCAAACTATATATATAGCGCTGAGCAGCATTTTTTAATAAGTTCCGATTTGCTTAATGGCAGGGCTATCACTTTGTGGTTGTTAATATCGATACAGTGATAAATAAATACATTTATTCCGCACATTTTATGGTATTTGTACGTTCGTTTATAATTTTAGTCAACGAACCTATGCTTAAAAATGTTTATGTTAAGAAAAATCCAATTTTTAAACATTTAAAAACAATGACGATAATAAAAAAAGCGCGAAACTCTCATGTGGTAGAAGTGAAACCTTTTAGTTACTAAGAAAAATTAAGTTTTATTAATTGCTTTTTTTTCTATTTGTTAACGTAAATTGTTAAGAACTAAAAGATAAATCTGCGTTTGCAGTGAATCGATAAAAAGCAATAGGAAATTTTCAATCAAGGCAAGTTACATATTTTTACGCACGTCTCTAGACAAAGAAATCCAATGGTGTCAGATCTGGAGATCGTGCGAGCCACGGAATAGGACACGTCCTTAGACAAAGAAATTCAGCGGTGTCAGATGTGGAGAGCGTGTGAGCCACATAAAAGAACACGTCCCCAGGAAAAAAAATCCATTGGTGTCAGATCTGGAGTTTTGGAATAAATTTAGTATAAAACATCATAAGCATAAAAAGTATATTCTTAACTACGAACATTCAGTATTCGGACATACATGGGCGTTTTTAGAGAATAATCCCTATGCCGATTGATGCTTTTTGGGCGTTCCTACGAAAGTATAAAAAATAAAATTATTCGAAGAACGCAAGCACTCCTGTAAATATCTTTCATAGATTTCATAATGTCGCTTTATTGTGAATCCACTAACATTTTCTATAAACTGCGACATTTTGGCGAGCGAATGGCCCTAAGGGCGATCCTGTGTTATTGCATATTACAATATGGTGATGTCAGCCGTGTATAATTTTCGTTTATTACTATGATATGAGATTCCATAAACGGAACCCTAATTGAACATCCGACCTATTGCAAATGAGGGTTCGACTTACATACATCGTCCGGAGACCTATTTAGTCGTATATGATGACCACCTGTATATGAGAATATTTATTTTTATATAAATTATAAATATATTTAGGATTTTTAAACTACTTGTAGTAAGATTACATCATCTTACATGCACGTAATTTCACACGATTCTACCTATAATAAAGCCTCATACAGAGCTCATACTCCGAATATAATTTGTTTACCTCGAACGAGTCACGTATTTAATTATTGCCTAATGTGATAACCATCTAATAATTATGGGATGAAAAACTTGTCTCCTTCCGTATAGCAATTCACATTTTTTGATACGCACTACAATTAAATTTTAATTAAAATGAAGCATATGTGAGCTTCTATGAAAATATTTATTATATGTCGTGGTTGCTAAATGTCTCGGGATTCAACCCTTTGTTGTGTTATTTTATATTACCCCCTTAGTATGCAAGGATGTTTGTTCATATGCGATGTTATTAAATTTTTTTGACGATTACTAAGCATTGTCATCTATGAGCCTTCTTTCATCAGCTAAATATTATATACAACGATCAAATATTATATTGTGGACGGAGCAAAAAATAATATTGCTGGCCGAGATGTATTAATGGGGATGGATGAGGGCTTGTCTGAATCCCCATCCACTAAAAAATATTCAAGCTCTATATATTAAATGTATCGAAAAGTCTTTGCCGACTGTTTAACAATGAAAGTATTTATTTTTATTTACAAAATCTTTTAAAATATATTTTCCTTCATTACTACCAACTATTTCCTACAGATTTTCGATTTATTCAAGTGGCCCCTTACGCTCTGAGCGCGGTGAACAAAATAGCCAGATCTTGTAAATTAACTTACAAAACTAGCTAAGATAGCAGCATAAATTAATAAGATAAATACATATATAGTTTTAATTGGTGGGGGGAAGTCTAAACCCGATTGCCATATCGTTTCGTGCGAGCTACCTATGTAAGTTAGCATCTGAGGGAGCTTGCAAGATCGTACAGATCATAGAAAAGGCGGCGAAAAGCTCTAAAAGAGAACGGAGTGGCCACAAGGTCTATGTGTCCAAGCGGTCTGCTTTTCGGAGGGCTGAAATGACGAATGAGCACCTAGCGATCGAATTCCATACCCGTTTATAGAGCGATTACGAACACTACTTAAAAAACGAAATGGTCCGAAGAAGACTGGTTGAATAGGTTGCTTAAATTTTACAATCGGTAGAAAATATTGTTGTCTTTATTTTATTGCGGACTTATGCGGCTGGATCGACCCAATGTTTAAGCAATAACAGATAGAGTCAATCAGTGTTAATTCATTTAAAGATTTTTTTAGAATGAAAATAATATAGATACGAATTTAAAAATATATGTACATTTTTGTTATACAATGTGTTTTGCACATGGACCGACATTTTTTTTTTTGGGGTAGGGGGACCCTGAGACCGTGTAAGTCAAGAAATTGGGCACATCCTCAGAAAAAATAAATTGAGTGGTGTCAGGTCGCAAGACCATGCGAGCAACGGAATAAGGTACGTGCACAGACAAATAAATCCAGTGGTGTCAGGTCTGAAGACCGTGCGAGCCACACAATAGGGCACGTCCTCAGGCAAAGAACTCTATTGGTGTCCGGTCTGGTAACCGTGTGAGCCACAGAATAGGGTTGCCAAAATAATTCATTTAGACGACTACGCATATGAAGAAATCCTAATTGAAGGAATAAGACTTGTATGACATGTAGCATATCGTTGGAAAGGGTATAAATTAGAAAAAAAAAAAAACTTAACTAAGCTCAAAATAATCATTAATGTTTTGTTTAGAGAATTTAGAAGTTGATATCTCTCATTGGTTTGTATATTTTTTTGTGAATTTGGAAGCTCAGAGCTAATTTTCTTTAAACCACAAAATACAAAAACAGTAATTTTATGCTGTTACGACTACAGGTGAAAAAAATATGGTTAAAGGTAAAATTTTGAGTATTTTTCAAAATTAAAAAAAAATCTATTTAGACAACCCTGACACTTAGAACATAAGGTCTATATGTAAACATAGCAAAAGATCTCCCTAACGCCCAAAAAAAAAATTGCACATGCACAAAAAGCACATGTTTTTTAAACATACAAATAATAATTTAAAATGTAAATTTTCCGCAGAGCGTATTTAAGTTTTCAATTGGAACATTTGACAGGATCACCGAACTGAAATAGCTTTTATATGATTCGCCATTTTATATTTTAAAAAATCAAGCGTTCCCATGGAAAAACGAACGATGGATGGAATATGACTCCCGTATACCTTTGTGTTAGCACACTTTGATATTGAATTTCAAACCTCGTCATGGCGTCATGCTAATAATATAAGCAGAAGTGGTTTTTAAAATTTAAAGCAAACTGTACAACAAAAATCCTATTTTTTGCCCTATTGGGATAAATCAAAGGCTTGTTTATTAGAATGCAAACAATCTATACTATTGAAATATGGGGTTAATTGGTCATGGTTATATATTAAGTGTGTTTTACACGCGTGCATTATATTCGTTTGTATGCATTTTTTGCGTATAATAATACGTGAGAAATTTTTATTAAATGCACGTATATCGTGACTGAATTTTTTATTATTAATTTTGAGCCTTTTTGTAATTATTTGCATTCCTAGTGTGATATCATTGGTATTTGTTCAGCATTTCTTATATAGTCGGAACCGTAGATCAATCGATGTACAATGTCAATGGTCACTCGTGCAGATCAGAATTCAGTCAATTCAAGAGCCAACGACCTCGTGGGTCAGTTTATGAGGTTGATGCTAAGTCGATATAAAAAGAACTATAATACGAAGTTAGCAATCATCTTGTTAAATGGATCTCCATTCTGAGAACTTGTTTTACCGTATGCAAGCAGAGGTGGTGTACTGATTCAGCAAATTATTTGTCATGGTGCTTTCAAACACAAAACAATGAAGGATGGATATTCCACTGTTGTTTCCTAGAAAAATACTATAATTAGTCATTAGGACACTAAAAATAAGGATTGTTGAAAAGAAAGACAGGCTATTTAGGCAGGAAATTAAGTCTGCAACCAGACGAAAAGAATTTAAACAATATTTCCATCAACCCAATATATTAATATTTTGATTTGGTAAAACCCATAACTGGATAAATCCGGAACTCCAATAAAAATCTGGTTTTAAAATTTTTCCGCAAGACATTCACGAATCGAAGATTCTTTATTTATGATCGAAATTGATCAAATTGTTGACTTAAGACTGTTTCCAAGAAACAACAATGAACTGACCCAGACATCCTGATTGTACGTTTTTACAGAATATTTTCCTCCTGGTTTGACGGAGTGAATCCTTAAATAATACTACAGATATTCAAGGTTCATTCAACAGTCGTATCTATAAAAGTTCACACAAAAATAATGATGGCTTTGAGATCAACATAGAAATTGATATTAACCATCTCTTGCACGTGTACCGTTGCCGGTTGGGTATTGACGCACAGGATGCGGGAGTTGGGAGAGTCATCGGTTAGCCTTGACTGCGGGAGGTCGTCCTTCCTGCAGCCAGATTAGATTAAGGCATACAGATGCAATTTAAACAGTCCACATGCATTATTTATGTATTCCATTCCTTTCATTATTAACTAAAAAAATGAAGCTGTGTTTATATAATATATATTAAAATAGGTTTACCACTGGTGTAGATTTTGTTTCACTTTTCGTGACGTTCATGTTAATTTGCACTACCGTGCATATAAAAGCCGTCAATAAATCGACAAAGAACTATCAAAGTCATATAACTCAAATTGGATTATATTAGGTTGTCCCATAGGTCTCTTTCGCAAATGAACACAGATCTAATCATAGCCTTGTTTGAAGAAAACCCGCGATATACTGTTCGCGAAATAGCTAACAAATTAGAAATTCTACGAACATCCGTCCATAATCTTCTGACAAAATTGGGCTACATCAATCGTTCAGATGTGTGGCTTCCACATGAACTGACTGACTCAAATAAACTTCAGCGTATTTCAACATGCGATCTTCTTCTTCAACAGCATAATAGCCAACCTTTTTTGAACTTGACTTGTCACTGGAGATGAAAGTTGGATACTCCATGAGTCTTGGACCAAGGGTACAGAAGCTTTAACTGTAGCTAAATCTGTCCTACATCCAAAAAAATGTTTTACTATGCATTTAATGGGACTGGAAGGGGATAGTTTATTATGAGCTACTTCAGTAAGGTGAAACGATCAATTCAACAAAATATCGTTTCCAACTAGACAATCTAAATGATGCAATTGCCAGAAAGCTTCCGGAGAGATGAAGAAAGGTAATAGAACAGAATGGATCATATAGTATTTAATAAATTTTGATGTAATACAAATTATTGTTTATTTTTTTCTTAATATGAAAACGAAAGAAACTTATGGAACACCCTAATATTTGATAATCATCATTTTCGAATACATCCATGATTACAAAATTATAAATATAAAACCATACCGTAGCGAATATTGTTGAGGATCAAATATATTTTGTTGAAAAAAGATTTTCAATCGCTGATATAAACGAATTCAAAGAAGGGGTATAATTTATGGTTGTATATTTTTTAAGTATTATATAGCATACCACTTTTTTTTAGCAATCTTCGCTTGGGTATGTGACCTTGGAATGATTCTAAAAATCAGATAGCAATTTCCTGAAATTTCGCTGAAGATGATTCAATTCATTGACGATTTTAACACTTTACGATCCGCACCCGCGTTTTCGCGTGATAGCAGAACGACATAAAATCTGCTCCCCTGCTAGTTTTGCTATCACGCAAAAGCGCTTTTTATTTTTATAATAAAAACAATCATGATAAAGAATTGAATGCATTATTGTTAAGGATTTATGCCCTGTTTGAGATGGCATTTCGCGTCGCTTCACAGCATGCCGCCAATCATCATGTCATTGGCGATTATACTAGGAAATTATTGATTTATTTATGGATGTGTAATTTTGAAAGCTGTCAATCCTTTATTATGTTGAACTGATGATGAATCCAAGCGTCAGATCGGATCGCAAGATTTCATCGCATGCAATAGAAATGTTTAATACATCCAAGTTAAACGCGTTTATTATCTCATTAGAATATAATGGCCGAATGAATTAGTTGGTTAATTATACATCCGGAACTATTTGTTTTACTGAGGCCAATTAGATACCCCGAAATGCCATCGCTGGGTTAAAATATTCCAGCGTTGTGTAAACATGGAATGAATCACGAATCGTGACAGTGGTGAAGTTTGATAACACTTTTAATTAAAACTGCAGAACATTTTGGTCCGAAATTTAATACTTTAGCTGATATTTTTTGCGAAAGGGTCGTTCGTCATGATGAAGTCTGCCAGTTCGTATTTTGCGTACGAAGCAAAAATGCACATCATCATGTGATATATCATCATTCGCTTTGTCGCTAGGATTAGAGGAAACGTCGATAGTAAATCCGACAAAACGTCAACACTTATCTGTTTGAATGGTGTTCGACTCAAGGAAAACCCTGTACCCTGACGTCAATGGAATTTCCAATGCTTTGTTTCTTTATTTTTAAATTGGAGCAAATCATCATGTGTTTGGAAAAATCGATTAGAAAACTGGACTCGAGGGATTTATTGTTCGTTTTAACACATTATCGGAAAAATGGGCACCGTGCTCGATAAAAAATTGAAGAATTAGTGCGAAATAACCACCGCGTGATGCTTGACAATCTTCACGAAGTATTTCCTGAGATTTCTCAAAGTCTCCTTGTTGATATTGTGTCGGAAAAACTTGATTACGGTGAATTGTGTGGTCCATGGATGCCCAGAAGACTCACACCGGAGCACCATCAAAATCGCTTAACCGCTGCGCGTGACTTTTTGGATCGTTTTGCACAGGAAGGATAAACTTTTCTGGACTCTTTCGAACGGGGGATGAAACGTTAACTTGTGACTACACTCCAGAATTCAAAATACAATCCAAAAAGAGCTGGCAGTGGAGGTCTATAACACTGGCATGCTAAATACAAGCATTTTTCGATTCTATATTTCAATCCAATATTTCTGGATGACACTCGTATATTAGGCATCTTGTCTGAAGTATGCTAAACTACGATACGAGTATCATCTGTTGGCGATCTCCATAAGAGAGATAACGCGAAGGTGTATCAATATAATTTGAATATCGATCTCAAGTTACGTTGATTTTTTGCGATAATATACTGGTTTGGATCAACGGACACTAAAACGATAAAACTACAAATCGTAATTAGGATAAGACATTAAAACTTTATTATCTCATCAAATTTTAATCATCATCCTTATGGGAACGTCTTTGAACTCTGCCAGAAGGTCGTTAATGTGTTATTTCTTTCTTGATTGATTGATAACCATTATTTTATTATAAAATCTAGTTTATAATAGGAAATGTAGCAAATTACAAATTTGACCCTTTGTAGAGTTTATTAAGAATTCGGCATCAAAGAAAAAATATGCACCAAAGGAAATTTTACGGGTCGTATTTGAGTCTCATGTACCAATGTAAGGAAGATCTTTCGATCGCTAAATCCCTTTGTTTGATCATATATGATATTTCCGGAATGAACATTATATGAGCACTCATAATGGAGTACAATTAGTGGTATATAAATCATAATAAGATCTATAAATGAATTAAGGGACGTTTCTTTCTTGAAGGGACGGCTTAAAAAATATCGATTTTTTTAAATATTTTTTTTATGCAAAAAGTATTACTTATAGAATGTTGATATGTATTGTGTTGATTAAGCGATCTTTATTGTACATAAAAATATTTTTTAAAGTTTGACAAAATATAGTAGTGGGAGTGGGGGGGGGGGAGCCACGTACGTCGATGGACGAGCGATGACATTCTTCACCATGGAAGTCTTAAGTCCTGAACCAGTATTTTGCAGCAAAAAAATTAAACATGTTTTTATTTTGTATAATATTGTGCATAGTATAGACTATAATTAAAAAGAAATATTAAAAAATAAAAATATAGTGAGTGATTGAAGAAAAATTTGTGTTTTTACCAACTTTTTTTGTAGTTTTTTGTTCATTATAAAAACACGGTTGAATATTTTTGGATCATTGTAGTCTATACGACGAAGACGTTTATTATTCACAAGTCTGCCAAATTTTATAAAGAATTCTCATCTATTGCGTATGAGAGCACTTCCATGAGCTTGGAAAAAGTAGTTTTGAGAAAAACGCGTTTAAAGTTTCTCAGTTTCGTGAAGCGTAGCTTCTTCTCGTCAGCCTATAACTTTGTGATTTTAATTTGTATCGACTTGAAATTTACTGAACGTATTTTTAAACATTTTGAAAAACGTGTGTGAACGGGGAGCGTCCCGGGAGCTCTACTCCCAAATGCGTCCCCGCTCCACATTACATTGGTGTCAGAAGTGGGATTGTTAAGTTCTTTTGTTAGATCTGCCATCATTCGAATTTGAGCCAAATATGATAATATTATGATCCCTCGTGTATTTAAGGATATCTTGAGTATTAAAGTAGTATTAAAATCAATGTTTTGAGTCATGGAAGGAAGTTCGATTACATCAATCAGTGATTCACGAAGGAAACTTCGATCGGAGTGTAAAGTATGAAAAAAATACTAGCAATGATCTCGCTGTTGACCGCAAAGCTCGAATATTTTTAGAAAATCGGCACACAAAAGAAGACCATAGGAGGATATAGGAATGTCCTCGAACGAGGAATTTTCTGGCATAAAATAATATAAAAGGATATGCCTCAAGGACTTATTGCAAAACGGTGACACACCCCTCACCTTGCCACTTTGTGGCACGCGTGTCGGAAATATTTCTGATATCAAATATTTGCACGAGGAAAACATTTCATTAGATTTGTCATCGTCTATCAAATTACGGCCGCAGTTGAAATTTGATAGAGTCGGTGATAATAAATTATTTTTAAGTACCAAATGGATAGAAATGTTGGTCGCAGATGCTGCAGATCCCGAGCGAAGTTACGAGCTGGAAGCTAATTAAAGTTGTGGTCGCAATGTTAATTGGAGTTGCAATGACTGGGATACTAATGTGGACATTAAAATAACTTGTTTTCCCCTTACCTTAAGGGAAAATAATATTGCATTGTACATTTAATCAATGAAAAAACCAATAAAATTAACCCGAATACAAGGAATTGCTATAAATTGCAATAGGAAGAAATTTGCAAGCGGAAATTATGAATTTGTTTGGGTTTACGATTTTTCCCATAGACGTAATTGTATCAATTTTTCTAAGATCAAATATAAATAAATTTATATCTTAGACTTGCTAATGCATTCCATTGAATTATTAATTATTAGGGTGTCCCATAAGTTTCTTTCGTTTTCATATTACGAACAAAATAAACCAAAATTTGTATTACATCAAAATTTATTGAATAATATATGATCCATTCTGTTCTATTACCTTTCTCCGTCTCTCCGGAAGCCTCTTCATGCCTTCTTGCCAAAATTTCCCAGGTTTGTTGGCAAAATATTGATCAAGGTTCATTTTTATATCATTTTTTGAATTAAAATTTTTAACACGTAAAGAATTTTTCAATGAAAAAAATAAATAATAATCTGAAGGGGCATTGTCCATTGATCCCAATCAAATGATAATAATTTATTTCTAACGAGCAAAGACACATGAGGGCTGACTATATCGTGATGATTGCATCCTTTAGATTGTCTAGTTGGAAATAATAGTTTGTTGAATTTATTTTTTCACCTTGCTGAAGTAGCTCATAATAAACTATCCCCTTCCAGTCCCACCAAATGCATAGCAAAACTTTTTTTGAATGTAGGACATGTTTAGCTACAGTTAAAGCTTCTGTACCCTTGGTCCAAGACCATTTACGTTGGATGTTCTCATAGAGTATCCAACTTTCATCTCCAGTGAAAAGTCTCTTCAAAAAAGATTGGCTATTATGTCGTTGGAGAAGAAGATCGCATGTTGAATTGGATGTTGTTTAGATCTGTATTCATTTGCGAAAGAAACTTATGGGACAACCTAATAAATAATGCAATCAATGAAATGTTGATGAGATCTTTTAAAGTACATCAAAAACTTTTTGAAGGAATAAGCCAGATGAACACGAAGTCTTGAGGTCCGACCAGTCGTCTTGGCCGTGGGATGACTCAGGCATAGGGAACATTGAGACCGTAAATTTGATTTTAGCTTTGTTAGAATCATTCAGCTTCTCAGAGGTACTCGATATTATAATCATGTTGGATTTACATCAAATATCTTGTCTTCAAGGTTGGTTTTTAAATTGCTACATCTTGAGGGTTGAAATATAATACTGTCAATGATATTTTTAAATGGAAAGATATAATAAGGAGACTACCAAGAATCTGCTTGTTGAAGTTGCTCAATTTGTAGATATTTGTTTGGGCAAAAACTCTCATCGTCTGTTTTCGAGAAAATCTTCAGATCTTAATTGATGCTTTGAGCATAGGGAAGATTTTCGTATCAATGTTCCTAATAAGGCACACTGGATGAATTTTCAGGTTTGCGGAACGATGAAAAACTCATAATATATCGACGAGAGTGGATTTTCAATGTAAAATTTAGAAGAACATCATACTGATTGATGTGAATGTTGTCTTTAACAAACCGCAAACTTGGGATGGGTCGCCGAAGGGAAAAGTAAAGGCTTCATGTCAAATAAAAACATGTTTATTTTCAAAACTAAAAATATTTTCTCTCTACATCTTAAATCCAAAGCACTAACGTTGAAATATAATCGACTATAGATTCAAAGCTCTTTTTCCTCCATATCCTTAGGGACGAAGGCTTGCGTCAAGATACCAAAAGGAAGAGAATGTGCGTACAAATATTGCAAGGGACATATTTTTATTTCTCATATGAAGGCTGCAAATCCTCAACAACTCCAAGTCTTGCTTTTATACAAATCATCATTATTTTCTAAACAAAATCACACGTCAAAAAATTCTCACATACGTAATGATTTCGTGTGTTTTGCTAATGTAAAGTGCAATGCATTCATTAAGAAGTTGAGGTCATTTCAGCTCGGAGTAAATTATCCTTCACTGTATTGCGTTTTTGCTCAGTTGCAAAACAATGACTTCAGAATGTAAGATGACATGAAGATTTAGCCATGAAACAAATGGTCGTAATCTCATTGTTGGTGTTTTTTTTTTTCGTTCGACCGTTTCTTCAATCTCTGGGAAACGGATTGCCAAAAAAGCCGGATGACATGTTATATAAGTTAGGGTTCTATATAATTGTGCATCATTAATCATTTTTAATTGCATCGTCATTTTTCCGAATGTATAGGCGTAATTATGCAACGCCTAAAAATACTTTGCCAAATGACAAAATATTTTTAAAATTTCCAATAATCATCACAATTATTCGTTAATATTGCGGCTCATTTGCAGAGTTAAACCGCTATATATGGTTTGGTGGTTATGCTGCGAAAATATGATTACATAACATGGTTGGTTACGCAATAATTTGTGCAAAATCACAGTTAAAATCTTTATTTGTAAATAAATAAAGAATTAAATTTATTTTCCATGTGGTATTTAACTCATTGGCCGTCGCACATTTACAAAAAGATACACAAAAACCAAAAGGCAATTTGTTGAACGGCACCATTCGAATAACGGTTCTATTATTTGTGCTTGGAAAAAATAATTGAAATTGTAAAGAGTGGTTTTTTGTTGACATCTGTCAACAAAAAAATTGAATGCAAATAGCCTTAGTGGCTATATAGTAGTTCGATCAACTGCAATTTATAACCCAGATTGTTCTAAAATTATTTTTTATTAGCTAAGTACTAATATACAACCATGACACACATATTTATAATAATCATTTATAAACTACACAGGAAAAAATGTCTGAAAATCGAGGATACGCCATTTCAATAATACATAAGACTATTTTTAGCTGTGTAGATTTTCGTCACAGCTAATCCACGATACCCAGCTATAAAACCCCAGGGAGGATGGAGCCAACCCTACGCCTGTGGGCAACGATTGAGCCCCTGGGATAATGATGTGGAGTAGAGGTGTGCAAAAGTAGCTTCGTCGGTTTGCCCATCGAACGCTGCTGGCGTAGCCCAGCTAACATGAGTTGGGTGCGCAGGTCACCCTGTGCTGTATACCCATTAAAGGGGTGTGTGCAACAGCTGATTACAGTAGTTGGTGGAGCTTGTGTCAAAGGCTCACCACTATCCTCAACAGCCTAGGCAAACAGGGGAGAACGGTTTTAGGCTGTTACTAAAAGGCACTAAAAATGACAGAACCGATACGAGTACCATGGAGAAGGAATAGCCCCTACAGTCCGTCATCTACTGCAGCCCCCTTCAAACTGAGGTTGTAGTATTCTCTTGGAGTTTAACTTAACTTTTGTCCTTCCCCCTCCATCGCACCTTCGAGTGCACTTGGTCTGAAGCATGGCCTCCCTTGAAGGGCGTGAATCAAAAGGGGTGGGATAGCGCGTAGCGTTTCTCGCTGGGCTAAAGGATCAGTGGAAGACACTCTTTGTGTGGCTAGTCCGGGGTAACCCAGAACAGACCATACAACAGCGCAGGAAATGGGTTCGTTTGATAATGAACCCCCCATCCAATTAGTCCCTTTCTGATGTCTGTTGTCTTGTCTGTTGGTTTGGATGTTGATCTTGTAATGATCAAAATCCTTCAGTTCCGTCCGTTCTTCTATCGGGCCGTGATGTTGCTGGACTAATGGATGGGAATAGATGGGCGTCGAAGAGAAAAACTCTCTTCTCTAAATAACTATTTATTCCACACAAGAGAGAGAGAGATCTGGCTGCAGGAGGGACGACCTCCCGCAGTCAAGGTTAACCGACGACTCTCCAGACTCCCGCCTCCTGCGCGTCCTCCGCGCAATAAAATAAGATTATTTTTCTGTCATTCCTTGGTTTAATTAGAAATGCATTCAAATGCGTGTGCATCGAATAACTTGATCATAATTTGTTCCATGGATACACAAGTAAAAAAATATCTTACTGTATTGTTATGATCACAGAATATGCTATAGAAGGGACTACTATATATACGGCCGCAAACGCTAAAGGAAAAACTCTATAGAAGTGAGCGCTACAGAAGGTTTGACTGTATTTGGACTAGTAACAGGATCTAAATGTGAAATACTATTAGCAATTGAAGTAGAAGTATTTGATCGAAAATCTAATCCATCATAGCTGCTGGAAATCCAACATTCTTCATCGGAATCAGATTCAATACAATATTGTGTGTTTTTACATTTATAATTATGTTGATCTAATGTCGAAAATAATAATTCACGCGATAATTTCAACAAGTGTTACCAAATGGTCACATTCAAAAGCTAATTATCACATTAGGATATAATTTGAATTGATCTGAACTTAACTGTAAATACAGTCTATCGCGTCTTTTAACATTTTGAAGATAAAGATCCCAATCAAAATTGAAAGGCGGGCTCAAAATTAATTTAAATCACCCCTTATAACTCGATGATAATATTGTTAAATGCAGTTCACATCGATACTATCACCAATAACCGGTTACTGGTAATTGCTTCAGTTATTTATGATACTTTATCGACCCATGCCATCGTTAATCGATGATCTCTTCATCATTCGACCTACTCATCGATATTCGCAGAGAAAAATAATAATTTGTTTTAAATCACCGTAAGACGTATTAAAATGGATATTTTTCATTTGAGACCATAACATTATAGTGTAATCATTGTCAGTAGGAACCATTCCAATTATATTATTACTTGGCACTCATCTAGCCAGTTTTTACGAATGAAATTGCTTTAAAAGCACGTTTCTATGATGGGGCAAATTGCTAAATAATAATATGGGATTAAATTTAAATACAGTATGGTGTGCTGTTGAAAAACTGCGAAACGGCTCTAATATAGGATTAGGATACCTTACCGAATAATGGAGGATTTTTTCTTGTCATTGTTAGTGAAACAATATCGTTTGCCTGTATATAATCATTTGCATGGCTGAAATAGACAAAACAACCATTCAGAATTATTTTGTGGTCGCCACTTCGGATAAATTACATTAATACCGCCCTTTGCAATCTAATCTAACAATGTGTGTATATGATAATTTTTATCTCAAAAATATAGATAGTTTTTATATAGGGTGCGGCAGGGAAATTTCCTTATTTGAAACGCGCACCCTGAAGTGGCAATTATTCCGAAAATTATAGAATGGCGTTTATTCGTATTAACAATTTAGACAATCTTTAAATGTCTCTCTGTAACATGGAAAAATAATTAAACTGATATCTTTTATACTGTTTGTGTTATTAATTTTTAAAATAGGGTAGTATCCCTGCTGCATCCTGTATTATATATACCCTGTATAATATGAGCTTCAGTTAACTTTATCTGCTTTCAAAAAATGTAAATATTGTGATGATTATTAAAGTCGGGCAGGGAAACTCTCGAGCGACAAATTGATATAATTTATTAAAATAAATTTTTAAAACAATGATAATTTCCCGCCCATTCAGAAATCTTATCTTAAAAAAATCATATTTAGATTGGCCTTATCTTGATTTAACCACATGTAAAATACAATAGGAAACCACCACATATCCTTTATCTCTGAGAAAATATCCTAGGGTCTACGTCCTATGGCGAATTATTTTATAGAACTCATCCCCAGACAAAGAAATCCAGTGGTGTCAGATCTGAAGACCGCGCGAGCCACGGAATAGGGCCGCAAAAATATATTTTTTAAAGAAAAAAAAATCTATTCCAGCAACCCTGACACTTAAAACATAGAGCCTATTTTTGAATTGTGGCAAAAGATCCCCCTATACAAAAAAAAATGTCGATCCATGTGCAAATCATAATTTTATGTTTTAAAAAATAGTATTTTGTCTAATTAGAGTTCGTCAGATCAAATGTTAGAGACGTCACTTTTTTAAGCAAATTTTTATTTAAAGGTCTTATTCATATTATATTATTTAAAAGTATGCTTCCACCGGTTACTGTTCGCAAGCTTTAATGCCTGAACTTGAACAAAATGTTAATGTATCAGATCATAAATTGCCTTAACGGTACAGGCAGCATCGTGAAGCGCATTAATGGTGACCAGATGAACAAGTAACTTTCCAGGAAATGGTTCAGACGGTGAATGTCCGATTTGAAATAGATTGCAGAGAAATCATACATTTCTTTAAGTATCGATATTTTCGAGACATTAAATTAAAGCATTGCTTAAACCTAGAGGAGAGTTTAAAGTCAAATAAACACAACAAAATGATATAATAAATAGATCTTAAAAATTTACGGAGTAAACAAAACTTTGTCTGAAAAGGGGAAAGAAAAGTTTTGTTGATCAGTAGATTAAACATTAAATATTTGGTAAATCTTTGAAAAGCTGTCAAAAGGCCGTCGTTTGAATGTGAAAAGCTTGTCTGGAAACCATGAGGATATGGCATTAACTTTCATGAAATTTTATAGATTGATCTTGCCCAGCTTATGGCAGTGTTGCGTGTGAGCAGTTCTTCGACAAGGTCTTTATTATCGAGCTGAGAAAAAGATCACAGCTACGAGATCGAAATAACATGTCTACCCGCGGCCAAGAGCTTTGGTCGACTCTTTATTTTATATGGTAAATAGATCGCTGTTTACTTCGCGAATCACTTCCACGCCACAGGAAATTTTAACTTAGATGGGGAGATTTTATAGGACGTATTTGTCGGTGTACATCGGTTAGAAAAAAGTTACAATAGCGGCTTGTAAAATGTTAGACAATATTTAGGACGAAGCTTTACCGTTACATATGTACTATACTTGTATTGGAATGTCGAATTACAAGGGTCGCCGGATTAGATTACCGCAGGTCTGCTGTAGTAATTTATCAATAAGCAAAACAAATGTGTTGATCTGTTTATAATTTGGAGCAGCGAGCGGACATATGAAAATAAGAACTTGTCCAGGTCATGATTTGAGCGCCAAAGGCATAAAAATTCAAAATGAAGTCAAATGAATTTAAATTGTTATAATATACGAATAGACCTGCTTGTGTGCAGATAAAAGCCTCGCTCATCATTAACGAACTGAAATTCCTTTTTAGTATTCTTTTACTTTTGCAATAGGACGTTATATCATTCAACCGTGAAATCCTCACAAAACATCAATGCTTTTATATTTACCGAGGCATCTTGAAAGCCAATTAAGCTTGAGATTCTTCTTATATTCCCAGATACGCTAAAGATATTTCCCTACACAATTATTCAATTACCGTAAGGAACGCTAACGGAAAATCATGACTTAAGTCGTTACATATCCACTTTAAATATGCCCATTCGAGCGGCGCCCGCTTAACCGCTCCGAAAGATGAATACATTAAGATAATTTAGTTCACTGAACTGCAAAAACAATTCTGAGTTTTCCGTATTTTTACGACCTCGGTGTATCAAAGCAAAAAGCATAATGGCCGGATAATGCTTTTACGCTCGGGAGGTGAGATAACGCGACATAATGGAAAATTGCAAAGACTTCTTCGCCAGAGACGACATCGAAAACGATCCAAATAAAAAAAAAACCCGATACACAAGGCAACGCAAAAAGTATGAATCGAGCATGAAAATCGTTCTGCCAAGTTTGCTTTGTCACTATTTCAACGGCGGAAGCAGAGAAGCTCTAGATGTGTCGTCTTGTTGCATAATGACGGTGTCTTTGACACGGTTTCGCTCATCGTTGTGCGATATAAACCACATGATTTTTAAAACAGTTTTACCATATATCATCGAGAATTTAAGCGCCAATTATCATCACAAAACCGCATGCAAACGATGCATATATTTTAATATCGCTGGCGACGACGCTAAGTCTATTCAAACTTTGATGCTATGAACAGTCGATGGACAATTGGCATATCAAAAGGCAATGAAACGCAAATTCGGTGAAATAATTACACTACAAAGCGTTTCATGAAAGCATCCATCAATGAATATAATAGTGAATTTTTTATTTTTTGCGGGGTGTATTAATTTTCAGCTATGTTTCAGCAAATTCAATTTATGTGACCAATATTGACATCTGAGGACTGTTATCACTTCATCATAAACATCATTCAATGTTTTACTGGCTTTTGTAGTATTCAAACCCAAATTTTTAAAAAAACATCATACAATGCTACAACAATAAAAAAAAACTGTTGTACAAAACTAATGTTCAATGATAATAGTAACTGAGTTAAAACATAAGATATACAAATGTACGAATACTTTCGGGTCCTCCTAATATTACATTTGAACAGATTTGCATAAGAGCTGCCAACTATGTCAGCACGCGAGGAATGTTCTTGGTGGACTCGCTACATCATCCAAGACGTTTTTGATCGTCCTAAGAATTCATATACGCGATTTAAAAGTTTGAAATTCCTATGGTGTCAGAAGTGGAATCCTACTTCTGACGCCAATAATTTATTTGGGTTCCATTATACATTTTTCATCTTTCCTCCTACCTACGTTTTATTAAATCTCGTGAATGATATTTCATGACGACTTTCGATCATCCGCTCGTTTCGTCATATGATCTGCCATTGTCATCACGCATCAATTTCCTTTTATGGGGACAACGCTCCATATGGGTATTTGAACATTTCTGACGCACTTTGCTATGAATCATCTTTGTTATGTATTATTACAAACGCAGATATATTATTAGCACATCAATCATGCTTGTTTAAAATATTTTTTTTTTTTAAAAAAGTTCATTTTTAACACAGCTTTAACGTCAAAGAGTCGTCATCATAATCTAGAAGCTTCGTTTTTTAAACGAGATATTGGAATCTTCTATAAATTTCACATTCCTTAATGAATTAGTTAAGATTTACATTAAATATTTTCTTAATGAGATCTATGAATGACTACTTTGAAGATCGACGTGTCCATCATTATGAGACGAGCACGACCAAAAAGCTAGAGATGGGCGCTCCGCAGGGATCCAATCTGGGGCCCACTCTGTGGAATGTCCTCTACAACAGTCTGCTGACAACAAAGATGCCACACGGAGCAGAACTCATTGCCTTCACGGATGACGTTGCACTGTTGATGATGTGGGAAAATCGCCTGCAGCTGGCGGCAGAGAAAACTGAGGCAATGATCTGCAGTAGAAGAAGAAGACCGAGGAACAAGAGGCTTGTTGTGGATGGTCACGAGGTTGAATACAGCAAATCGCTGAGATACCTCGGATAATAAGCTGACCTTCAGAAAACATATTGAACTGCGTAGAAGGCGCAGAAGGTGGCCAGTGAGCTAGGACGGCTCATACCCAATATCGGAGGGCCAAAACCGTGCAGAAGACGTACCATAAACGAGATAATACACTTGATCCTTCTGTACGGAGCCCCGATATGGCATGAGTTGCTCAGACACGAAAGCTACAGAAGGAAGCTGGCCGGGGTCTAGCGGCAGGGAGTGCTCCGAATCACCGCAGCATACAGAACTGTATCTGAAGAAGTGGTGCTCGTGATCGCTGGAATACCCCCGCTTGACCACCAGGCAAAGAAGAGGAGCTTGAACTATGAAGATCCTAAAAATCGCAATCGCAATGAAATGATCTACCGCTTGACTCAGGTGCTCACTGGGCATGGATGCTTCGGTGCGTAACTGAAGTGGATCGGCAAAGAACCATCCGCAACGTGCCACCACAGCCAAGCGGAGGTTGACGACGCAGAATACACCATCATTGGCTGTGAGATTTGGGCAGCCCAGAGAAAACTGCTGAAACAAGCACTCTGGGTAGCCGAGCTCTACGTCGACAACATGGTCCACAGCATGATGGAAAGCAAGAATAACTGGGACCTTTGGCGTAAATGCGTAGAAGAGATTCTGAGCGTCAAAGAGGGCAGTAAAAGAGAGAGGCGCAGAACGCCTCTCCAACAATAGAATAGGGCCAATCACCTAAAGCCAGACTACCTGTCTCATGACCAGAAACTGAGGGAAGCCTGGCAACGGAGATGGGATCAGTCCAGCAAGGGAAGATGGACCCATCGACTTATCCCGGTCATAAGTCGGTGGAGGGCCCGGGAACACGGTGAAACAACCTACCGTTTGATGCAGGTGCTCACTGGGCACGGATGCTTTGGTGCGTATCTGAAGCGGATTGGCAAAAAACCATCCGCTACGAGCCAAAACTGCCAAGCGGAGGTTGACGACGCAGAGCACATCATCATTGACTGTGAGGCTTGGGCACCCCAGAGAAAACTGCTGAAACAAGCACTCGGGGTGGCCGAGCTCAACGTTGACAACATGGTCCACAGCATGATGGAAAGCAAGAGGAACTGGGACCTTTGGCGCGAATACGTAGAATAGATACTCAGCGCCAAAGAGGGCAGTGAAAGAGAGAGACGCAGAGCGCAACAGCCACCAATAGAATAGGGTCAATCACCTAAGGCCAGACTACCTGTCCTCCTGAAGCAATGTGGAAAACAATACTAGGGGGCAGAGAAGGACAAGGGGGAGGTTTAGTGGGTAGGCACGACCGATCAATCGTGAATCCTACACTACCCAGATTCTCTGGGTGCCTTGTGAAGATTCCTCGCCCACAGGAGAAAAAAAGACTACCTGTCTTCCTGAAGCAATGTGGAAAACTATAACTACCCACCATGAGTGTTTTGAGCCCACTATGGGTGCGAAAATTACCCTCCCACAGGAAAAAAAAGCTTTCAACGCTGCGGACATTAGTAACAAAACAGGCATTAAATTAAAATCTACAAAGCTGCTTCTTCATATACAAGTAGTTTACTTTAATTATTGTTAAATAAGCGTCGTCTACTTTCTATACAAAATGGCCAGAGCTTCGGTAGACGTGGTTAAAGTTATAGCCTAGGAGCTTGATTTAAGTATTACAACTTTCAAATTCTTGCTATATTAAGTACATATAATGTTTATTATAAGCAGCTACAACATACTTTCAGTCTTGTAGGCTTAAGACATTTAAATAATCTATATTTATAGATCTCAAAAATCGTTATAAATATCGGCAGCAACATCATTGCGGTAGACTGACTTTTTTCAAATTTACATTTAAACATATGTGCAAGGTACTGCAAAATCTCCCATATGAAAATTATTTAATCCAAGAAAGAGCTAACATGAAGAATGCCTAGGTCCGATAGCGAATATAGCAATTTGAGGTGAAGAATAGCGCTGTTGGTACGCGAGACTTTTAAGACGACCCAAGTTGCCGTTTTGACGATTCTTCGACATTATATTCCAAATTTATTTTATTATTTCGATCAATGGATGGAAACCGTATGAAAGATAATGGCTTATTTATGTCGTTTTGCTTTATACGATTACGACAAAGCCTTATAGAATTACGAATTAAAGCTTCGTAAAGGATATGAAAATTTGTATCCCGAAGAAATTTCAGATCGAGATAAAATGGTCCACATCGGGCTCGATGTTGTTAAAATTAAAGATATGACCCGAGGGCTGCCATCTTTGCTCGGGAGCCTTCTTATCTGCTTATACACAAGAAAATTTTCTTCTGTCAAAAGTAACAACCGGCGGAACAAAGCCGGCTTTCGCAAAATACCCAATTAGCAGTAATTTAAAGAGGAAGCGTCGAATCCTTTCTTCGTGGGAGTCCTGCGGGAATGTGGGGAAATAGTAATGATAAACAGATTCGAAATAAAGGAGCGAGACGCTGAATATTCATTGCGGACGTCCGCTTAAAAAATACATATTAAAACGAGATGCGAAAAAAATGCAAATTGTTGCTTTGAAATGCGTACACAAAGCAAAAAATAATCCGATTCGGACGAATTTTTGTGAAAACATTTTGAAAATGTCTGTGTACTGATTTGAGATAATCCTTTGGTTTAACGCCGCGTGTGGTTTGCTAAAAATGATGAAGATCAGGTCCTCGATAGATCATTGATTTCATCAACTATCAATTAAAACTTTCCAATTGGTCACCGTTAGCCTTGGCTACGGAAACACGTATTCTTCCCGCCGACTCCCTTAATCTCTCGCAGCTGGGATCTCTCTCTCCGCATAATTAAAGATTTTACTCCTCCTTTTCGATCATTTTGTAATCTGATACTGAAGCTTATATGGCCCACCATTAAATATAATGAATATCCGCTTCCACGTTTTTAATATATTCTATTTAAGATTCCGGTTAATAACCGGAGATGATCTTCTTAAAAGTTTAAAGTATAGCTGCCAAATAAATTAAGAAATGCGAATAAATTATTGTATTTTTGCATATCAAAACATCTTGCACCAATCGCCGATATCGAATTTTGCTTAAATCGTAGGTGACGAATTGCGGTTTTTGTAGTCTTTCAGAAATGTCAACAAAGAATACATCTTTTTCTACACGACCATATATTAATTTTATACTTCATTAATGCCATAATTTATGATATAGGATGCTGAGCGCATTGTTAGACAGTTAGTTTGTGGCTTTATTGGTATTCTAGGATGAAGGAAACGTCAGACAATTATCGGGAAAAATATTTTTCCATGAGTCGCGGTGGGAAAATTATTGCCAAGCAATTGGTAATGCCCCTAACTATTTTTCCACATAATTTTGGGGTTCACGTGTTAAATTGATCCAAGAACTAGATGGCCTTGTACGATGAACAGATGAAGCCTTTGAACTGCTAAATTTCTTGAATCCGTCAGAACTTCCGCATTTTATCCAAGGATCTGATATCATTGGGCATTCTGTTTGTAATATGGATCATAAACATGAACTGAATTATGTTGTGCAATTGTGGCATTTTATTTAGATAAAATGGCGCCCTAGCTGATATTGAATCCATGGGAATATCCTAAATATTATACCGTCTCCTAAACACTTTTTGCGTAAATAATGTGGTCTAATAAATTCAATTGTGGTCATTTGCAATGACCATTCAAGGAATATTCATCAAGGATCATTCATATCGAGGACCATTAATCTTTCGTTATACTAGGAATAATACTTGGTAATTCATGCAAAATAAACAATCAAGGTCAAATATAAATTTGATGCAATATATTGACGCTGTGAAATATTTAATGGCAAATCATAAGTGCCTTATTTTTACGGTATTCCCGGCATCTGGTGTATGGCTCGCCTAATCACCAATTAGTGCGCTCGGCTCTTAAAATGTTAACACTTATGGATTATTATAATTTACGACCGACAAGTGCTGGTAGACGTTAAAATAATCCACAACAGAAAACTATGGGGAATTTGCGATCATGAATATTTAATGGGAAATTGCATTATCCGCAACGATAAAGATGATGAACAAATAATAAATATGGAGCTGTTTAATTTTCATGACTGCGCAAAAAATTCAAGGCGTATATTTTTGTTTACGAATGACGAACAAAATATTTTAAAATGGCCAGTTTATGAAATAGATCAATTTTTCAAACCCATTTATAAAAAATCATCTATTCATTAATGTTATTATAGTTTTTAATTCATGGTTAGCGTTTTAAAAAGCTAAACAAGTTATATTTATAGGATTCGATATTTAACACTTTGACGCACACAACCGTCAAATCCCGTCGTGCGTCAGCAGAAGAAGAAGAATTGTTTTTTGCGCCAGATAAGTCTACGCATACTGTCTTCGTGGATAATTCAAATCTTATCCACATCGACGAAACTCATCAAAACGAAAACAAACTTAACCCCTAAAGGAGTACTATCCCAGGGTCTGGGAGCACACATTCAGAAAGAGCACTCTTGTACATTGAGCTCGGAGACAGACAGAGATAGAGAGAGAACGTAGCGCAGTTCAGGAGACAGAGACGGAGAGCTTCCCCGTATACATCGCACGATTTGACAGAAAGTAGTCAGTGTAAAGCGATTATGGCATCATCGATTTCATCGATTTTAAACTTGCTCACTCCTTAAAAGGTTAATGATGGTGTAAGGGTCGAAACAGATCCCTATTTCAAAAAAATGGAACAGCTTCACACCTGGAAAAGTGAGATGCATTCCATATTTCACGCTGCTCTGATGCGATGAAGGAACCTGAACTATTTTTATATTAACTATGATTGGTGCACAGAAAAAAAAAGATAATAAAATGTCGGCTTGAACACGGGAAGATGTGTTCTTCCCGCTGGCAAAGCTTATAGTCTCGCAGCTGTGGTCGTTCCTTATAATGATAAAGATCTTGAATAAGAACGTCATCTATCAATTATCATCTGATCATCTACGTTCCGATAGCAAACAAACCCGCGTGCATCTTGAAGCGCATGTGTGAGGTGGGGTACAGTTAGAGGGCTCAGAGTACGACGTTTCTACGCTACAAATCTTTATATTAATTATGCAAAAATTGTTCCACTAACTCAGTACTTGAATATGAAGCAGTTTCCAAGATAAATAAAATCACCGAAGAGTTCCATTGGATGTTTTTTTGTATTGGAATAGATATAGGTGGCTGATAACTATGACTTACGTGCAATTATTTATAGAATATTTAATAAGTATCCTTCCGCATTACATTCGTGCTCATCTCTGGGAAAATCATGCGTGAAATTGATTGACGAGCCAAAAAAATTATGATTGATGACGTTCATAATTCTGAGAACAATTTCAATATCATCTTAGGCGAAACGTTGAACCGAATAGGAACACAGGCAAATAGAAATAGTTGGCAGCTCTTTTTCGAAGCTCTTCAGATGTTCAGCTATGTTGGTCAAATATTTTCAGGGTTGTCAATTAAGAACATTTGTATTTATTATGACCAAGGCCTTATATATTGTTTACTTCCGCACACAAGTCAATTGTGAATATTAAAAATGGCCCCGAAATAGATCTTAATTATAGAGCCTCGCCGACGACAAATTAGCGACGGTCGCTGACAAGTGGTAAAAAAGCCATCATTAACTTTTAAAATGCAAAAAAAAAAACTCCACCCTCCATTAATTGGCCTAATTTTATTCCCCAAATGCTAATGGCCTCGACGGCACGGCAAATTGACGGAGCAATGGACCGAAAGCAGAGATATTAGCGGCGGTTATCCGATTTTGTGTCCACAATTTCGCTTTTAACTGACCTTAATTTTATTCGGGTCGAAAGCTTTATTCAAATCGACCCTCAGGTGTTGTGCTGAAGTTGGATCCTATAAATTTTTTGAAGGGTCAAATACAGATGCGGTTGCTCGAGGACGGCTTTGGGTTACATATGATTGTTATTCTTGTCACCTTTGAATTTCCCCATAAAATCGACATAAGCGTGTTTCTATCGCGATGGTTTACATCACGAAAGCTTACGGTTGATTTGACAACATTTTCTATTTTTTAAATGATAAAATCCTTTTAAAATGATAATAAAACGATCTCTTCCTATCCGCGTGAGACGATAAAGTCGACCGAGAGTCTTAGCCGCGGGAATTTATATTCTTCCCGCTAGCGCGCATGTGAGTTAAATTAAAAGCATGGAAGCTCTGCAATCCGGGCCATTATTTGCAATAATCACCATTAAATAAGTCCATCAAGAGATTTTTTATTTGTTGATAAATATTACCTGAAATAGTGTGATATTTATAGTAACATTCTATATGATATATAAAAATTAATCTTTCTTTGTTCGTATATAATGCGCTGTCATACCGTTCATCGCATTGCGATAAAAATTCGTTCACTTATTACTAAAGATTGTGCGAGTAACATAAGCATAGTTTAATGTCAAAAAAATAATGTTTATTTGTCTGAACTTAATGCGTTTCCATACCGTTCATTCGATTGCGATAAAACTTTGTCAACTTACTGTTTACACTTGCGGGAATAACATAGACATACTAAAAATATTATATGGAAGCACCATGTTAGCGCATATTGGTCTGGTTACCGGGAGAGAAAGGATACGCGCGCATTACGGTGGTTAAGTCGGTCTTCGAGACTTCCAGCTCTTCGGCTTGCGCTACACGTGACCTGAAGCAATAAACCACATACTGGTTTATTAATCACCTTATTTAAATCACCTTAAAAGACGATTCGCTAATGAAATCTGATTCGTTGACTACCATATCGCTAAATATACACATTGGCACCAGCTGTCCGATTTTGATTTTGACATAAATGCTCACATATCGAAGAGATCTTCGACAGATCTTCTGCGTGCATGCTACGCTTGGCCTTCGTCTTATTTTTAAATGTATCCCACAAGCATATTGAATTTACATAAATTTGAGACAACTGTTTATTTGTGATAATCATGTGGCATTGAGAGAATTTTACAAAAATATGAAATCGGAGCCCTTTCTTTATTTAATTTCGATTTGACCTCACTCTCGTTGGAATGGAACATTTAAAATGTAAAAAAAATGCAATTTTTCATAAATGCAACGTGCAATAATATACAAATCACATTTCATACATAATGTCTGTAAAATAAGCGCTGGCGGTGAATTATAGGATTTTTGAAATCCCACGCAGTGAAAAGAGATTTATAATAAATTATTTGATTTTACGGAATGTGCAGGGGGTGCCAAACTAAGTGTTTCAAGTCTAAATTTATCAATTTATTTTGTAATTAGTGTTTTTCGAAACATGAATAATTGTTTATAAACTACTGTTCACAAAATCTACTGTTGCGTTTGGCCCTTCGTCGTTGGCAGGGCCCCCCAATCTTCGTCGCAGGGTACGCAGGGGGCCAGGCGCGCCCATGCGTCTCTCATCTTAGACTGAAGGGCCTCGAAGAGAGGAACGTGAGCGTCTGCTCCTCAGTAGCGATGGGGCTCCGCAGCCCCGAGATGGACTCGCAGCATATGCGACGGAAATTCATATTTAACCTCCGCAGAGGGGGCGATTCTTTATCTCCGACCGAATCCTCAAAAAGAGAGGGAAAAATTGAAACATGGTGAACTTTTAATATTCAAATTTATTTACCATTTTGTGATTATGAGGCAGAAGCTTCCAGATGATGAGAACGTAGCGCGAAATTAACACATGGCGGAAAATGAGGTTTGCACGCCAACTATCAATACGACCAGTTTGCGAGGCTTCCCAGAAAAATAGTCGCGAATTATTCCCACGCTAAACTGCAAAGCTGCTTTTTGGTCTACAAATAGTTTACGTCAATTATTGTTAAATAAACGTCGTCTACTTTCAATACAAGGTGGCTAGGGCTTCGGTAGACGTGGCTAAAAGTTGTAGGGCGGAAGCTTGATTTGAGTGTTGCAACTTTCAAAGCAATAACTTGCAATATTGAGTACATACAATGTTTATTATAAGCAGCTACAACATATATTGTATATACAATTTCAGTCTTGTGGGTATAAATCGTTAATATAATATTTATCTACACATTTCAAAAATTGTAGGTGCATCGAAAATTCTTTGCCGATTGCTTAACAATGAAAGAATTAATTTATTTTTTTAATTTTTATTTACAAAATCTTTCTTTTCTCAAAAAAATCCACTGGTGTCAGAATCGACGGATTGTAAATTCTGAGCGTTTTAGATGGAAGGCGACAACAAACGATGCGCGCCGGTAACGTGGGACGTTAAGAGGTTAGGATGGCGAAAAATTCGCCGGCATCCGGCATCGATTGAAGATCTGCGACCTACAACTGATAAGGCAGGTGCAATGTGTTATTTTAACAGCGCCATCTCTTGTGGCCCTACGGAGACATTGCACTTGAAAACCGACGGATCGCTTCTTGCGCGTGCACCGTTTCCGATTAGGTAGTGACATACGGGAGTTGGGAGAGTGGTCGATTAGCCTTGGCTGCGGGAGGTCGTCCCCCCTGCAGCCAGATCTCTCTCGTGTGGAATAAATAGATATTTAGAGAAGAGAGTCCCATCCATTCGTCCAGCAACATCACAGCCTGATAGAAGAACGGACCCGTGCGTTAGCGCGACCATCCCGACGAGCACTTGGAGGCGGGGAGCCGCCCGGGGACTCTGCCTCCTAGAGCACTCCCGCTTCAACGTTATACAAATTCATTACTATCTACCATTTCCCAAAGGCTTTTTCAATTCTTCTTTTGATGTCAAGATTGAAATAAATGATAATCCGTCGGAGTCAGGTCTTGATTTTATCAGACGTCTTATTCGCCTTATGGGGTTGTTGTTTTGTAGTCTTGCAGAATCATTAAAATGTGCCTGACTAATTCCCGACGTTTAACTCCAAATTGTTTGCTCATTCTTTCCAATTGCTGAAAATACTCATCTATAGTTATTGTTTTGCCAGGTTTCATAAATTCATAATTCCTTGAATATCCCACCAAAACGCACAAAATAATCTTGCGGGCCGTCAATTGCATCGATCGTTGTCAATCAAAATTGAAGACTTTTCCAGTTCTAGGGGTTGGTGGTATTCAACCCCTTAACGCAAGGACTTATCGGTACATTCAATAGCAATAATTACAGAAAAAATAATATCACTGCGCCCCATACTATTCGATTGATATTTTCGGTCAGCGAACTACCATATAAAATCAAGGACATTCTCAGGTCATAATTTGGGACGCAATGACGGCTCAAATATTTTAGTAACATTACAAATAGATAT